>JAODUP010000068.1:837500-845000 GCA_025642065.1 Paralvinella palmiformis | reverse complement strand
CTTTGCCATTGAATACAGAATGAGTTGGTTCTATATTCAGCATATTGTGAGTGATGGGCCGGTGGTTGGTGGGTGGTTAGGCGGCTAGGCGAGTGAGTGAGTGAGTGAGTGAGTGAGTGAGTGAGTGAGTGAGGGAGGGAGGGAGGGAGGGAGGGAGGGAGGGAGTGGAGGAGTGAGTGAGTGAGTGAGTGAGTGAGTGAGTGAGTGAGTGAGTGAGTGAGTGAGTGAGTGAGTGAGTGAGTGAGTGAGTGAGTGAGTGAGTGAGTGAGTGAGTGAGTGAGTGAGTGAGTGAGTGAGTGAGTGAGTGAGTGAGTGAGGTGTCTGTGTGGGTGGGAGGTTGGTTGGGTGTCTGTGTTGGGTGGGTGGGTGATTGTGTAGATCTGTCGGTCAGTCAGCCGGTTTGTCCGTTTGACCAGATATTCTACTGTCTGTCAATTAGTCAGTCAGTAAATACGGTTATGACGACACATTGTCACCAAAAGGTTATTTATTGTAGTCCCTTCTTTCAGTGAGCTCTTACGACCTGCAACATGTTTCAACTATTAAGTGTTAAATCTGAAACTCTTGTATGGGCGCATTGACCCAATATAAGTTAACTCTTCATGAAGAAAGAACCGGTTGCTCTTTTAATATATAATTTAAACTGGATTTTTGTGGATACTATTACATGGCATAAATCTATAAATGGGATAACTGCGTTTTATATAGACTGGACTTCAGGTTGCTGAAATACCAAAGTATAGCTTGGAAAGCCCTTTTGGTGCATATTACAATATTTATGGGGATTTGCGTCTTCAATATTGCATGGAGAGTCAAGTACTATTCCGTCACACTCTCGAAAGAGCCTTTTACAGAGACTGATATCAGACAGTTGCTGAAAAGGTCATCTAATGCTTTCTGTGCAGTTGACCCTATGCCTACATGGCTTGTGAAAGATTGTCTGGATGTTCAAATAAGCCCAATTACAAATATAGTTAATAAATCATTATATCTGGGTGTTTTCTCAAGATCCATGAAAGCTTCCCTTGTAAAACCATTAATAAAAAAACACTATGGACTGTAATATTCTAAACAATTACAGACTTGTTTCAAATCTTACAAGTTATAGAAAAGGCAGTTGCTTTCCATCTAAACAAATATTTAATCACTACAGTCTGCCTATAAAAGTGGTTACAACACTGAAACAGGCTTGGTTAGGGTGAAAATTATATTATGATGTCAATTGATCAAGGTAAGCCAGTAATACTTGTTCTTCTGGACCTGTCTGCTGCATTTGATACAGTTGACCATAATGTACTTTTCTCTAGGTTAAAAGACATGTTTGGTCTGTCAGGTAAAGTACTTGAATGGTTTCTATCCTATCTGGAGCAATGCTCCCAGAGAGTGTCTGTTCATGGTATTTTATCTGACATTCAGTTTTTGTTATCTGGTGTAACACAGGGTTCAGTTCTTGGTCCTCTGGTTTTCACAATGTATACGCGTCCTCTTGGGATCAGTGCGCAGCGATATGGGGTTAAATATCACTTGTATGCTGATGACACACAGCTGTATATATCACTGGATCCTGACAATGAGTTAAATTTCTCCTCTTCCTTGAAGAATTTAGAACATTGTATTGCTGGTATTCGGCTATGGATGACTCAAAATCTTCTAAAACTAAATGATAATAAAACAAATATTATATATCTAGCATCACCACACTGTGTTAAATCCCCAAAGACATCAGCATTATAAATGGGTGCATCTTCGATTACTTCTAATGGGTCAGTAAACAATCTAGGGGTTATTTTTGACCAATGTATTAACATGCATGAACATGTCACATCAATATGCCGAGCTGGCTACTACCATCTTAAGAACATCCACTGTTTAAAAGCATTCTTGACACAAGTAGTCCATACCTTTGTTATATCTTGTATAGACTATTATAACTCCCTGTTATATGGCATATCTGATTATAACATTAAAGGCCTTCAGCGAATTCAGAATTGTGCAGCTCACATTGTAACAAATACTTGAAAATATTATCATATCACCCCAATTCTTCAAAAACTACATTGGCTAGATAGCGTATCCATTTCAAGATTTTGTTAATAACTTATAAATCTATTAATGACATTTCGCCACAATACCTATGTGAACTGGTGTCCATTAGAAAGTCATCCCAAAAACTCAGGTCATCTAGTCAGATACTATTGCAGGTGCCAGTGTCTCGGCTCACGTCATATGGAGATTGTGCGTTTAGTTTGCAGCCCCCACTTTCTGGAATAGGTTGCCAGCAAATGTTAGAAATGCGTCTTCTGTTGAAAATTTAAAATCTCTTCTAAAAACACACCTATTTAAGGTCGCTTTCACAGATAAATAATTATTATCTTTTAAATCATTACAGACTTCTTACAGACATATTATTCGGGGTATTAATATATTACATATTATTTTTACAGCGCCTTTGAATGGCTACTGCTAGTAAGGGCGGTTTATTAAATATACATTATTATTATTATCCCACCCACTAAGAGATCCACTCTTTTATCCCCGGTCTTTTGCTCCCCGGTATTTTACCCTTCGGTCTTTTGTCCCTTCAGTCTTTAGCCCTTTAGGTATTTTGCCCCTTCGGTCTTTTTCCTTCGGTCTTTATCCCCCTAGTTACTTTGGCCCATTAGTGTGAATTTGGTGATTGTGAGTGTAAATTAAACAAAATAAAATCGCACCCTTTAATCGCAAATTTTATTATTGTCTAAACCGGATTGTCCAATGGCATTTTTCATTTTTTTCGTAACTATTCTCTTTATCCTTTGTCATCAACAATTGCAATTATGATTATCCCTTGATCAGAAAGATAAATGGGAACAGACCTGAGTGTGATAATATAAGGGGAGATTATTAGTTCCAGTGAGTGTGTCCTTAATTACAATTGATATATGAACAATGAAACATTAGTTATATTGCATATATATATATATATATATATATATATATATATATATATATATATATATATATAGTGCATTAAAATTATACTGTAAGATAGATTTACCCCTTTTTATTATCTTTATTATTTTTAATTATATTTTTAATAATTTTTTATGAACCGTAAAAACAACAAAATACGTTTATTGTACATTGATCAAACCTTTTAAAGCTATGTGGCAAAGACCAAGGGGCAAAAGATGAGGTTAGCAATTAATAATGGGGCTAAAGATCGAAGCGCAAAAGACCAGGTGAACAATTAATGATGGGGCAAAAGACCGAAGGACAAATGACCGAAGGGAAAAAACCCGGGGGGTAAAAGACCTGGATCCGGCCACTACATAGTGCACACCACTGAAGCTTAGGACGAGCTTAGAACCTTTTCAATGCCGTTACTGAGCTACTGTTGTCACCAATATTTGTACGTATATTAACATTCAAATAATATTTTCATGAAGTATTCACCAAGGTATTCATAATCTGCATAATTTTAAATCACTCGATTTCGAAGAAGATGTCTACATGACCATTTTCAACAAAGTATACAAATAGGAATACCAATACGAATAGATGACAGTTGGTAATCGAACATATTTTAATACAAACATCGCATTACACAGTATCCGGTCGCCAGTCATGTCTCGTCCTTTAGCTGACACAGTGATCACTATCGTATAGGTCTAATTACGACATTTAGCTTACCCATCCCAAACACTGGTCACTGTTATACAAGGCTCACTATAACACAATAGCTATGATAAGTCACACCACAAACAATGATGACACATAGCCGTGTCGAGTCTAGCTACTACTTATAATTCCATCCCTGCCAATGGTCGTCTCTTTCGCATTAGCTAATAACCATGCAAGTCACCTGAGATGGAACGAGCATAGATATGTCATTAGATTTGTCTGTATAGAGATGGTGCTAGCTTAGTTTGTACACACTTGAGCGTAGCCCAATTTTCTACAAACGTTAGACGAGCCCAGTTTGTGTACATCTGTTAGCTTGATATAGCAATGTGTGTGTGTATATATATATATATATATATATATATATATATATAAGGTATTAGTGTGTATTTCTTTTGTCGCTACAGGTGAACTAATCATCTTACACCAACTTAGAGTCTTATTATTATTGATACTTCATGACACATATCACTAATTACGAATGTTAATCTTGGTCCTCGGCCGGATTCAAATAACACGAATACCCAAGCCGCAACTATACTTGGGACTCGCTGAAAACTTGTCAACGTTCCGTGGTCGCCATGTCGGGTTTTAGATGTACCAATTGGTCATTGGTGAATGTTGACAACTCCGACATCTAGTGTTCGCATGTTTCGGAACCTATTAGCAGAAACATGTCGTTTGGTTGGTCGGCGTAGCGGCTCGGTCCGCGGCAACGTGTAGGAGTCTAAAGTGTCCTTATTCAAGATTGTCAGTAGTGATAAGGGTCCTTATCCGAGTCTGTCAGTACTCCGTCAGATTTTTTCGATGTGATTTATCGTCGCGGGCGGCCATCCAGTTCGGACGTTGCTAAAGAAGAACCGAACGCGGCTGCTCGATCGTTGCGCGAGAGGATTATCCCCAATAAGGACAGGACATCCGTGGTCGGAAGGCCATATTGATGTGGTTTGTATTGGTGGACATACTACGCCAGCACCTGGTTTATTTTAACGATCAAACCTGATGGAAGATTATCAAACAAAGAATGGCGCCACACGACTGGATGATCTAGTGGTATCGAAGCAGACAGAGGCCACTCAAACATCAGCCATCTCCTGCCAGCCTTATGGGGGGGGGGGGAGGGCGGAGGGGGAGACTCTTCCTACACATGCCTGTTTTATCATCCGTAATGATTTTGGTTCCGGATATGACGTGGTAGTCGAACGATGGCCAAACAAAACCGGACTTGTAGCTAATTTAAGACACCGAAAGTTTTTGATTGTGTCAAATTATCGAATTTGATTGATCCAACCGGCTGTGATGTATGTTCCCAATGGGCCAACACCCGCCCACTCATGTAGCCCATCATATGTCGGCAGCTAGGATAGAAACCTTCCGTGCGTAGGCGTACTGGAACATGTGCAATTATAAAATAAAAACGTCCCTAACGTGTTTTTTTTTCTTTTTTCTGGGTGTTCATGATGGGTTATATCATGGAACGAGTTGTAAAATATAGCCGCAATGACAGTAGAGTTCATTCTCAATTACGTTAAGACCTGTATTGAGCTTTAAAACAGAAGCGTGATCGATAAGAACGGTAATAAATTTGGGTAGCAGCAGTTAGAGCGGGTTCTGGAATAACCAGGCGTATTTGTTGTAGCTTTCGAATAGCCAAGGTACATTTGTAATGACATTCAAATAACCACATATACAAATACAGGCGGCATTCAACTGCCTTCGGTATACGTGTAATGGCATTGAAATAGCCAAATGCCAAGTACCGCTAAACGAGGAAGTGGAACGTTTGTGTATAAATAAACAGACATCCCACGTTCGAGGAAAACCTCTGGATTGCCCACTCGTTTCTCGGCTAGGAATTCGTACGTAAGGCGACCCCGAAATGTTTTATATCCGGCAAGAGGAGGCCATGGTTTGTAATCGCCTGGTGTCCACCGAACACACGATACGAGCTCATTTAGATACGGTAACGCCTTTTCGGCCCGAAACCGATTCGTCCCGGAAAATTTCGGGCTTCATTGTGTTTGAGAGCCGGGAGAAAAACGATGACCAAATACAGCCGATTCTCGTTAATTCGCTGCATTTTTCACCGAAACAACCTCGAAAGAAAAGGCACCTAATACGTGCCGGGCCAGTTCGGACACCATTCGTGGCGGCCCACGAATCTTCCCGATTATGGGTAATTGTGGAGATGGAAATCGATGTCTCGTAGATTGCCATTACCAAAACGAGTCTGGCTGACTGATGTGTTTATACTGTGCTCTCAGTCTGTGCCTCTAGAAGAAGAAGAAGAAGAAAGCCGAAGTGATGCCTTTATGGTGTTCGGGTTTCTTGATGTAAGACGAGCGAATTCATTTATGATCGTTATGATGCGGTTTGACGCAGGGAGTGGAGAAGCACGAATTGGTGCGTTGGAGGGATGTAATTGATGAAGCTGATCAGTTTATGATAATAGATAGGGAATTAGGCGGAATATTTATATCCGGTCTTGATGTTCGTATTAAACGAGTCGAGCATTCCTGGGGTGTGTGTGTGTGTGTGTGTGTGTGTGTGTGTGTGTGTGTGTGTGTGTGTGGAGGGGGTGGGGGTTGTATCAGAATGGAGCCTCGAGTCGCTGAATTTGGTAAAGCTTCATTTGGCCGTATGCAATGGTCCATTTTTGGTATGGCTATTATCAAAACACCCGCGTACAACGAGCACGCGTGTATGCAGATGCGCACCGATCTTCCCGCACACGCTATCCGTTTGTGGCATGTGAACGTACCGAAATCTGACTCCTAACGTCGGCAGTCTGTGATGTGCTGTGGTCATTCCCTCGGTGTCTCACCATAAAGGACAAGCCATTACGGCAGAGCTTAAACCGAATTCATTTACAGAACATTGATTTAATGCTATATGCTATCTGGAATACACATGCTATGGATACATCCAGTGGACAGGGATTCGTTATACGACATATTGATGAAATAGTAATTTGTTGAAACAGTTCCCAATCCCCCCCCCCACACACACATAAACACACGTCGTTTATGCACTTAGGTTATGGAAACCAGCATATATCGTATACTGCGGAAAAACTACGGTAGACACACAGTCATTTGTATCATCTTTTGTAACAAGATTTGTTTGATGTGGGTGAAGCTGACCGACATGTAAATTATATATATATAATACAAACATATTGCCATTATTTGTTTAATAGAGACATAATTATAAATATGGCCGTAACACGCTATTTCAAACAATGACACATTATAGCAGTCGTAGTGGCCGGTATCATGTCCCCGATGCTATAAACACATAATAATAACGGCCGCCAATGATCCGTGGTAATGTTATAGTCAGCCACACAATATCCTCGTTAGCCTCTATTAACGCCACCTTCCACTGTAGATAACACGTAACAAAATATCAATTGATGAGATATTGATATTGTCGAAGCAGTTTAGGTGTAGGGTATAGAATGGCTGTCGGGATTGGCCCAAACGGCTCTACATTCCACCGAGGATAGAGATTTGGTGGATATTAGAGATGGGGGTCGTTTTATAACTTGTTTCCTCGACAAATGATGGTGACCTGATGTTGGCTAACTGGCCATTAGCCTGCTAAGTGAACTGTCAGGTTTGTAATAAGATTGCTGACACTAAAATGGCAGTATTTTTTATCTGTTGGATAAAAATACACTCGAATATAGTCAGGTACAGATATAAAGATATACACACGTACAGACAGATAGACATATATACTTACAAATAGACAAACAGACACACACGCGCGTGTGCGCGCACACACATACATATACATAGACACACACACACCAACATGCATACAAGTACATAC
>JAODUP010000068.1:337500-832500 GCA_025642065.1 Paralvinella palmiformis | reverse complement strand
CACCGACGTCGTCAATGTAAACAATTGTTAACAACGGACCGAAACGGACGGAACATCGCGAACAGATAGGTGTCATCTTCATCCAGGTAACGAATACGTCTGCAAATAAGATGAAAGACCCACCAGTACGAAGCTCGTCAATCGAACCAATTACCCGGCTGGAAAATGGTCCAATATTTCCCATCGAAATTAACCGGATACCTTTCGTATACATGGCACCTTGAACTGGATCGGCGTCCTGGTGTGACGTCAGAGAGAGTTTCGCACGTGCTTATGACGCAGGAGTTACGCGGCGGCGACGCGCATCGCGAGCCCCCCGCCGCTCAGCGCTGATTAATGCCCGATTTGTTTTCGAACGGCTTCAACTTGGTGTGAATCGTGATAAGCGATATCTGGACTGATAACGTTCTGGATATTAGTGTCCCGAGGCGGCCATAACGACCGCGTAATGGAAAGCTTTACCTGTAGGCCGTCCATATAGACGGTGGCTCCGTCTAACGACTCGTTTACATTATTCGTTATAGACGTCTAGGTTTGGTCGCGTCTGAGTGCATGCTCCATCAGCGGGAGAAAGCAAACGTTGGACAGATGGTGGTGCTAGACGAGAGACGGCCGGCCAACCATGGCAGAGTTTTAAAGTATCCGCTTTGTCCGGAATCCTCCCATGAACGGTGAGTGTCACCACGAGGGAGATGGGAGATTATTAATATATAGAGATGCGAAGAACGTCTCCTTTCCGTTAGTAACCAATCTCGAGCTAAGAAGCCTACGTACAATATGTGTCCATACCTACCTGATCTGAGATGTGGTGCCAATGCTGAAGGTCATAGCAGATACTGGTGTCGTAACACCGAGATGTTTTGCAAATGGATTCGAGAGATTTGGAGGAATAATTGGCTTGAACACAGATTTGTTTAAACCATAGATTTTTAAAACTTATCAGTGGATGAGTGAGTGAACGTGCGAGTGAGTGAGTGAGTGAGTGAGTGAGTGAGTATGTGAGTGAGATAGTGAGAGCTTTGTTCATATTCGGCGCTGGTTACACCCGTGAGGTATGGGTAAGGGATTACACCGTAGGGAAATGAGATGATGAGATAATATATCCCGTAGAGACAGGCATAACTAGGATTCGAATCCGTACCTGGTATTAGGTATTCAGGCAGTACGCTACTAGCTGTGCTATCGAGTTGCTACTTTTCCTCAATGAGATCGGCTACTAGTTGTCTGTAAACAACTACGGTGTAGAACAATGATAGTTAATTTATCATCCAATATATTGTGCTAAATATTTGTATATTAGAGAAGTGATAATTATATTTAGTAGATGACTGGGAAGCTGATATGGTAAACATGTAAACAGACACACAAATAAACAACAACAATGACGGCGAACAATATTGTAGTTAAAATTAATTCAGTATTTTCTTAATTTTACTTAATGTTCAGATGATCATGATGACAGTGATGAGAGCGATATCCAATCACTTGATAGCGGTGCCTGATGACGTAGACTATATACGTGTGTGTTTGTACTGGACAATATGGCTGCGCTAGTAATAATTAACACGTTTGATTGTTCTGATATGAAAAACATGTTAACTAAGGTCATACCTTATATTCTAATTAGTAGACAGTGGTAAATCCCGCAGGCTGAGGCGTCCCTGGGAGGGTGCCGTGGCCTGGGAAAACACCGCTAATGTGGGACTCCCGAATATCCGTGTGTGTGTGTGTGTGTGTGTGTGTGTGTGTTTCTGTATATGGACTAACATCCCGCGCCTCGTCCTCTTAGTTCTCCAGCCGTTACCATTTAGTGTATATTAGCCGATAGACAGACCGACCGACTCCTATAAACCACTTATATAGGATATTTTACTCCTGGTAGCGGGTAGTTTACTCAACGCAGATTGAGGCCCTTAGTGGGGTTGAGTAGCTGACATATGTGCAAAACCCAATAACGATTAATAACGAGTCCACTATAATAGCTCTAGTTTTTTGTTTTTCACCCGATGTGGGACACACACACGCGCGCGCGCCCACGCTCGCACGCACGCAGAACGGGATATTATACAGTCCCATGGTAGCTGTGTTTCCCCCATATATATATATATATATATATATATATATATATATATATATAACGTATAGCCGGTCTATTGTCCAAAACGAAACAATCCCTAAAATAGCGATAATTATCGACAACGAGCGGTGGTCTCGCGTTGGAAACGATAAATAGTGTCAACGTACTAAACATGACGCTGGTGTAATGTTACAGTTTAAGGTCGATATTCTTCCCGGAAAAAGTGCTTTGGTTATATACACCGGTGAGAAGGTATCCTAATTGTAGACGTACTATTAGTCGACATAGCTGTTACGATCGATCTGATTGTTATTTGCCTGCTAACTATGCCATGGACGTTGGTATTATTGTCATCGTGGCTATCCGTACGAGATGTTTAATAACAACTGTCACGTGGCCGATCCGTGGTTTGAGGTGTTAGCAACGAGAATAGCAACAGTAGAAATGTCTCTGCGCGAAACGATACAACAGCGGAAATAAGGACTATATTAATAACAATAATAAATATGAATCCAATGACAATATTATTGCCATGATATTTATATAGCCATTAAATTATTGGAAAATACTCCTCTTCTTGGTTCCTATGCCCATTACGTCATGCTGACCTCTATAAATATTCAAAACTAACGCCAGCTGCGCGTGTGTACGCGTTTGAAAAGTTGTCTAAAGGAAAATTTTGAATAATGGAAACCAGTATTTTTGTAATTAACAAGCTGACGCAAACATTGGATAATTAATATTATTGAAACCGTGGTAATTTATTGTCAAGATCTGTGTTTGAGAATGTGTGTGTGTGTGTGTCCCCCCCCCCTGGCAAGAAATCGGTTCTGTCAGAGTATATCAACATAGATTAGAAGAGATGTATTATTTGTTTAGATTGATACTGAGTTTTATTTCTTGTTGAGCAACTTGTCAATAGTTGACCTGTTTTTGTTTGATATATGTTAACTGTACATGGGTAAGTTTTATGATATGAGATTTAATATTTTTATACAAAGCTGTATTAGCTGATGTTTTCGATGTAACAGAATGGTTTATTGGTTGGAATACTGTCTATATCTCTGTAATATTATCTACGTTTGGTATTATAAGTAGACTGTTATGGTTCTGTGATGGTGTAGTATTACATAATATATTTTGTAGGGGCTAAGACATGGCTCACTGTATTGGGTGTTCATTAAATGCGTGCGTATTATATATATATATATATATATATATATATATATATATATATATATATAACGCCACCATTGAAAGAATTTTAGGTTGCCAGACAAATCTATAAATAAACAAAGTAGTTAATACAGTTTTTGAAGAATTGGAGTGATCTGATCAGATTTGTCTAATATTTGTCACTATAAGAACTGTACCAATCTGAATTCGCTGAATACAGTTCATGTCATAATTTTACACACACACACACACACACACAAGCGCTCGTGTGCGCGCGTATATACACAGTAGGGAATTATATTATATGGGAGACACAATAAAGGCAAGGTATAGACTGGATAAGTTATCGTATCAAAATAGTTTTAGATGGGGCATGCTCTTAAGCTGATGCCAGCCAGCTCGGCTTACTGATGTGAGAGATTCATTCATATTAATGCATTTGTCAAAAATAAGCGCTAGATTTTTCATTCACCCATTAGAGGTCATGAAAGATTCACCAGCTAGTGTGTAATTCTGGTGTTTTTTTAAAGGATTTGTAATAATGTAGTGCAAGGCAATGCTCGAATTTCTCTTAAGAGGGAGATTTTGTTTTGTTTATAGTCAAGATCCAGTGATATGTACAGTTGTGTTTCAGCGGTATGCAGGCGATATTTACTGTCATATCGCTGCACAACGAACCGATGAAGGTGTGTTCGTGTCGGTGCGTGTGTGTGTGTGTGTGTGTGTGTGTGTGTGTGTGTGTGTGTGTGTGTGTGTGTGTGTGTGTGTGTGTGTGCAAATTAAAGGACTAAAACTCGGAGGTTGTAAGACAACAAATACAAAAAGAAGACATTAGACAAAATATCACGAATAAGCATTCCGTAGAAACATGATTCTAAATAAGATTAAAAATACACTGTTACTTTATTCGACAAACTAAATATATCTTCCAATCAGGAGAAATACATATTACAGTCAACTGGATCAAACGCAACAGACATGTATATACCCAAGCACTCGTTTGTCTTGAGAAAAGGCCTAAAATAGCGACAGATTACGTGTCTTTACAGCACAGAAAATATACACTCGCGCGCGCGTGAGGACATTATCATGATATTATATATAAGTTCATATCAAAACATATCGAGGTATACAATGATAAGTGATAAGTTAATGATATTGTATTATTGTGAAGTATATATATATATATATATATATATATATATATATATATTATACGTGTGTGTGTGTGTGTATATATATATATATATATATGTGTGTGTGTGTGTGTGTGTGCGTGTGTGTGCTCGTGCGTGCATGCGCGTGTTTTAGTAGCGGAGATAAAGTACTGGACGATTAATCAGGAACTAAATTACAAACAACGTTTCATTGTGAGACCTGTACTACCTCACCAGTCGCCCTTTTACAGTCGGACCCCTTGCCATTTCCTACCTGGTAGCGCTGTTGGTCACAAATCTGTATCATCTGGGTTCAAACCCCGATTGGTCTGTCAAAGGGAGTTTCATCATTCACCTCGTCTCATTACCTTTGGAGGTCACTCGGCACCATTGACCTACCGTTTGGCCATAAGACGGCAACCTTTCAAATCCCATTTGACAGCAATGTCTGTACATACGGACACACACACGGCTTGCTATAATCAAGCTTGTTCTTACATTCGCATCAATTATTTGTGTTATATTTGTTCTCACCATCTGTTAGTATATGAAATAATGCCAGTGATAATAACAGCTGCACCAAGACCAGCTGTGATACTTCTCTCACCCTCACCTCCTACCATCTTCCTGAAATCAGACTTGTCCTTGGATAATTAGTGTCCGTTCCGATGAATCTGACACAAATATAAACACCAATTACACTATCTTAATATGTATATATATATATATATATATATATATATATATATATATACACACATATATTATTTGGTCAATGCTATCAGTTGCAGCACCACCAAGTTGTCGGCCATTACAAGTTCTTCATTAAATAATATATTTTTATATAGTATATTAAGAATGTATAACGTAAAATAATACTTACTTTTGAGGTACTTACTTTGCTGTAACATTAAATATACATTCACTCTGTTAGTGTATATTACACACTATTTACAATGAAATAAACTATTTTGAAAAAAACTAATATTGAAAAATTAGTTTAATAATTATGTACTACTAGTAGTTTTACTGCTGCTACTATTACTACATCTACTAGTATTGTTACTACAACAACAACTACTACTACTACTATTTTTATGGTACTACTACTACTGTTTTCCTAGGACACTACGACAATGAGTTCAGTGATATTGGTAGTTCCAAGGGTTAGAACATCTACCTATGGCGAAAGAAAATTTAACTGTTCAGCAACCAAGCTATGGGATGCACTCCCAGTTCACATTCGTGAATCCAAAACATTGAACATTTTTAGGAAGTTGCTGAAAACGCATTTGTTATCGAGCCATTTTGGTATTTAATTTTTTTTTTTGTTAGTCAGTTTTATATATCCCAATTTAGCTTTATACATATATTGTTATGAAATAATCGTATTATATTTGTTATATGTTTTTCATAAGTTTATGTACAGCGCTTTTGAATAGGCTTTAAGTATGAAAAGAGCGCTTTATAAGTTAGTTTTTTCAGATTTGACCAGCGCCTGGCCTAAATAAACTACTAACTCACAATCAAAACTGCTTATGCTGTATTACTACTACTACTACTACTACTACTACTACTACTACTATTGCTACCACCACCACCACCAATAGCAATACCACTAAAACTACCATTACTGAAGCTACTACTGTACTACTACTACTACCACCACCACCACCAATACCACTACTACTACTACTACTACTACTACTACTACCATTACTGAAGCTAATACTGTGTTACTACTACTACCATCACAACCACCACCAATACCACTACTACTACCACGGAAGCTACTACTGCTCCTAGTACTACTACTACTTCTACTACAACTACTACTACTACTAATAATAATAATAATAATGCATACAGCGCCACAATTACCTAAAGCTATATTTTAATGCTTTACAAATATGATAAAGTAAATAAAAACAAGTATAAATTTATCGTCAATAAATTGATCAGATTATTTATTTACAGGTATATATTATGCTAATACTCTAATATGTCAATGTAATTAACTCACTGAATGTAGTACTTAATACAATGGGTACAGGACAGTTTGTACTCTATAGAGTGAGTACTATTCTAAATTAACACATTTTGTAAATACATATGCTCCTCACAACTAGTGTGACACACACACACACACATGGTTTGCACATTTATGCAAGTATCATTTATCATGTTATATTACATCAGGTGTATAACACATGTTTTAGACAGGTAATGTTAAACCATTAATAATCTCCTCTACAAGAATGGCGTTTAAAAAATACCAAACGGGAACTCGAACTAATAACCGCCACGACGAGCTGATTAATGGAACTCAGCGGCTCTGTGTGTGCGTGTGTGTTTAAAAGAGCAATTAACCGTTAATACTTGAACCGATACTCGTAATGTACTGAAGTGATTTAGAGTTAATCGAGAACAGAGATCATCTGTTACAGCTCCTGAAGAAACCCCGTTTCCTGTACATAAATAAACCGAGACTATCGTGTAAATATTGTCGTCCGCTTACTCTATTTACTGAACGGAATATTACTGCAGGTTGAACGGTTCTTGTTCAGAGTGAACCAGTGAATTAGCTAGCGTAATTTTCTGACGTAAGAGCAACTCACCTGGTTCTTGTAATCCATTAATTGATAACTTTCTTTCCCATGTATTTAAAAATGTGTGTGTGTGTGTGTGTGAGTGAGTGAGTGAGTGAGTGAGTGAGAGGGGTGAAATTACATCATTTCCGGTAATTTTAGACTCCGTATTGACATCGTCGCATGTATAGTATATTATCATTCTAGTGTACAGCTGTTTTTGTTATTGCTAAATCGAACAGCCGCTTTTGACAGCTGCGTGATAGAGGGCGCTGTCATCGCGTATTAGCTTGTAAGTATTTGTGTCGTTATTATATGTCCAGTAAAAGCTCATCAGTTTTGATCACTCACTCTCTGTACACCAACAAAATGTTGTGTACACATTGTACACTATCCAGCAGGTGTGTATACATTATTCATTAATAGACAGTTATGGACATATTGTTAATTATAAGGCGTTAATCTGTATCACTATTATAATGATTTATTCGTAGCAATGACCCTGATTTAAGACTAATTAGATGTAATGAATAAATAAATTAATTCATTTATGATATTTTATATATATATATATATATATATATATATATATATATATATATGAATTACGAATATATATATATATATAGGGCGCCTCCGTGGTCTAGCGGTAGCATGCTGGACCACAGATCACTACCACCCGTGTTCGAATCCCGGTGTGGCCATATCTGAAGGTTGTTTCGTCTTTCACTTCGTCTCATTACCTTTGGAGGTCGCTCGGCCCATTTAGCCTACCTTGTGCACAAAAGTGGCCATAAAACATCAATCATCATATATATATATATATATATATATATATATATATATGCATGCGACGATGCAGTGGTTAGAGAACTGCGCTGAAAACCTCCATGTTGTGGGTTCGAAACCGACTACGACCTTTGTGTGTGGGATCGGTTTTTCGGTGGAGTCACCCTTCAGCCATATGTTCCAGGTGTGGCCAACGCCTAGACTAATCAACTCAACTGTATGCATACATACGTATTTACATAAATATATGCATCCATAAAGAATTACAATATTTGTGTATTTGTTCCTCAGTGCTGTGTAGCAGAGATGTGTATCATTGTCTTACATCAGTATTGCCCAAGACGTAGTAAGGCATAAGATAGTTAATTAAACCAAATGTGACTTTGTTTTACAATCTAAACATAAATATTCGCATTTGGGCCTAATGCGTGTGCTGCTTGAACAGACGAACCAAGACAGGAGCCAGCTGTGTATCTTCTGGAAGATAATAAAAAGGATAATTTATCAACAAAACTGGGAAATTATTTTAGGGTCTAAATATACATTATGATATATATATATATATATATATATATATATATATATATATATATATATAAACATGATTTTCTATATAATCTATGTTGCATGATTGAAGCGGTGTATTAATTTCGGCGTAACGATGAGCCATATCATTTATAGAATAGTTGACTGTCGACATTTCTTGTTCAGTATATCTGTGTTTAGACACTAAACGCCAGTACAGCTTACCATATATATAATGACTCTATAGATATTTGCAAGATTTTACACTGTTCACATCCGACATCAGAATATTCAATTACATGCGTCGGTTTTGATGTGCTTTGATATCAAATTTGGTTTATTTCCGGGTTTTGTTTCATGTCTAAAAGTAAATATTATTCAAGCAGATATTTAATAAACTCTGTGCCAGATTCTCTGCATTATCATGTCTATTTGTGTTATGTGTCGTCGTGTACCAGTGTTATGTAGCAACGTGTCTCAATATTATGTATTTATTTATTAAGGTTATGTATTATAGTATGTCAGTATTATGTATCATTGCGTATTAGTATTAAAATACCAATGTGTCTAGGTAATATGTACCTTTATTTATCACGGTTAGGTAATGTAGTAGATGGGCATGTTGTGTATCATTGTGTATCAATGTTTGGTGTATGTTGTGTATTCGATTCTTGCTATTTGCTAACAATGAATGTTGTCAACTAGTATTTCTTATCCATGATCTAATATGCACCAGTGTTGTGTATTATTATTGCACGCCAGTGTTGTGTACCACTGATGTAAAACAAGACTGTATATCATTGTTTTACGCGCGCGCACACACACGCACACACGCACGGATATATATATATATATATATATATATATATATATAAACCTAGATAGGATTTACAGATAGCTAGTAAATATCTAGAGACATCTAGCTAGGATCTAGACATATCCAGCTATAACATGATCTAGATCAGTCAGCCACATAAATGTTGTTTCTGGATGAAATAGACGAATTACTATAAATATTTGTTGGTTTGACGGATCAGTTATGTTTATGATTCGTTGGTTCTTCCTGATTCCGACTGACCCTGAATGACTGTTTATTTATTTATTTATTTATAATCCAGTAGCTAGTTAACTTCAATAACCTTCTCGATCAGCTCAAAAGTGCCATTTATTGGTGATCCATACGTTGTATCGGACGTGATCACCTATGTAAACGAATTTTCTATCTCAGGAGGATTTACTTGGTCTATTACGAAAATCAGCCACCAAGACAACAATAATATCAACACAGGTACGACCTACTCAACTTTACGACCAACGGTACGACTTAAAGATTATTTAAAAAATGAGTACCCGACAGGACGCTATGGCTATGTGTGAGTAACGCTTTGCGCCTTCAATGGGAGCATGCGTTCTATGCTCCCTTGGGACTTGAGATTGTGCTGGGTGGAAAGAGATCTGAGTCGGGGATAATAATAATATAATAATAATAATAATATTGTAAATAATATTGTAAAGCGCCTTAGAGCAGCTTCTAGCTGAATAGAGCGCTATATAAATATCACATATTATATTATTATTACTATGCGTAAGGTGATTATAACATAGGCCGACTTACGTCCGGATCAACATACGACCGGTCAAGGTCGTAACCAATCAAGGTCGTAGATCGACGACTACCTGTATATAAACACAGCAACGGCATCAACAACAACAACAACAACGTCGCTAACATCGACATTAACGATAACAACATTTAAAAACAATAAAATTGATCCGGACGACTAATAATTACGATAATAATATTGATGATGAAAACAACAACATCTAAACAAGTCGATCGGTTATTTGGGTAGTGTGTGTGTGCGTGTGTGTGCGCGCGCGCCTGTGTGTGTGTGTGTTGTGTTAAACACGTGAAAAAAACTCAGAAATTACAACATCAGGTTATAGACGTGGGAGTTTGTGGTCTACCTGAAAACAGTCACATGTAAATGGTAATAAGACGTGACAATTTATATTGTTAACCGTCTCTCGAAAATTGCTACTAAATTGACTTACGCCGCAAAAATAGGTAATCCAATAAACTTCACTTAAACCTCAGAAACACCTCATCACTCCCTTCCGTTCTTAAGTTTCCCCATCCCCCGTAAAATTGTCTTTATTAACAAATTTATCTTAAATGTGAAATGCGAAAAGTTGTTTTTATGCTACCGTTGTGTACATGGTTAAATGAACTAAATGGTTAAATCGTTATATCAAATATACTTATGAGATGAAGTGATAGATGAGATATTCTTCTGGGATACTATTGAATGCACAGTTCTAGCAGTCTATGTCCAACCACACTACCAATTATGCCATACAATTCTACCTGAATATTTTAATTAGTTGATTTAGGTAATACAAAGTTGGGGTTATAGGTGGGGGGTTAATTACGTAAAGGGGTTAGTTTAAGTTTTGAAATAGAAATAACATTATTATAAGACGATATCTCTCCATTAAAATATGGTGTAAACGATAACAGCGTGTTAGAATTGGAGATATTTTAAGTGTCTAAATATGTTGTGTCGGAATGTCGATGTAGAACGGTATGTGTCTGTCTGTAGGCCTGTCTCTCTATCTCTTTGTCTGTCTATATGCGCTTTCTATGTATCAATCACCCAGTCTGTGTGTGTGTGTGTGTGTTTCTCAGACTGTGTACTGGTCAGTCTCTCTCTCTCTCTCTCTCTCTCTGTGTGTGTGTGTGTGTGTGTGTCCAGGTGTACGTGCGTGTGAATAATCGCATGCAAACTGGCTCATTACGGGCTAATCTCAATTTCGTTCAGATCAGCCAATCGCTCCCCGTCAATCACCCATCAGTCAGCCGCCAATCAGCCATCAATCATCTATCAATCAGCCGTCTAATCCATTATCTATTTTTTCTACAGATGAGTAGCATCTCGTCCCATGGACCTTCCTCAGGGACTGAGATGGAGACCCGGTTACGGAACAATCGTACGTCGGGGGGTGGTCTAGATACGACTCCTCCGTCACCAGCTACGTCATCAGATAAGGCGTCTAAAGCTTGTTGTTTTTGTTGGTGCTGTTGCTGTAGCTGTTCGTGGTGAGTACCAAATATATTAGATTATAGATGGTCTTTATGTTATATAGCATAGAATAGATTAGTGTTATATAATGTAGAGTACCATTATGTTATATATATATTAGGTGTTAGTCTTACTGGCTGTGCTGGTGAGTGACGAATGGT
The DNA here is from genome assembly GCA_025642065.1 of Paralvinella palmiformis. NCBI lineage: Eukaryota > Metazoa > Annelida > Polychaeta > Terebellida > Alvinellidae > Paralvinella > Paralvinella palmiformis. Next base: position 820,944 of record JAODUP010000068.1, on the reverse strand, counting down.
TATACGCAAATTGATAGAACTATAGATATTTATTGCCATTATAATGTGGTTAGGTACCGGGCTCTAAGGGTTATACTGACACACACACATACACACACGCACGCACGGGTACATAGCAAGTAATATATATATATATATATATTGACATTAGGTTGTTGAAGTTACAAATTATCATAATGCTATTTACTGTTTTAAAAAACAATACTGTATTTTAAAACGTTATGATATTACGAGAGCTTTTAAGAAAGTATAATATTCAGGTAAGTATTAGCATAATAACTAACATTGTTAATGATATAAAATTATGTTGGTATCTAGAGTTAACTGTGCATAATATATTACATACAATTTGTATTATATACATGCTTACAGTGAATGATGATGGGACATATTGATCGTGGATGTTGATGGTTGATATTGATTGTTAGTGATATATAGATAAATTTATCATTAATGTATTTAATACAAATGTCTAGATTCACATATATAATGGCAAAGGAGAGATGATTATATTATTTTTCAAGTCGGGGGGGGGTGGATAACGTACCAACTTGGAAATAATTTTAACCGAAGAGGTATTTGGTATTATAACTGATCTCTACTCATCTGTAAGATGATAGCTTCGTATTTCTGTGTTGACCAACATATTGTTTAATGTTATCTTTGTTAATATACAATTGCTTGCTTTAGTCTTGGTTTCCTCACACCTGGGATTTACGGCCAAGTGGCTACTCCCTATAGACAAAATGATAATCAAATAAACATCTCATAGAAGGATGTAACAATTGGGATGCGATCCCACTTCCTGCAGGCTTATAACGCGGATGTCGATCCAACTTTATTATGGTTGTGCTCTAGAGTATCTTCATGATTGCTGCGATATGCTATATTTATATAATTCATAAATTGTCTTCAATCGGGATATTGACTTAGCGTGTGATTAACTATCTTCTTTGCGTTTCCGCAACGTCTCAGACTGCCATTGCTATTTCTAAAGCCCGGTAATCAAGTAACATGTACACACATAGTTCAGATATCGGTGCTCCAGGATATGACATCATAAGTGCAATTCCGTAGGGAAATCAACACCATTTTGCGTCAGAACATAAAGCCGAGCCAAAGATGGCCCGGTTTTATTTATATTATAACCGCAGATAATGTTTCCTCCAGCAGCCCAACCTCTGGGCTATTGTTTAGTTCACATACAAGCAACGGGCGTCCGTGCGACGACAACAGAAGAGGCAATATATTCTCTCTCCGTGCTCACATGATCGTTCTTATTTTCCCGTTACCCTGAGGTAATTACTGTCCAAATGAAAACAAGATGAGAAGATGGGATAAGATCTAACGGGCCAATATTCTCCTTGTAGTACTGCAATCCCGTTAAGTATCAAGCTGGAACACAACAGGGCGCCATAAAGGAACATATGGCTAGTTAGGTTTTAAAGGAAACTTCAAATCTTCAATCGTACGGTCTATAGTACGGTGACAATGGTGTATTAAACTAAGTATTAGGCTGCGGAGGATCCAGTCAATGACTGATTTATTTAGTCTTGATGCTGGTCTCATCTGAAACTATTTCCTAGCAAAATGAAATGTTATTGTTGTTAAAATTTGGGTAAATACCCCTGGCTATCGTCTACTAGGCACAGCCACAGTAAAACGAAATGATCAAGCCGAAGCCTTTTACTGGAGGATGAAACAATCTCTAGATACAGGTAACACTGCTCTGCTAAATACACCGGCGGAAAGCACCACCGGGTCATATTTATTAGAGAGAGAAATTTAAACAGGTGACCTTTAAGAATCCAACAAAAAGACTTCCTCTTTTATTTTGGCGTTATAACATATTTAAGGCTGCTAAATTAAACTAATCGAGGCAAGAAACCACAATATTATTACTGGAGACGATTGACCTGTTAAATTATGTATCATTTGAGGTGTTTCCGCTTATATATACGCAAGTAATTCGGACATTAGCGACGTGATGTATGATTGGCAGTGCCGCCGGAGACCGGCCGCTCTCTCTCTCTCTCTGTGGCAGTAAGTAACTAACAAAACACAGCACATCCGCCCACCGCTATTACGTCTGTGCTATGTTTAGACCGGCCCACTCTATATATAGGTTATTACACGTACGATGTGAACAGACCAGCCTTGCACTAAATACTACACAGAACACGGTAGGCCGGCTAAATGTCTCTTGTTAATGGTGACGTCAGCCTTAAGGATCGACGTTCAAATGACGCCCTATTGTAATCAGTTAATTTTGGATGATTCTCCACAAATAATGCCCGTTATCGACGTTAGGAAAATGAAGTGGACGAAGTAAGCAAACGATCGATCTTGTTCAACAAACTTGAAACTGAGTGTTTTATTATTTTGATTATTTTATTTTTAGCTTGGAAACAGCCAACTGAATAATATTTGTTTTGAAATTCTAATGTTGGGAAAATATGATAACGTTTGGTCAAATTACTTGATATATTTCTATGCTATGGCTGTATAATGTGTGTGTGTGTGTGTGTGTGTGCGTGTGCGTGGTAACAATCTGATCTGACAGTCTTAAGACAGCTGTTCTAGATACAGTGTCAAGGTCAGTGGTCACGAGAAAATATATTGATATTTGATGACAACCTCTGAAACCACAGAATATTAACCGATATCTAATAAGCTATATGATATAGGCTACTACGAGAGAAGTTAGTCTGTAATGATTGATGGCGCTTTGGATTCATGATAGGTGGTGGCTGGAAATGGAGTCAGACAAGATATGATATGTTATATATTCGCTCTCCAAAAACAAATGGCGACCTTGTCGTCTGTACATGATGTGATTTATTATAATTATAAAGCTTTATCACGTAAATTAATTTCTGCTGTATTTATTCTTCATTACCGAGACGAAATTTACCTTTAATGGTAAACATCTAGTATAATAATCTACTTTATAAGATATTTAAGGAGGGCCATTCAATTCTCTCTATCTATCTATCTATCTATCTATCTATCTATCTATATAGCTATCTATCTATCTATCTATCTATCTATCTATCTATCTGTGTATCTATCTCATCTTATATATTTTAAGATTTCATTAAGAAGTCAAAATATTTACCAACTAAATAACAAAATAAAACCATTTTCTACATTACTCGACATCACCGGGAAAATTTCTAACATTATTGACTACAAACAAACAAACACACAAACAAACAAACATATATACATACAAACAAACACATAGATATAGACAAACATACAACAGATATAACATTATACACTACCTAACTTTACAGACATACACAGACAGCCAACGTCGACCGAAAATTGAATGATGATTTACTTCTCCCAATTGACGACGACATGAGTCCGGTTTTAATAGGCTTATTAATAACCTAATATTTAATTTGTGTCATCTTTCCACTAATTATGGGTTTTGACAATATATGACGTAAGACGTCATAAGACAAGCACATTTATTTTCGGCAAAGAACATAATGATGAAATGAAAATGGCAGTGCAACAAATATATTATACAGATCAATTAGGAAATATAACAGATCGCGAATCGGTAAATTAGATTATTTGATTGAAATGTGCATTCATTTATAATATCGATCGTGGCTAAAACATCATTCGTGAAAATAGTCTATGCGCGTCAATATATCTCTTAAGCTAATTATAGAATGTTACAATAAATCAGACTTGAGATAAATGTGTTGTGGGACAGAGTTCAGGTGGGAAAGGGTTAACATCATTATGTTGTTATTTCATGTTAATTCACGTGCCATCTCGTTGCCACCAACCGAACAACAGGTTAATGGTAGTTAACTGTACGTGAGCGGTTCTCTGATGCTGGAACTCGTCAGTTTGTGTGTGTGCATGTAAATTTTGTCTTCTGGCCGACTTAGTATAGCCGATTATATACATGTAAAATACTTAATTGTATAGGAAAAACATAAACAATTAGGCGTATTTTCCATAGCTATATGTCCCCGGTGATCTATACCTGTGTTAATTTACTGATGAATAAGCTGTACTTTTTGTATAATAATATACTTGTCCATATGCTCTATCCATCTCTTGCAACAATATATAAGTTTCTGGCGCAGCGGATATATTACTAGTCAATAAACCACAAGATCACGATTCGAATCCCAGCATTATCCGTGTTTATGAGATGTTTCCATATACAATTTCCTCTCTGCATATGTCTCAGTTGTTGTCAACGTTAAACCATACATAACACACATTCTACTTACCTTATTATCTATAATCTACCTATAAATAGTCTATATACATATATGTATGTATATATATATATATATATATATATATATAATGTACTTATTTAGATCATACATATAGACCATGGCCTAACTAGTATCCCGGTTGGACACAGATCTATAACACCTGGGTTCAAACCCCGGCCCAGGTATATTACCTTTGGATGTCGCTAGACCCATTTAGCCTACCTTGTGCACTAAAGAGGCTATAAAACAGCAACTTTTAGATCATACATATATCTATCTAGTCCTATTTATTGTGTACAGTTTATACGTTTGTGATGGCTTATAGTAGATGTCATTGATGGTCAGAATATATCGCCTGATCTAAGCTACTAATATAGACAGATGCCAAAGTGTAATGACATCTACATTCTAACGATAGTAGAATGCGAAAAATAATTGTTCATCAATGGCAACGATCAACTAATGTAAACTTTCTGTTTCGATTTTGAAACACGAAAGGTCATCAAAGATCATCAAAGCGAGATAATTAAATATGATTTCTACATTGAAGGGATAATTCCAGATTTGGCACGTGACATGTACCCCAAAAAAGCAAATGACTTTACCATGATGAACGAGTGAAATAGGGTTACATTGCCAAGACACACACACACACACACACACAGAGACACACGGGGGTGGTGGAGTGTATTAAATGGTAAGCTTAAAACAATGGTTATCAGCTAATCAAGTTGGCTGTAGTAGTCCAGCTGTTGTACTACGTTCGCCCTCCGTTGTTGGGATCACTGCATGTTGATAGCTATCCTGATCCAGGCACCAGTGATATCCTGAAGGCTTATAAGTGTGCCAGGCCAAGGTTGTGTATATGCTTGACTCGTAGTGTCTCCCATACACACTTGCTACTAACACACACACACACACGCACTTATCAAACTTATAATCGATATGCTACTACATACTGCGTACCACGTGACTACAAATGAGCATAATATTCTGAATGGATACGATCAAATCTTGAACTGCAAAATAATCAATCAGAACTTAAGCACACCGAACAACAGACAAGCAGATAGAGAAAAAGATATGAATTTCAACATTCTTAACAAACATCAGCATATATAATAAACAATGTTAGTGAATTAAATTGATAAATATTTTTTTCTGCCACTAATATCGAGGGACAGAGAAAATACTCTAGCGATATGCTGCTATGACGTCAAAGCTTTAAATAGCCCGAGTTTGCCTTTGATGACGAGTGTTTGAAGAAAAATTGTATTTGGAGAATTACAACGACATGTTGTTACGGCCGCTGTTAATTATGATTACATTATTAACAACTGACTGGACGTAATTAGGGCTAATTACAGAATGTCGAGGCACCTGGAAGATAGCTTGTACGTAACGGCTCTGGACTGACATGCACGCACACACACACACACACACAGAGCGAGAGAGAGCGAGAGAGAAATATCGTCTTCAGAACATTACAGAATTGTTGTATTAGTGTACTGGCGTGTTAGTCCATTGTCTTAAAAGAAAATAATATATTTATTCTTTAAATTAGCACAATGGCCTTCTGACCTTAACCACAACAACGTTAGAAAGCTGTGTATGCAACAGCATTCACAACCATCTCATCTAAAAAATTCAATAGAAACCCCCCCCCCCCCACCCCCGGCAAACAGAGATTTAAGGTGAGAGGGGAGGGTTTAAAAAGGAGAGAGGGGAGGGTTTTGGTAATGTATGTGTTCAGCAGAGTATACCATACTTCATGGAGATGGACAGCGTGATGACTAGCATGGAACAGACAAACGGGTAGGGAAAAATAGGGAGTAAAGAAAACGTGAATAACCAAGAACAGACAAACCAGGAACAGACACAGAGAGACGGACAACACATCCGGCAACAGATCAGCAGACACCAACAGACAGACCCAGTCATTTGTACGTGAATCGCCCACGTTTCACATTCTGATGCTGCTTGTATTCTGTGAGATAATCACACACACACACACACAGAGGGAGAGAGAGAGAGCACCGAGCTGGTTGTAGTACAAGAACACCCGGAGAAGGCCCTGCCATGTTACTACTAACCACCGCCACGATTGGCTACCGGCCGGAGCGGTGACGTCAGGGGCGGCCATATTGCCTCGTACTGTCATGGCGGATGTGAGCGGCGCGGTTTAGACGGAGGGCTAGGGCTGCTACGTTAATTGGTTGTTCGGCAACGATCGGGTGCCGCCGACCGACCCACTGACACGCAAACGCGCGTACGATGGCGTCCATCCCGAAACGCATCCGGTAAGAGACACCAGGGAATAATGGCAGCAGGTCAACGGCCCGACCGGTGTTCGGTGTTTGGTGGCGAGCGCCGCTACCCGCGGACACGATAGCGGCGTCCGAGCCGTCAGCAGGCGCGGGTCATACGGACAATGATCGAACATCGGCAGCAGGACGAGGAACGGGTCAGGAAGACACGGGTCGACTGATATCTATGCCCCTCATCTATCTACCCATCTGTCTGTCTACCCGTCTATCTGGTTTTTGTCTACTACACCTCTCTATCTATGCAGAGTATGCTCAGGCGACGGCCATTAGGCCAAATCTATCGGCGCCTCCCGTCATAATGCTCATCCGGAGCGATTCGCCGGCTCTCCGGAGATACGTCACGCGTTCTGGACACGCGTAATTCGCAGCGGCGATCCGGGTTTCAACCGCGTTGTTATTATTGTCGTCGCCGTTGTTGTCGTCGTTGTTGCTGTTGCTGCTGTTGCTGCTACTGTTGTCGTTGTTGTTGCCGCAGCCACCATCATCATCTTCATCGTCGTCATTGTGTTTGTTCCACGCCAGCCTGTAGCACTATATCCGATGTGTAAGCTAAGGAGCCAGTGGACAGCCTGTTTCTCGTCTGATGACGCCGGCTCCGAGAATCTCGAACGACGAATACACGTGATGGGCATTAAATCGTCTACCCATGCCGCTATCACCGTTACCATGGCGCCGACCGATCCGGAAGCGGATGGCAGTTCCGGGGGGATCCAGGACGAGGGCGAGCGGTACATGTTCCACGAGGAATGGTTAGCCGATGTCTGCGGCGTGTCCAGAAGACGGTGAGCTAGACTCCGGATACTTATCGCTTGTGTTTAAACTGTCAATCTCATTTTACTCAAGTAGTAAACTGTCACACACACACACGCACACACACACGCACACACACACACACACACACACACACTTTGTTGTTACTTGGTTGCTGCTAGCCATTTGTGTTAGACTACTTTAAAACATATACCTTGTAGAATAGGACGACCGTGTTGTTGACGTTGTTATTTGTGATGATAATAATTATGAGATGATGATGGTAATAATAATAATAATAATTATCCCTTTGTTGTCCTGTCGGGTACTAAACAATGGGTCTTGTTGATATTGTTGTTAATAGTTTTGTCCCAGGCTTTCACAACATATTGCTAACTTATGTATCAACATATTAAATATATATATATATATATATATGTGTGTGTGTGTGCGTGTGCGTGCGTAGAACTAGTGCTTGATACATTATATTATGCTAGCGCCTGGCAGAGTGATCTACTGAAATACAGTCATCGAGAATACGATACAAACAGTTAATAGTGGGTTTTGGTGATAGGATGGATTATGGCTGACAGGGTGGATTATGGTGACAGGGTGGATTATGGTGACAGGGTGGATTATGGTGACAGGATGGGTTATGGTGATGGGATGAGTTATGGAGACAGGATGAAGGTTAGGTGAGCCCATCACACGTTGGTAACCCTATTGTGAGTAGGTCACCGTATCACGCGGGGGTGACCCTCTCGCGTGTAGGCAACGTTTTCACATGTAGGTAACCTTATTATGAGTAGGTCAACCTATCACATATAAGGTGGCCCTGTAAGGTGGCCCTGTAACGTACATACGTCATCCAGGTAATGATGATCTGCTTGTGTTGGGAGACAGCTGACCAGTCACGTGATGCTTATATCTGATGTGATTTATCATGTTATGATACCCTGACTACAAAACGCCGCCCCCATCATGTGCGTGCGTGCGTGCGCGCGCGTGTGTTATCAGGAAGTCTGATGACCGACAGTGGACTACAAGGGCCTTTCTCTCCTTTGTCTATCATTGTCCAGCTGTTATGGTCCATAACGAACGCTGAGCTCTCCTACCCAGGTATAGATGATGCTATTCTAGTTAATAACGATCGGGGGGGGGGGATATCGCAGGGGGGGGGGGACGTCCAGGCATGTGTTAATTATTATGGGATATCATATAGAAACACCTGAACAGCGTTATGGCAGTTAATAATAGCGTCTTCTGTTACCATGGCAATCGTTATTAGTGTAATGCTTCACATATTATCGGATGTCTTAGATGTACAGACAACAGTTGTTTTACTATTGTTGTCCAGTATTAGGGAGACAGGTATGTCTGCCCGATCCGCACCAAGTCTAGGTTAAACCATATATAATAATTATTAATATACGGTAGATGGACATTATTGATTGTGTTCTATTAGTCAGATATAGGTCATTATGGGTCTAACTGTGGAATTAACATTAAATAATTGGTACCGTCTTTATAGAGACAACTCAGTCAAAATGGCAGACAGGCAGACAGACGGACGGACGGACAGGCAGACGGACAGGCGCATGCACGCAATCACAAACCAGTAAAATGGCCAATGATATGCTCCTTACAATCAGTTACTGTTTTTTCTGTAGAATCTTCCTGATCTTTCATTGTCTCTGATTTAACTAGGTCATCATCATCATCGTCATCATCACTAACCCACAGTCACGTGACAATACCTGTATCTAAATAAGTCATTACAATTTGTAAGGTAATATGATGGTATCAAGTCTACTTTTAGTTCTTATAAAACAATAACCAGAAACATTATTACAGAGGGTACTTACCAACATAAAATAAGGTCTAACAATAAGACGAAATGATTGGCGTTTGTACACACACACACAAGTAAATAACAGTCTATCAAAAATTATGTAAATCTGGTAAAGAGCAATTACACGCTGGACCATCTCAAAATTAAATCAACTTGTATCATTTACTGCTCTCTTAACCTTGTTTCTCTCAATGTTTTATAATCCTATAAATAATGTCTCCTTTCTAATGGACTATATCGTGTAGATGTGATGGAATAACGCCATTAACACATGATTACAGTTCAAATACAATAAGCCGTATTCTCTCCGTACATATTATTGTCCTGTTATCTCTGTCCCCAAGTTTATGGCATAAAGACGTTTATTTTTCCATAATACAAACTTTAATATGTAGCATTTGATTTCCCCCATTTCTTCAAAATAACTGTAATGCAGTAACGTCAAATAACAGGAAAATGGTTTAATATGACCATATATATATATATATATATATATATATATATATAATTGTGTATATTATTTATATTAAACGGTGATAAAAGTCATTGGCTCAAAATTGGAATCTTTCCATTATTTAATAATTATTATTATTATTATTATACCACCTGAAATAATAATTAATATTAAAATAATAATATTTTTGTAGATAAAAGCAGCAATAATAATAATAATAATAATGGTAATGGACCTAATAATATTAATAACAGTAACAGTAACAACGAGAATAATAATAATGATAATACTAATAATAACTACAAGAACAATCAAACACTACTACTAACAGTACTACTACAACCACCACTAATACTATATTATCATCATTTTATCATCACCTCATTGTTGACTTTCTATGAGAAGATGATGTTTGGTGAAGCAAATCCCGAAGAAGCGTCCTATCTGTTTATTTTTGCCCAATGAGGTTCAGAATCTCCTCTTCGGGATACATCTTTCGAATAACATAATCCAGAATTGTTAGTCTAATAAATGGTGCACCGAGTCCCATGTTAGATTTCTATGTGTAGGGTTAATGTCTGGCCAGGAAGGGTTAAAGTGTCCTTCAGCGTTGAGCTGGTCTAGTATTAGTAGAGCGTCTGTGTGAGGGTTTTAGTACGTGTTTGTACGATTGTATGCTTTCACACACACACACACACACACACGCACGCACACGTACACACACACACACACACTGGTGTATGTGTTCTGGACTACCTATATGTGTGAGAAAACACACATACACACACACATATATATATATATATATATATATATATATGGGGCGGTGGTATGTATCAAATATTTATTTTGTTGTCGTTCACTATGACCATTTCTCCATCCGACAGATAAATGGGTGAGTGAGTGAGTGAGTGAGTGATTGAGTACCTTGTTAAGATTTCTGTCTAGTCAATTGCAGGACACATATATAGTTAATGAAATAATTACAATATTGCACCTATGTAATTTATTAATCTAACAGGACACAATCTACTAAAACACAATTATCTATATTTTTCAAGTCTACAGACTAAACACTCCACACCCGCCATTGTTTACATACAACGTTATGGCTTATGGTTGTCCGGATGGATATATGTGTTCTTGTCCGAAGAAAGGCATCCAATTGAATCTACAAAACCGTCATATGTTATAATGGCAATCACATGTCACCTGTAAGGCTATATTTAGAAAAAGCCTACCTTTTCAACTGTTAAATTCGCCATCAAACCATTAAAATAAATGGCAGTTTCAGAGGGCTCCCTTGTAGTGTTCTTCTGTCTTCTCCACATCAGTGACGCATAAAGCGCTTTCGTTTTACAGTGGATCTATGTGATATAATATTGCTGATTTTACGGTCGTAGTTTTCAAGTCCAGGATTTTCGAAGATGTATTATTCTAATAAAACATAAACGTCATATCTCAAACCGGAAGTTCAAGACATCGTATTATGTAAATAAATATGGATTGGCAATGAGAAGAAATGTTTATTTCAGTTGGTTTGATGGCTAATTTTACGGATGAATTCTTGCGAATTTAGTTCTATATATTACTTATAGGCAGAATATAATCTTACATAAATTCTATATGTGGCCCTTTAGTGAAACTATTGACTTTTCTTTTATCACAACGTCAACCACATGCTAGTAAATGTGGCCCAAGGTGTGTAAATATACAGAAACTATAAGTTTCAACCCATTCAACACCGCTTAGGTCCAGCATACGAGCTATTATTTAAGTTACCGGCTTGTTAAATAGTTCCTCCAAAATTGGCCTTTTCTTGCTCAAAAATAATTACTATCATAATGGCATTATGAGAAATTTATTAGTTTTTGCTTATTTCCAAAATCACCAATATGGGTGATTTTTTAGTTAAGGCGTTATCGCAATAAAACATATTTTAGGTCAAAATATTTCATACACATTATCCAATAAAACAAACTGCTGTTATAACTAAATAAATCTGCTTATTAATATACATCAGAGATTAAACGTAAAAGTGGGAAACGGTGTTAATCAAGTTGGTGGTTTGTTTGAACAGCCACCTATTTAGTCAGAAACGTACCATCGCCTCATCTTATCATAACGTAGAATGGCTTCATTTCGCACACCACGACATCTAATTCCATGGTTGGTTATTCGCATCATTTAAACACACAGGTATAATTGAACACGAATGTCTAAGTTATTTAACATAAACATTAAAGACAAGAATCTAAACTTTTAACCACCCATAAGAAAAGTTTTGAAATATGCGGCATATGGCTTATTTTATATTTATGCAAAAAGTTCATTTTACAGGTGTCTTATTATATTAACAGAAATAGATACGCGCGTTTTAATTGACCAGTAACAATTTTTGTAACTAAACATTTCCTTATGCAATCAACTAAGTAAGACGAAAAATGTCTGCCAACAGTTTTATCTTAGGAAATAAACCATTTCATCCCATTTGGGATATCTAATTTATTTTATATTATCGATGAATACTATAGGTGATGGAGAGAGTTAGACTTACCGTGTTAATTATGACCGACTCGCTACCATCTCTATTGATGAATTAGTAATATTATACATACTTCTGAGCTAATTTATCTGTTTGTTTAGTAAGGCTTTAAGAGCTTCCAAATTATTTAAACCAACAACTCTTACTTGTAGACGGCTGAGAACTTGGCTTTGTGCGTTGTAGATCTAAATACTTCTACCTGATGGTACAGGATATCTGAAATATAGAACGCGTACCATTTACTTGTTTGTAATTCACGACGACGGTTATAAGAAGAGAAAAGGGGAACTGTCAGAGACAAATTAAGTCGTTTGAGATATTCACCAAACGTATGTTTATAAGATTCATTTGGAATTGTAAAGGATAAAGATATTGCAAGTTGTTTTGGCCATACAGTAATATAATAATAAGATTCAACAATAAAGTATTGATATGGGAGTTAACTAGATAGAGTCAGGAACAGGAAAATTGTTTGATGGAAAATTAAAAGATCAATAACCAGAGGAAATTAATAATAGAAAACGTATTAAACACACACACACACACACATTACCATTGCATTGTGTGTGTGTGTACTGTTTAACTATTTATTGATTTTAAAAGTTTATTATTGGTTAAACTAGATAAATTCTATTTAGTATTGATCAATTAATTTCAATATGTTAGACATATTTCGACATATGAAACATCTCTCATTTCCAAATCAAAATTGTCTTCTTAAAAAAAAGATAATAATTCATCCAACATATAACGGGGCCATCTCAGGAGACTTTGCTCCATTAGGACGTCCTTCGCTTGATTTAATCTAAAAACTTTATAATTGACAGGTTTGACAAGATTAAAAACCTATCCATATAAATCCTTTGAAATTTATTACTTTCTTCTCAAAGGTTGCTTCCCGGTTGACTAAGAGTAACATGATTTCTATATAAATTATGACCACACACACTACAGTCCTGTATTCGCATTTAAAGATACATGGAGAGTATCGATAAAATAGTCAATATCCGGAATATTAAACAGGGGATTTACATCAACATTTGATATGAACTTCGATAGATCATCGTTGAAGTATAGTATATTTGTGTAGTATGTTTTATCATATATACAGACGTTAATTATGAAATAGTTTACAGTATTCTCTGGTATTCTACATTCTATTTTTCGTTGTTTAGATTTATGTTTATGATTGATAACTTATTCAGGATTTAATCCTTCACTTTGCCAATTATACAATAGATCAAAATATGTGTGTGTTTTGTGTGTGTGACTATGTGATTCACTGCCGATGCTTGATGTCAGGAATCTATTAAGCTCTGAGACCTTAACAAAGATCACTAATAAGATCTATCCTAATACGTAACTCAGATGTATCAGCAGAGTTTGGACATCGTATTTGTTATCATGCGATAGTCGCCAGATGTCGCCGCGTAATGGTAATTTAGCACGATAGACAATTTGGCTTAGTTTACGTAATGACATAGAGGCTGATTTCTTGCACCATCCTTCACTATAACCTTCACTATAATCTTTTTGTTGTAAAATATTACTTTATTTGTAAAATAGTATTTAGTAAAAGTAGCAAAGAAATAGTAGTAATATATCTGTTGATCGTTAAAGCCGCCGAAGTGTGTCTTTATTTGGGTAATTATTGTTTGGTAAACTTAAACCTGATATTTGACATAGTTTGTGGTATTGGAAAAGCGTTGAGCATCATTATACCATGAAGCCCCTTATATTAGATACCTAAATATGGACGTTACCATAGCTTTACTGGTAGCGCGGTTGGACACAGACCTCTACTACCGGAGTTCAAATCCTGGCCTGGCAATGCATCATGAATATTAATTTAACAACTAAACTACGTTAAACAGACGAGCCTTAATACCTATTTTACTAATATTATTTCGTGATGTACATCCTATTTCCTGTTCAGTAATTATAGCCTACACTCACTTCATTAATGTCAGTTGATTATATATTATCCTACAGCCCCCCCCCCCCCCCCATCCATTTCATTTTAGTCTCCATTAATTGGTTACTAGTTCATATTATGTAAACAGGATCAGATGCGATTAATTAGCTCGAAGCTCAGTCACGTTACCCACTGCGTTGTTTCCGGGGAAGGATAGGGTCAGAATAGAGAGTGTCCTCTCAAACTCTGGCGCGCACAAACACACACAAACACACACATTGGTTATTACCTCAGTGGTTATTATCTTTGACATGCATAAATTAGTATATATATTTTGACTGACAGATGAGCGAGTGTCGATTTTCCTCATATATTCAATTTGTTGTGAAGATTAATGATAAGGGGTTACGTATGAAATGACTTTTTTTATAACGAATATATCTCCTTCCTATTCCGTTTAGAAAATAAGAAGAACACGTCAGAAATCCAGACCAAACCCCTAGCGCGTACTAATGTTTGACCAGTGTATTTATCATAACGTTTAATAGAATCCGATATTTAAAATAAAACCATTGCCGTTTTATCATAGCGTTTTTGTGTAAATCATTTTCTAAAACATGCACATCTAGGTCATCCCTTCAACGATCCCGTTGCTATTATGTACAGTAATTATTACTACACAATTCTGATGACAATATTAAGGAGTTATGTGGCTGTCGGTTCATGATACGATTTCTTTAATATTTACAATACGAACTGATTTTTTATTTATTTTAATATAACGCGTTATGATAAAAGAGTCATTCTGTGTATCTTCTTATTAATCGACTTTTACAAAATGGAAAATTCTGCGGTGGATTTGTTTCAAACCCCGAACCAACACATAATAACCCCGAACCAACACATAATAACTCCGAACCAACACATAATAACCCCGAACCAACACATAATACGATTTTTTAAACAACAAACGCGATCTATATAATAATAATGATAACAATAATAAGAACATTTTATATAGCATCTTATTCAACTAGTAGTGCATTAACAATATATGTCATACCCTATATGTTACCTGTCACTAACTAGATATTATGTCTTTAAACAAGTTGTCCTTGTGTGCTAACTCAACGTCTTTTATTAAGTCTCTTTCTCCTATGACGGCATTTAATTCATGCAGTTCCATGAGTGATGTCATCACGATGCCCGTATTCTAGAGGTACATTGGCCATCTATTGAGCTCGGTACCATTATAAAGCCGGGATTATAGCCTCGAGATTGACCACAAACACCTCGGCATACGTCTACATATTGAAGCTGTCAGAATACGGTTCTCAGTAGTCACCAGTCCAACATCCCGAGGCGTCGTGTCTTTATACTAAAGCTGACAGTTCACCGTATTACGACGATACTGTCCTCTGTGGGACCAACTGACCACAGAACTCTATATACCATGAGGACTAATTATCCGTACTTTGTATTAGATGTTAGTTGGCCCAGCCACCCCACCCCCGCTCTCGGGCTCTAGCCACAGTTACTGAATAACGGACAATGTCGGAAACTGTCGCTTTACACAGAATTAACATGGAAGGAATATGTTAGAAGGAAAATGGCGGCGACAAATCAGCTATCTTATCGAGGTGGCGTTAGGTGTGGGAGTACGTGATGTAATAAGACTCTTATTAAGAACAGGTCAAAACTGCTTCTATACACAAATGACAGCTAGCCAGCCATATTATATATATATATATATATATATATATATATATAATGTTCTACAAACACTAGAAGTCATTAAACCTGGATGATGATGATGATGATGATGATGGTGCTTTATGGCCACTTTTGTGCACATGGTAGGCTAAATGAGCCGAGCGACCTCCAAAGGTAATGAGACGAAGTGAAAGACGAAACAACCTTCAGATATGCCCACACCGAGGATTCGAACACGGGTGGTAGTGATCTGTGATCCAACACGCTACAGCTAGACAAAGGAGGCGCCCATATATATATATATATATATAGAGAGAGAGAGAGAGAGAGAGAGAAAACACCGGTTAAAGTAGATTCCCTCAGGTTAGGGACACACCCCTTCAATAAGTATGGCCATGGGTAAATTATAAATTATGCACTCATTGCCCCTTCTTATCTTGCTAATCCCACGTCGCACGTTTATACCTATAGCAATGGAAAAATATGACGATATCATAAGACACCAAATAGGCACTTGTTTTGTGTAGACACACGCACGCACGCGCAGGCACACAGTCAAAGAGAGAGAGAAATCTCACAACACACAAACACTGTGACACACACACACACACACGGTCAGAGAGAGAGTGAGAGAAATATGACAACAGAAACACACACATACACACACTCACTGTGACACACACACACAGAGTCACCCCTAACCTACCCCTGTCCCTGTTATAAGCCAGTAATGTGACATGTCTTTAGCTTGACTGTACACCATGTCTGTGTTACCAGAACGAAGCTGATCCAC
The DNA here is from genome assembly GCA_025642065.1 of Paralvinella palmiformis. Lineage (NCBI taxonomy): Eukaryota > Metazoa > Annelida > Polychaeta > Terebellida > Alvinellidae > Paralvinella > Paralvinella palmiformis. Next base: position 804,339 of record JAODUP010000068.1, on the reverse strand, counting down.
TCGCTGGTATATATATATACATATGGCTGCTGCTCCAGCCTCTCTACAACCACTCGGCGCCGAGAGACGCAAGTACTTGCGCCTGTGGCCAGCTGTCTTCGCTTACAATCCGCTATCGACTGGGCACCGGCTGCGTACCTACTCGGGAGGGGGCAGTTGGCGTGTTATAAAGAACGAATCCCGATTGCGAGCAGTTAGTCGGGATATCGACCACCGTCCGACAGCTAGGCGATCAATTCTGGATTCGGCCGAAGAAAATTAATTGGCAATTTTATTTCGTCGGCGACGAGACCTGGCTCGTTAGCGGATAATCTACCTGTCTTACGTCTGACGGGTAGACAGACGGGCATATAGCCGGCGTGTGCTCGCCATTCTGGGAAACAGAGAGACTTCACGGCAATGAATGCATGTCGGCCAGACACGGTTTTGGCCTATTCGCCATTCTCGCTGGGAGAGCGAAAGTGAGAGATCCGTTTAATCTTCGGCGAGTACCCCGTGGGGTGTATTCCGCACATAGCTAGCTCGATCAATGGGATCCGGCACGGTTCGCGTTCCAGCTGGCTCGACCGTACACACATACACGCGCACGCGCACACATTGCAGGAGAAGGTTATCCGGTGCGTGGGTTAGGTTCATATAACTCCGGCTAGCTCTAGCTGGTTAGCCTACTAACTAGTCGTTGACTCAGCGCCTCTCCGTTCTGGCGTCGTACGTTCGGCACCGCGATCTCGGCAGTCGAACTGCCGCCATTTTCCACACGTCATCTCGAGTCCCCGGCTCACTTCCTGGATCTGTCCGGCGCCTGATGGATGCCGCCTCTAGGGGGAGCCACAGAGCGCTGCGTTACTGGGCCAGGTGTCGCTAGAGGGCCCGGCTCCATTCGCCATACAGCCGGCTCCTGTTACCGTCACTGGATGGGAGACTCATCGTCCGTCCCAAAAGGACGTTAACAGTCAATGGACATCTCGGTCTGAAGTGATTTGTTAGCCTACTCTCCTTCTCTCTATCTTTCTCTCTCGTTGACCGACAGAACATCTCGCTTGTTGGTATGGATTATTGAACGTCGCCATATTGGTTTAGCGGAGTTGAGGAGGTGTTGTCACCAGACAACCAACACGATGTTGTCGTGGTAAGTACCCACACGCAGTGTCCACCATATTATTTATTTTCGTTCTCCGTTAGTATATACCTTCGTCGTCACATGCTCTCCAACAGACGTAGTAATGGTGGTCTATCCAAGAGTCGTCGACTTCCGGTAGCCTATTCTGCGGCCGAAGTTAGCGGGAAATAAGCCGGATTCGTTCGTGGTTAGACTAGAGATGAAAGCTCGACGGGTTGGATATCGACAGACTTGACGGTTGTTGTACGCTAATTGAGTGTACATTGTACGACCCTTTAGTCTCCGGTACACAATCGCTGTATACCCGGAGATTGGCAACGCGATTTGTGTACTTGGGATTAATGCGAAAAGTAAAAAGTCGTGTATCACTGTGAGAAGATCAGAGAATGTTGCCATTACCTGATATCAGCTGGATGATAGTGCATCTTAATACTGATTATAGTGTGTGTGTGTGTGTGTGTGTGTGGTAAAACATTAAAATATCTGGAACATTCATCATGGGATTGAAACCAGAGTCAGAGAAGCGACTTTTCGCACTGAGGTGCACAGTCCCTAATCAAATGTGTTTATGCATGTGTGTGTGTGTGTGTGTGTGTGTGTGTGATACCAGAATCTAAAGATTGGTGGAAGTAACCCTTGGTAGTGGTAGAGATATGTTTGTATATTTTTAAAGACAAATCGACAATGTTAATTTACAATATCAGGAATGTGCAAAAGCCAGAGTGATGTACTAGACATGAAGACCCCCTACTCTCCCATGATCAGCCAAGGGTCAGCTGTTGTTGTCACTATATTTCAGGGTACTTGATACCATAAGACTCTGCAGCCTGAAGTCTATCCCCCCTCTATATATGGTTGCTATATATCAGACGGGATATGTCTGATTGACTCTGATACATTAAGCTTACATACGGTCGTGTTACTTGATCCGTTGTCTATGAGTTGGGGTGGAGGGGTGGAGAAAGGCTGTTTACGAACGTGACCTGCCCGTGGGTCTCTGAAGCCTAATCCCCTGTGTGTGTGTGTGTGTTCATGGAAACAGATGCTATCGGCCTGTACGTAGGATATACGGCGTTCATTCCTTTCACCTTTAAATCCTATAGATATCGTGTGTGTGTGTGTGTGTAAAAAGGTACTTCTACATAGTAGTATGAATCATGAATGCAATTTCTGGACGATTCATCTCAGAATTGAATCCAGAGAAACGGCGTTATTTTGATATTGTGACCTGTAATGTCTCACCAGCCCCATAATCACTATATAACAAACTCCAAAAAGCTGACCACCAACAGTCGTGATGCTTCATAGTAGTATACTAACGTCAGAGTATAACAGTTATATTATAAACAACATATAATACATTTACCTAATGAGGTATTGTATTAGTCATGTATTAGTTGATGTATTTTCTATGAAGCGTAAACATAGGAAACTATGAATCTCTCTCTCGGTGTTCGACGAAAAAGTGTCAGGAAGCGACGATCCTTAAAATTGACATAATAATAATAACGGACCTTTCCCAGTCTGGAGGCTCCGGATTAGAAGCGGGAGCGGCTTTATCTGCAGAACGTTGTCTTTTCATTCCCTTATTCCTCCTAATGTCTTCCGGTCACCGAAGTGAGGAAAACGCCTTGTTTAGATCCATTTAGGATTAGTTGAGTTAAAGGAAAAACATATTTGAGGGTTCACAAAGATCATGAACCTTCCCCAAAACCTTAATCTTCCTTAAAGTAAAACATTGTGAGTGTGTGTGTGCGCGCGCGCGCAATAATGGATAACAATTAGTACACTGATCCAGACGAACTTCCAGGTTATTGTTTCTACCATTTGAAGCTATTCAAGCTCATCGAATTGAAGTGTCACAGATGCTTTCTCTCTCATTATCCATCGGTTGATAGATTCGAAAACGGTCTCAGGCTTACCCAGAACGCTAGTTCCTATTTCTGCCGACAGGTGGTGAAATCACGACGCTCTTTCCAAATGTAAATATTATTCTGAGCATATTCAAAGACAGCTAGTTTAATTTCGAAACAATCTTTATCACTTTCCGGACTTGTGCGCTAGTTAATTATTTAGTGCTCACGTACTAACACTGATGGTTGTACTTAATGTGGTTAACATATCTATAGAGTAGCTTTGAGTGTATAATATATGTGTGTATGCGCGCGTGTGTGTGTATGTGAGTGCATGTGTGTGCGCGTGAGTACAGTATGTTTAAAATTCAGATTCTATTGTTAATAATATTTATGTGCATCGTTTTCTAATTTTATCATAGATAACAATCAGATCATATCTATGCAATTTTATCTACATAATGCACAATACATTTTATCGGTCTGTCAGGTCTTGGATTGTCCAAGCCTCCATATAAATCGATTCTATTGTTTACACGTCATTAAAAAATAATCAGTTGTTTTTTTATCATTCCTGTTTTTAGTGCAACCGTGTTCGGTCAGAATGTCTTTGTTAGAATTGTTCCATTCTTTATCTGGAAAGCTCCAAGTCTTTAGGTAACCCGAAGCACGTGTCTCGTTACCTATAGACCCATGTTTGGATAGCTGTACCGCTTTGGTTTCAGTCTAATCTGGATGACCGGCCTCAAATCTGAAGTGTTTTAAGTCTATGTCGGGGCAGCTCGAAATGTTTCGATAACTCTTTAGTCCGTTTAGTGATAGCCCCAAATCTCTGTAGCTCCGGTCATCTCGTCTGCAAAATTGACAGCATTGCGCTGTCTCTATTACACGTAAAGCGTTGGGTGTGCCGTGCATGCGTGAGTGTGTGTGAGAGAGAGAGTAATATTATCACTGTAATTATTCCAGATTAGTGATGTTATCAAAGCCAGATTATATGTAATACAACAAAATCGTATCCGAAGTCTCCATTTTGGAGGGGACAACCTTTCGCAATAGTCTATCAGCTGGATATGACGTCATATCCTGTTTTGTTGTGCTGTAATTACACGAGAGAGAGCGAGAGAGAGAGAGAGTTATGCTAAACGTAAGCCTGACCTGTAGGCACCACTAAATAGTCACGCGTAATACGCTACCATAGCAACTGATAAATTATAGGTTGTGATTTGTTCTAGCATTAAGGCGGCATGGTTTTGTTTATGGTTTACATTTTAAATCATGAATTTATAAGCCGAAATATATATTTTGGGATTAAGTTGGTAGCCTGGGTTACTATTTTTAGGTGTGATATAAGTACACAAGCAAACTAATAATTTGATATAAGTTTTTCTTAGTCGAACGTAAACGAATTGGATAAAATGCAATATCAGCTGTTTAATTTAAGTACCCTTTACACTGATCATCTATCGATATGTTTTGTTTATGTTACGCCTCCTTAAACAGATTGATCACAAAGTTTTCTATATTTAGATGTTTTTTAAATCAGGTTTCAGTAATCAATTAATGGAAGGATATAATTAGAAAATGGCATGTTTGTCTTTCTGTTATTCTTTCTATTTTTGATCTGCCGTGCCTAAGACTTCTCCTCCCTCCACTCCACCCGTTTCACTCGTCTGCCCATCTTCTCTCTCTCTCTCTCTCTCTCGATGGTGTCGAGGTTATGATTGAAGCCGCGATATCGAACTGAACGTTCACATACACAATAGGCACAATATTTACCTAACAACAATTTATTTGCACCGAGAGTGATTTGTACCGCGAGCTACTTCGTTTTTGAACACTCTTCTTTCTTAAGTTTGATCAAAATGGTTTATATTAAGGTCTGATAAAATAATCGATCGCCATCTGATAAGATCATATCTATGATAATAAACTAGAACGTGACGTCATTTATTTGCGTATGAAGCATCTTTCGATTGATAGATAAACACGGCCTGGGTTGTAGATTAGTTCAGGTAATGCTGATGATGTTGTTGTTATTATTGTTGTTAATGGTGGTGTTGCTGCTGCCGTTCAGTGAGTGTGTGAGTGAGTGGGTGGGTGGTGGGTGGTTTTGTGTTAGTGTTGGTTGGAAGAGTGGGTGATTGATTGATTGATTGATTGAGTGAGTGAGTCGATGAGTAAGAGATCGTTTTGTTTAGTCAAGATACCGGTCTCCATCGGAGAGAATGGTTGAGCGTTTACTCATTGGTGTAACGAGATTATTAGGACAACGGCTTTTATTATAGGATGAAACATCTCAGGTTCACAGGTAACACTGGCTATCGATTTCACGACCTTAAATTATACGATGCAGTAGGGTATTAGTTGCGTGACGGGATCGTCTCGTTGTTGGCGATGTTGTTATTGTTATCGTGTATATTTTCCATTACAACATATATCAATCTGTATGTTGATGAACAGGATGTAGACGATGGATAGAATAACAGTAGATATACTGTATATCTTGATTCGCTTAGGTTTATTATAATGAAGATATCTCTATAAGTACTACTCGCTTATGATACTATTGTCTGTCTGCCTGTCTGTCTCCCCCCCTCTCTCTCTGTCATATATATATATATATATATATATATAAATAGATAGATGGGGTTTCTTTGACAGATTTAGTTGTTTCAATCAAACATTGAAACATAATATTTAATTAAAAATTAGCTCTTTGGATAAAAGAGGTATTGTGATATATTGCTTGGTGTTCTGGTTGTGATGGTGAAAGCACACACTCACGCACGCATACGCACGCGCGCGCATACACACACACACAAAACACACACACACACACATATATATATATATATACATATATATATAGAACCGGCAGTTAGTTAATAATTCGTATTAACTGAGAATTCGGCGTTATTATAGAACAAACCTACATTAAGGATATAGATGTCGATTGTTCCGAGTTAGCAAACATTCCCTCAGTCATCTCATTAACCACACCTCCGACGTGATGGACTCTCCCAAACAGTGGCTTCAATTATTAAAATCATTTCTTCTTTATCCGCTTTCGGGGAAGCTGTTGTTATTAGAAAATCAGGAAAACATCAATTGGCTTCCCAGTAGCTGGCTGGGTGTCATTATGTTAATGGGCTATAATTTGATTATTTATTTTTCTATCGCCAAAATTATCGCTTATGGTCGTTCTTCTATTAAATCTATAAGCTGGCTCCTAACTATCGCAATTGATGGGTACCCCTTAGGCGACGGTGGCTTATATAGAAGTTGGGATAAGTCGGAATGGGATGTAGGAAGTCTTATTAAACGAACCGTTCCCGGTCGAGCGGATCGAATTAAATGTAAACGTTGTCATTTAAATGAGCGATGAAGGTCTGCCCCGTTTCTTGAAGTAACCATTCGCCGCTGGGTTCTCGCAAAGGCCAAGCGGACATCTTGCCAGCGCTTTGTTTATCCGACTGCTCCCGAAATCCGGCATTATTCACAGTTATTGATGTCGGTTCGCCATCGCATCCAGAGATCAGTCAGAGTTAATTAGGGGCCGCGATTGAGCTATTTTCCTACCATCACACATCGCTCAGCGAACTGGCACCATGTCAGACATTACTGGCCGTATAGCGCACCATATCACGGTATTATTCCGCCAATCTCGCAGCGCGCCGGCTGAAACCGCACGAAATAGTCCCCCTTAATTCTCTGATTTGTATTTCCATCCCGGCATAATACTACCCCTGGTCCCAGGCTCGTTGTAGTTTTCATTCCGTTGTTTTTAATAGTAGGCAACAATATGCGGTCGACGTGAGCCTTATCTCAGCGTAATAAGCATTTGTTCTGCGGAAGATATTTCCCAGGTCTGTTGAAAGTAGTTCCCACGTGAGCGACATGCTGTGCAATTATCAGTATTTTGTGGTATAATGTTCTTTACCAGATTGTGTAAGATTTCTGTAAAAGTAGTCTTTTCAGTAAAAGTGTAGGGTAGACGGCCGGGGTCTTCCTGGCCATCCTATAGTATACACTAAACCAATCAAAATTGTGTGTGTGTGTGTATGTCTGTGTGTGTTTAAAATGGTATTATGAAGTAAGCTAAATGTGTTCTCTTTCTCATATTGCTTCCCTCAACATATACCATCTCGTCCTATTTAATCCCAGTACTAGCCATGCCGACAATAACTCTCTACAATATAATATTCCGGCCGAGCTAATATGTTTCTCGCCAGCCGACTACCACCTCTTACCAAAGATGGCAGTTTTCCCCGTCTGGCCCAAGGAAAAAAGGTGTCCACTCGCCATTTTGCCATCTCCGCGGCCAAGTAATGCCACCATTTTCTTGCTAATCTGTCATATTCCTCGGAGAGTTAGAGAACCGAGCTATCTATCTACAAACTCCATTATCGCTCCCTCTGGCTACAGAACAACTCTGGTCATTGTGCTGATGTCTCTTTAATATATTTCGATTAGATTCTCGCAGCAAACGCTCGCTCGCGTGGTCGGTGGCTGCCTGTTGTGCCGGGTCTTTCTGTGCCGTTGTCGAATCTAGCGCAGAGGTCGTGCCCTCGCCAATAACCAGGTCACAAATGGCCATTTAGTGGCAGTCGCGTGTCGTTTGGCGACGTATGCGTGATGTACATCTGTCCGATAATCGTTAATAATCAGACGTTCGATAAGAATGTAAAGATTGACGGAGAACAACATTATCCATCAAGGACATTCTGGTCATTGTCTATGTGTATTGAGTGTCGGTCAGATAAAACAACAACACCAATGTGGTCTTCATACTCGCAGTTCACTGACTGATTAACAGTCTGGTCAGTCGTTGTTAAGGGGAGAAATGGCGATTGAAATTGTAGGAAAGTAGACATTTTATCTTTGATAGCGTGCTTCTTCTTTTTTTGAAGTCGTGGAAATTGTAGCGCGCAGGTATGACGGCCGAGATTAAAAGACAAGAGATGATGAGGACGCTTTTGTGCGGATGGTAGGCTAAATGGGCCGAGTAACCTCCAAAGGTAATGAAGCGAAGTCAGAGATGAAACACCCTTCGGATATGCCCACTCCGAGATTCGAACACGGGTGGTAATAATCTGTGATCCAGCGCGCTACCGTTAGACCACCATTAGGGCCCTCAAAAGACGACGGATAAAGATATCCCAGGTTGACCTACAATAAAGAACTGCCACCATGTTTGGTAAATCTTTAATCCAGCTGTGACAAGATGGCGATAATAGGGCGAAAGTTGTGTTAACATGGTGTACTATATTACCACCCACGCTCTTAGACTAAATATAATATCGCCCGCAGCCTAACTAACTCATTAACAGGCACGGGGATAGTAATGAGCCGATGAGACGCCGTAGATAGGCAGGCTTTTAGATGTTATCGGACAGACAAATAGGAAGACAGGCATATTTAGAACGTCACACGGAGAAGGCCGGGGTGGGGTGGGGGGGGGGGGCGGGAGGTGTGTTGCCTGGGGGATGTACTTCGTGATAAATACATAGATAGCTGTGATATAAGGGACGGTTGGTCTATTTACATATTTAGGGTGTGGGATTTATGTAGACACGTCATGTGATCGCTACACGGAGGACGAGGATGACAATCTGATGTCACGTGTCACTAAATCAACCATAGACTATTATGAATGGATCAGTCGTAAACTGATCTATAGGCGGCCGAGCCCCGCTACTACGACCGCTACTTCTCCTGGTAATGACTACATGACTGCTGGTATACTGCCGTTCCGATTACTGCCGGTGGTTCTTGTATAACATTATCGACTGCACTGTTCTCTATAAACTTGGACTTCGGGGTCGTGTCAATTCTTACCCTCTGTATATACATTATATACTGTAAAGCGCATTAGAACAGCTATCTAGCTGAATAGGGCGCTATATAAATGTCACATATTACCGTACATCAGATCCTATACAGATACGGGGACGCCACCGTGGTCTAACGGTAGCGTGTTGGATCACATATCACTACCACTCGTGTTCGAATCTCGGTGTGGGCATATAGGAAAGGTGTTTCATCTTTGACTTCGCTTCATTACCTTTGGAGGTCGTTCGGCCCATTTAGCCTACCATGTGCACAAAGTGACCGTAAAACATCAATCATCATCATCATCTATATATATATATATATATATATATATATATATATATATATACGGGAATGCCTCAATCTTACTTCTGTCCGAAATGGACCAAGTTTGGTTTATTATTTCTATTCCGATCTGACTCCTTGGTGGATTACTTCATCCTGACCGGACTCGAGTCTGGGCGGAATCCAGACAGGAATTACTCAATCATCGAATCACTACCTCCCGGTCAGTCTTTCTTCCATACCGACGCCGACGTAGACTTATTCCGACATCTGGGTTGACTCCATTCGGACTCGACGTCATCTTGCTGACATTAGCCAATCACCAGCCTTTGTTCGATCCGTGGATCGTGACATTTCGCAGGCAGCGCCCTCTGTCGCTCTTGATATGTGAGCCATCGTAGAGTGAATTTTCTCAGACAGACAATGCTCCAAATGTACACATTTTTTAATATTAACTTTTCGGAATTACTCTGAGATGTTTTTCGTCTTCCATTGCCCCTTGGTATTATTTGTTTTCAGTCTGATCATTTGTACCACTAAAAAGATTCTTTAAAAAAATTCTATAAAAATGACTTAACTGTGGGGCCAATATTAATTCTAGGTTTTAAATAATAATAATAATAATACTAATATCAGCAGCAATAAAAGCATCACTATAAATGTAATCATTTTGTATTATATCACACTACTCTTACAAAACATTATATTCTCAGAAGATCGGGGCTAAGGTCTGATTGGTTCATTTGATATCAGTATAACTAATATAGGATAAACTAAATGGCGGTGGAGACACCTACACAATATAAATAATAATACATGACCTTTACTGCTACATTCATATATTATTCATGGTTTATAGAAAGGTCAAGATCTGCCGAGACGTTAAGCTTAGCTTATCGCAGAACAATATTATGCAGAGCGACGATTCAGACACTGACATATTCGGGTTTAGGTTTTAATTCGGCGATATGTTTATCCGTGGTAGAGACTGTTTACCGCTGTTGTCCTGGTGACGAGAGTCGCCAATCAGTTGGTTTCTACCTCTGTCAACATGGGAAGATGTTCATTAGGATGATCATTAATTAAACACCTGTGTCGGATGATATTAGACGGGTATACAGGTAAACTAGAATTGCTAGCCACCTACTCTATGTACATTGACCGGTTTGGGGATACGTTTCTGTCCGGTAACAGTAGTAGCTCTGTATTAATGAGATATTCCCCAGAAGCCGAGGTTCATTGTGAGATAATTGTTTGCGACTTGTTCTGTGGCTGTGTTCTCTCTGTAGACCTTCGCTTGGCCTTATATATAATATTATACACCCATATGTCGGGGGTACGTCTAGCTGGCTATATACAGTTTAATACGAATACTTACATGTAAAACTGATATGATGTATCATTTTACTTCGTCTACTGGAAATGTGTTTTCTTCCTCATCTTGTTCTCTCTTTTGTGTCAATATTCAGCGATCTTTAATTGCCACGTGTATATATATATATATATATATATATATATATATATATATATATGTGTGTGTGTGTGTGTGTGTGTGTGTGTGTGTGTGTGTGTGTGTGTGTGTGTGTGTGTGTTTTAGCTGTGTATAATAAGGCACAGGCACAGAGAATCTCGAACCGTGAATTCAAACTCTGGACGTTTCTTCAGGGGACTGATACAGAGTGGGGACTTTTCTTGCTGAGACCACGTGACACACACACACACACCACACACACACACACACACACACACACACACACACACACACACACACACGTTTTGGCTTTAATGCTCGAAACTACCGCATTTTACTATATTCCCACTTAACCATATTTGTCTTGATATCATGACATAATATTTTCTCCAGTACCCACATTAACTACATTTTATTAGGCAGCCACGAAACACATTTTACTCTTGTATCATATAAATAGATTTACTTGGTTCTAGCTAGCCGCGACTAATGCTGGTACCAGCTGACGGTACCACCACATAACGTTATTGTTATTTCTGTGTCAGCTAACTACATTTACTCTTGTCTCTCTATCAGAAGTAGACTGGTGTCTCGGTGTGACACAGATCCAGTGTTTTTACACAAACCACGTCGTAATCTTATCATTTGGTTTAAGTGCAACATTAAATTAACACCTGGTAATTTTGTCACTAGCATATCACTAGATGATGATGATGATGATGATGATAATAATAATAGTAATGTAGATTAGTGAACCGATCTTAGTAGCAGGATCCACCCAATTTAGCAGTTAAGCTAATTTAATAACACACTTAACATGAAGTAGATTATATATATATATATATATATATATATATGTGTGTGTGTGTGTGTGTGTGTGTGTGTGTGTTATAGTAAGTGACATATCATTATTATATCTAGCTTTCAAAAGTGTCTCTGTGCCTGTGCCTTATTATACACAGCTAAAACTCTCTCTCGCACTCTCTCTGTAGCTATATATCTCTATCTCTGGAGATGTCATTATTATTATTGTTGTTGTTATAATACAGTCACATATCTCTTTGGGATACAAAGCCCAGGCTTGTAGCTTTACATTGTATGACATTTAATAATATCTCCAAAGTCCAATATACATACTGACCTTTATCGTCTCGTTATGGTCATATTAATGTCACTTTGACAAGTCCGATATGATTTAGTATTAATTACAATACTGATATAATTTAGAAACCGTTACAAGATTACAAATTTCAACATCAGTTACCTGGTAATATGATTCAATATTAATTACACGTCTGGCATGATTAGATATTAATTATACACTCGACACTATACTACATTAATTTCAGGTCAGACATAATTCAATATCAGTTACATGTCAGACATGATTCGATATATTGATGTAAACGAATGATATGATTCAACATCAGTTACATGCCCGATACGATTCAATATCAATTGTATGTCTGTCGTGAATCAATATCACATCTGACATGATTTAAATGCTAATTAACACCTGCGATACGATAAAATACCATTTTCATGTTCGAGAAAAATTATCAATTACAAGTCTGGTTCGATTAAAGGTCAAACATCACATGACACGATTTAGCAGCGATTACATACTGACATTGCCTAATGACATCTGTTAGATTGAGATTTTTCTTTTCTTCAGTAGAACAGAATGACTACTACCTGTACTACTACTACCTGTACTACTACTACCTGCTCCACTACCTGTACAATGACATGTGTCTTCAAGGTTATTTCGTCTTTCTCGTACCGGAGTAACTAAATATTTGAAGTTATATAGTCACACCGTAATATCTCACGTAAAACAAACTAGAAATAGGTGGACATTTCGGAAACGAATGAACACGGAATGGCGTAGCGATATTTCCCGTGCCTCAATACTAGATGTACTCTATTAATACTACTATTAGTATTACGACTGCTGCCACTGCAGTTGCTATCGAATTCTGCCATGACAAAAATAATAATAGTAACAGCAACTGCTGGCTCGGATATTGCTGCTGTTACTGCTGCTGTTGTTATTGCTACTGCTGCATGGACTACTATTACAGCAATAACAACAATAACAATTACTACTACTACTACTACTATTGTCATTACTAAATAATAATAAAGGTAAGCTACATTTATTATTTCTACTGCTATGACTCTGAGTGGATATTTTAATTAGTTATCACAACAACAACTAGATCTAATAATAATAATAATAATAATAATAATAATAATAAGTGCAGCCAATAATGAGAACTAGATCAGTTGTACCTATAAACCCGACCTTTTGTTTATTTCCAGTTGCTAATTTACCAATTTGATGAGTAATTCTTTCTCTGATTACGGGTATTGTTGTTACATTGCACGTGACCGGAACAAATATTTATACTTCCGATAACCAGGTGCCCGTGGCGGCGAATGTTTGCACAGCGCAGCTGTTTGCACATTCATCGAGCTGTGCCGCCGCTGCACTCCCGACTGCCGCCGATCCGATAAGATATGGATACATAAATGATGTCAATAAAGCGCGTTACTGTTCCGTTGTGTGTGTGTGTGTGTGTGTGTGTAGAGAGAGAGGGGGGGGGGGAGAGAGAGAACACTGTTCCCATAAAGCACTGTTTGATTAAGGGGCTCTCTCTATACACGTCGGAGTGCCGACAGTGCCGTATGTATAGAGCGCCAATAAAGCGCCAGTGCTCCGGTTAAGGCTGTTTACAGGGTGTTCCAGACGTAAGGAAGATAAGACAGGGCGTGCTGGAGGCTCTGAATGTTGTTAATATTCCGAAATATAAAACACAAGCCATTGTTTGATGTTTAGTGTTTAGAAGCGGCTTGAGTTGGCAGAAGATTGATAGTGACTTGTGCTTAATTAGGGCGTCCACGGTGGGAAAATAACATGCTTTTTGGGGATTAGGTGATGGTGTATCTGCAAAATATAGTGCAGCTTACGAGGCGGGAAAATAACAATTATAATGCGATCTATCTGAAATATGGTGGAAAATTATGTGGGAAAATAACAAATTCTATGGGGATTATATTGTGGGGGTATTTGGCCTATAGGGTGGTGTTCACGTTGGGAAAATAAATGTACTGTGGGGATTAGAGTGTGGTGTACTTGGAATGTGGTGTGGCATCCAGCGTGCGATAATAACATGCTCCGTCTGGACTATGCTATAGTGTTTGTGTGGAGTACGGTGTCCATAGTTAGGAAATATTATTTCTGACAGTTAGACCGTTGGTATATCTGGAATATGGTTTCGTGTCTGTAAAGGAAAAATCAAATGTCTCCGTGGACTAGATTATGGTGTATTTGGAATATGGAAGGGTGTACATGGTCGGTAAATAGCATGTTGTGTAAACTATATTATGAAGTGTGAGGAGTACGGAGTAATGTTCAAACTGGGAAGATAATTTGCTTTGTAGGAATAAGACTGTGGTGTATGAGCGGTTTTGTGTTGAATGCTTTGGGATGGTAATGCGGTATGGAGTGTTGTTGGCATATAATATGAAAATATTGGGAAATATGACGTCGGGTGGTGATGTGGGTGAGATGTGATGTTGTGTGATGTGGTGCTTTGTGGTGGTATCCCATGTGGCCTGATGATGTGTAATAATGTGGTAATGACCTCAAAGCTAATTCTGCACGTGGTGGTATGGTTATATTACGTGTGGTCGTGTGATGCGTTACACGTGTTGATGTGGGGTGTATGGCACGAGGTCTTGTGAAGTGTGTGTGTAGGACATGTGGTTGTGAGGTGTGTTGTATGTGATATTGTGGTGATGTACATTATGATGATAAAGTATGGCTATTCAATGTTGATCAAGATACTATTGGATGCTGACAGCCTTACAATTACGACCAGGTGTGTATCTAGATAGACGCTAATGTGTGAGGCTGGTGTGTCTATGTTTGTTTGTGGGGAAATCCTGGTAAGTGTAGGGCGGTGTTTGAGGACTTGGTATTTGAGAGGCTGGTGTGTATGGCCCTGATGGGTATATGGGGGTCGGATATATGAGGTTGGTGTGTGTGTGTGTGTGTGTGTGTGTGTGTGTGTCCGGTGGGGGAGGGGGGTTGTGTATGTGTATTTAAATGGGGAAAGGCTTATTATAAAATGTATGTTTGGCTTGTGTGTGTATATCAGTGAGGCTTGATAAGTGTAGGGCTGATGTGTGTGTGTGTGGGGGGGGGGGGAGTTTTGGTAAGTGTACCCCTAGTGTGTGTGTGTGTGTGTGTGTGTGTGTGTGTTGTGGTTTAGTAAGTATACGGGTGACGTATGTGTGTAAGCGGGTGTGTAAACGGGTAAGGTAGGCTTGCTATGAGTAGGACTGATGTGTGTGTGTGTGTGGTAAATCTTGGAAATGTAGGGCTGGTGTGTATAAGGGTGGGAGAATGCTTGGTAAATGTTAGGCAGGTGTGTTTGGGTGGGGGAAGGGGAAGGCTTATTAAGTGTAGAGCCGGTGAGTGTGTATATGAGAAACCCTTATATGGATGGGTCTCTCTCTCTCTCTCTGTCTCTCTCTCTCTCTCTCTCTCTATCTGTGTGGTTTGGATAAGGTTTGGTAAATAATGATAAGTTGGTGTGTGTGTGTGCGCACACACATGCGTGTGTGTGTCAGGAAGGGGGAGGGGAGGATAAGATTTGATAAGTGTAGGGCTGATGTATGTGTATGGGGGAGGGTTAAGACTTGGTAAGTAAAGGGCTAGTGCGAGTACGTGTATGTATATGATAATTGGGTGAGGCTTGGTAATTGTAGGTCTCGAGTGTGTGAGGTTAGTGAGTGGGGTCTGTGTATGAAATATTGGTGTGGAACACTTATGTATGAGTATAATGAATGTGGACTCCCGGGTTTAAAACTGCTACACGTGGTGTGTGTGTGTGTGTGTGTGTGTGAGGTGGGGGTGATATTATAATATGTTGTAGTAAGTCGTCCTCTCACGAACTCTCTTCTCGTTAGAGAGAGAGAGAGAGAGAGAGAGAGAAATGTTTATCATTAACAATCCGGTATCAGCTGGGTACTAATGTGTCTTATCTCCGAGGTTTTACTATTTATCATTCTCTGGTGTTTATTATTCTCCGGTATAACTGTGTATTGATGGCACGTGTTTTATTCTGAACACGATTCACATCCACACATTACATGTGTGCGCGTTCACCTTCTATTGTTGATTATGTACGTATAGCGAGCGCATCCTCTATGAAGTGTGCCATGTTTCTAAGTGCAGTATACACTACCTCCAGAAAGCGTGCTATGTCGTGACTGCGATATGTATCCTTATCCTCATTACAGCGTGCTATATTGAATTGGGAGGGCAATACACATCATTTACAAAGCACACACACACACGAGCGGACGCGTGGTAGCAACTGTTTTAAGCACTTGCATGCACATACCCATATACTTCAGACAAACGTAGTCAAAATATACAAAGCCAGATAAGAGACCGACAGTCCTGCAGGCACACACACGCACACGCACACATGAACCTAGTCACAGCGTTCTTAAACAAACGACGTTGTAAACAAGTTATCGCACAACAAACACGTCAGGATATTTTTGTCATTTCGGCGTCGAGGACGAGGCTAGGGAGGGTCGGATGCTAGCCCATTTGTTAAATATCTAAGGATTAGAAGTTTGGCCATCTATCCATAACCCAGGGGAGGAGGACTACAGTACAGCTGGTTCGGCTCTGTCATCGGTTAACCTCACCGCATCGGAGAGAGATGTTTGGTATAGAGCGCCGTGCCAATGTCGGACCAAGGTGTCGCCATATTGAACACGACAACTTGTAACAACACGGCGTCAAAGGAACCTAGTTAATATGGCGGCCAGTAAACATCCGGCAATTGTTGGCAGTTGGCTAGACTCGATCAATAAAACGCTAGCTTACGGGCCGTGCAAGCTCCCGTTACCATGGAGGCCGGCAGCCATTTTTAAAATGGCCGCCCTTCCGCTTGCCCCTTGCCGCCATGCTGGAGGGTTAAAGCTGCTGATTATAA
Source organism: Paralvinella palmiformis (assembly GCA_025642065.1). Lineage (NCBI taxonomy): Eukaryota > Metazoa > Annelida > Polychaeta > Terebellida > Alvinellidae > Paralvinella > Paralvinella palmiformis. The sequence continues at coordinate 787,755 of JAODUP010000068.1, read as the reverse complement.
GAAGCGCTCATAGCCGTTGTTGGTACACATGTATTGGTTGCCAGTCTTGATTTTTGTTAACCGGTGTGTGGGACTTCATAAGGGCGGGGTTTGTTTGTGGGATCGCGTGCGGGAATTTGCCATTGGGAACATTCGTCTAACTGTTTGTTTGTTTGTTTGCTTGTTTGTTTTGGATATCAGTCATGAACTACATCTGGAGTGTTAATCCTATGTTATTTCTTTGTGGGGCCTTTTGTGGGACTTCGTTTTGTCCGCCTTTATATGAGGATCATCTGTATGATTGCTCGGCTCGAAAATCTGCTGAGTGTCAGTTGGAATCACAAACACTTACTAATTACGGCAGGCTATACAGAGATGGGTGGTGAGATATACCCAAAAAGTAGAGAACGGGAGGACGTGGATGTGGAGGGGAGGGTGGTGCCTTATCACGACAAACCAATCAATCAAACATTGATCTGTCACTGTGACACTCCATAATGACAGTATTACAAAACGACCGATAGTTTCACCATGACGCTCACTATTTGCCTAAATACCAGGTAGTACCTGTATTCGACGACTGCCGGCATCGAAGCGATGTCGTCATGCTAACATTGCTCCCTGTCGTTCGGGACCGAGACTTTGACAGGTGACGGGCCACCAAATCCCAGATGACAGAGCGTCGAGAACTATCAGTCTGTCATGGCCACCCAGCCAGCTAAATGTCTACGATATAAAGACATCGATTTGTGATGGTCTAGTCGGGCTGCCTCTGTCTCCTCCTCGGCTCTCCGTTTCCATTAGAATCCGTTTGAAAGCTAATTTAACTTCTCTGACCCGTATGCCATTGATCCAGAACGTGAAGGTCAAAGCTTGATGTGTGGCGCCATCTCTTGACGATAAACTAAATGTTGTAATATCGCTGACACATATTCGATCTGCTTTACCTTACTACTGTTCATCCTTTTTGTTATACTTATTTTCCGGATGAAAAATATGGTTTATAAGTACCCCCGCCACATCATAAGGAATAAATTATAATAAAACTATAAGTGGAATAAAGTATTTATAAAATGGCTATATCATAAGGCCATATTATAAATACTTTATTCCACTTATTATCTTCTTCTAATCAGTCATTGTTATGCTACGAGAAAACTGATCCGGAATGACCTCATCTGGAATTAATCAATGGGGTAAATGGTCTCCCCCTCTCTCTCCATATATATATATATATATATATATATATATATATATACATGCATCCAGAATAAATTAACAGGATTGTGTCTCAGATATATATAATGTTATATACTATCCATAAATAAGTGGCCTATAATATCCGATGTTACTATTACAGAGAGACAGGGGGAGAGTTGTTTAAAGTTAAATGACGCCGAGTGAAATAGAGCTTAACGCTTCTCCGGCTATTCGTGTCATCAGATGTAGCAGATGCGAAAGATATATCAGATGAAGCGATGTATATAGAGAGTATGATAGGGAGCAATAGGTCGCAGATGGACGACGCGACGGATGTATAATGGAACATATATATAAAGCGTACGGTGGATAGGTCTGACGGGCGAAAATATGACAGAAAGAGGACGACATAGATTAAATATATGACCAGATAGGCGGCGTGACAGATGGATTACGTGACAGATGTGGGGAAGTGGTTGACGGAATAAGACTAGAGTAGCTGTGGGAAAGTGACAAATGTGTTTCAAGTAACTGGGAATATAATTTTTCTTGCTATTTTTGTTAGTTAACCTTTCTTTAGATTCACGCCCACACCCTTACATATATATACAAATAGTCACTTATAGACTAATACACTTCGTCATATATATCTTTATATGTGTGTTGTTTTGTTTACATTTTTCTGCTATGTCCGTTACTTAGCAATATGACGATACATATCATTAAACTAAGCTACCTTTAACAGTGGATAATATTATCGATAATAATTTATCATTATGTTGATTATAGAAGCCTTGGGTTATCTGGAGACATTTCTATAATAACAGCTGCTCCGGGTGGCTATGTCGTCATGACAACCGTGTTATTTAGACGTGTCACGTGGCTCAACATGGCGTCTTGTTTAATGAACCTTCCCGGTTGTATTGGTTATCGACAGTTATATTAAACATGGGTACTGCTGGTTTATGATTGGCCTTGTGTTATTGACGCGCGCGCGCGCGTGTGTGTTATTAGCGTCAGCATACTTGTAGCTGTGAAATCGTAACAATAAATTCGCTGATAGATGGTGGCAGTAAATAAATCAGGTCTGATGGAACAAGAATAACCCGAAGGTGAACAAAGGAACTATACGACTACAGTAATATGACTAGATTTGGCTCTTCATTAAACCCTTAGATGTATCTGTGGTGTTTCTGTTCAATCAGAACTGCAATTTACGGGGAATTAAAGCATATTTACACACCATGGGGAAACAGAATGTAGAATGTTGGCTTCTGCTAGTAGACTATTGAAGGATAGCAGTTATTGTGTAAGTACAGATTTAACAGACTATTGAATGATAGTGGTTATTGTGTAAGTACAGATTTAACAGACTATTGAAGGATAGCAGTTATTGTGTAAGTACAGATTTAACAGACTATTGAATGATAGTGGTTATTGTGTAAGTACAGATTTAACAGACTATTGAAGGATAGCAGTTATTGTGTAAGTACAGATTTAACAGACTATTGAAGGATAGCAGTTATTGTGTAAGTACAGATTTAACAGACTATTGAATGATAGTGGTTATTGTGTAAGTACAGATTTAACAGACTATTGAATGATAGTAGTTATTGTGTAAGTATAAATCGACTTTCACATTTACCTGATTGCCATATCGGTCAGCCTGTTATCTAATTCTAACAGGAGGAGGTTTCCTTATCTAATAAACTGTTCTATGCCAATCGTAGCACACACACACACACACACACACACACACACACACACACACACACACACAACATACATACACACACACACACACACCAGGAATACACATGCGGACGAGTGCTCCTGTTTAATGTAAAACGTTGTTTTAAGATAAAAACAATAACGACAACAACAAACAACAAAACATCTCTAAATTACATTCCATCACCGAATGACGTCTGTCTCCCATGAAGATGACTATCAGAGCTATTGTAATGACGTACTTACTAGTCATGTCTCTAGTCACGTCGTAACATTATAATAATTATTAGTTCTCATAATAACATTTACAGAGGTAGGATTTGGGCACTGACAGCCGTCAGCTAGACACGGTATCTAATATGTAGATAATATTACTATCTGATAAGCAATTCTTTGATACACCGTTCTGTTATAATATGATGGAATACACTATCGTCTGAAACTTCATATTCACTGATACGTGTTTTTCTATGCTACAATACTATTTGACATACTGTTACCAAATAAACTGCTGTCCAATATTAACAATGATGCCCGGTGGGCCTCAGTGTGATGCATTGTCTTATAATACACTATTTTATGCATATATTATATAGTATACATATATTTTCTGATACGAACACAGCACTGTACGATACCTCAATCCTAGGGACCACGTACATAATATCGTTTTCCATCGTCATTATAAGCTATTATTTACTGCTTGCAATATAATGATAGATGATTATTATCATGATCATCATGACCAGTAGTCAAGGAGAACAAACATAATTGTTATCGTGGACCACTTGTCCTATATTTTATTCATGATAAAGTATTATATTATAGCCAGTTGTAGCTTCTCATTGTTATATTATAGGTAATTATTAGCTTTCAGTGTTGTGCTAAAGGCAGTTTTTAGCCATGAATGTTATATTATATAGGCAGCTAGTAGTCATTTTTATGTCGGCGACAATATCTATATAACAATATAGAGTTTACCTGAGAAAGAAGCAGTAACCAGTATGACCTTGACCTGTCTACTACGGTTCCAACTATCTCTATCGATTATATTTATTAATCGCAGTACAAAGTAAGAGGTCACCCTCTAATTACTACTTCTGTGACTACTCATAATTATGTTACTAGTACTATTCAGCTACTAGCAGTACAACTTATGTGAATGAGATGCAAGGGAGGATAACATATATTTCACTCTCGCCAAATGGACCTTGAAAAGGGTGGATATGTTCTCTCAAGATATATAGACATCATGGGTACTGCTGTTATTATTATAAAACTAATGAACTGAGAGGGAGAGAGAGAGAGAGATGTGTGTGTGTGTGTGTGTGTGTGTCTGTTCGTGTGGGTGTGATAGTAGATAATTCTTGTGTCATTATATATTACACAAGCACAGCTTAGCTGAGGATCAACTTTCCCGCCAAATGTAGTTATTCCAGCCCCATCCATGGCATGTTCTACGAGTGTTCAGTAAATTTGCTTACGTCAGCAATATCGGACTAAGCCTTTTTACTGACATAATTATCCCGGCCCAAGCTTCATATAATATAAAGCTGTCACACCGTCATTTAGAAAGCTTTACCACACACAACCTCTTGCCGCGGACGGATACCAGCACACGCTCGTTTACGTGCCTATAGCAGACCCGTCCATGCATCGAACTACCAGCTTCAGCGTGTTTGTGTATGTGCTCGTTGGCGTGCTTGGAGACGTGTATTTGCCGTCGGATGGACATGCGCCTTGTTGTGTTTTTTTGCGTCGTCATTACGGAAATGATGACAAACTGCAAACAAGGAAACGATCGTTTTATAACCGGTAAATTATGTTTCTGGCGATATGTGGTCCACGTGTACAGTCCATCTGTAGAGTCTGTCTTCGCCAGTACATCTGTACAGTCCGCCATCTGTAGTCCTTCTAGGACGGCGCCCACTGGCCAATGGCTAATTATGCCTTTGTGTTGCTATGGAAACGAAATCTATGTGTACTGGGAGAAGGCAGTTGGTTGTGTGTAATGTAAGCTTATTGGGTGTAGAATGACTGAAGTTGACACGATAAAGTCTCCCTCTCTCTCTTTCTCTCTCTCTGTGTGTGTGTGTGTGTGTGTAGCTATATCAACAACAATATTTATAACATAAACTGACAACTCTACACAGTGCGGTGGCGTCTGTTCCACGTAGCACGTCAGATGATATGACGTCATAGGCTAGCCGTGGGTATAAACATCCCCCTCCCCCGATAATTCTGCTTTATGCGACGATACTGGTCTGGCCAAACAAACGCAACTGACAGAACGCCCCCCCCCCGGGTGACACCCAAAAGACTAACTAGCCATTCACACCAATACACAGCTTGCCACATTATCACCCAAACACCCTCACAGCGGGCTAGTCTTTCAGCCATACATAAATCACATCTCGATCAAACCATCAGCCAAACACACAAATAGTTAGAATCACCCATACAACGAGCCAAATAATCACCCATCTACCCGCACAATCAGACACATTCAGCACAAAATATTAGGTAGTCGTTTACTGATTCACCTAGTCACATTGTTCCAGAGTACAGCCCCCCCCCCTCTCCCCTCGACATATATACAACTAGCCATTCACTCATCCATACAAACAACAAATTACATTAACTCTTTTCTATCTTATAGAATAAAACACCCTTAACCACCCATACACCCAGTAAATCACCTAACAAGACTCAATCAGATTATAATCAACTAATAAACATCCAACTATGACTCAGTAGACTACCCATCTCTTCGGCATCTTAGAAAATGGTCTATAACACAAAACAGTCATTATTTAGAAGGAGCGAAGTGACAGTTTACATCTTTGTGAACAATAATGCGAAATAATGCGAAATCACGTGCTTTGTTCACGTGGAACAATCATGCGATGTGGTCACGTGTATGATTAACCTCGCTTGATCATGTGATTTGTCTTATGCGTCTTAAAACGATCCGAGAAGGGACGGATTAATTGATTTGAAAAGCCACCATCACGTGCATGGCTTGTCTTAGACCCGCTAAGTGTAACAGTAAATGTACAGTCATGTTAATGATTACCATTGCGGAGATATACAGTCATCAGTCAGCGTATGTATGGCTGGCTATACGACTGTTAAACATAGTATATTGTAGATCAGTCAGATATGTGATGTGTGCTAAACTGAATAATGAATGAACTATCCTCTAATTGATGTATATGTTGTCTTTACAGTTTAACGGTAAAGAACGGAGAAGACAGCAAGAACCAGTCAAAAGATGGCACAAATTTAGACGACTTGAACGAAAGTGAAGAACCGTATGTAGAAACAGACACACACACACACACACACGCACACGCACAAGCACGCACGCACGCACGCACGCACGCACACACACACACACACACACACACACACACACACACTGTCTTCCTACTTTTCTCTCTCACTCTCGCCATCGCTCGAATATATATATATATATATATATATATATATATATATATATATATATGGGCGTTGTGATGGCGTAGTGAGGTCATCCGTGGTCTAGTTGTAACGTGTTGGACCACAGATCGCTACCACCTGATTTCGAATCTCGGCGTGGGCATATCTCAAGAGTGTTTCATCGTTGACTACGCTTCATAAAGTTTGGAGGTCACTCGGTCCATTTATCCTACCATGTGTACAAAACTGACCGTAAAACATCAATCATCATCATAATGGCATAGTTGTTAGAACACTATGCTGTAACCTCCCAGGTTTGGAGTTCGAATCTGGGTTATATATATATGTCTGTAGGATTTGTTTCCCTGTGGAGATGTTCCTCGGTCATATATACCAGGTGTAACTAGCGACGAGGTTAAATTATTCAACTGGTCTCTCTCTCTCTCTCTCTCTCTCATATATATATATATATATATATATATATATATATATATATACGTACTTATAGACATACTCCACATACAAGTACTACACTGCTTGGTGTTAAGTAAAGTACTATAATAACAATTTAAACTTGTTTTACTAACAAACTGTAAAGTCACCAAAACACGAACTCATATTATTAGTACAGAAAATATAGATATGACTCATATAAAGAAACAAATAACTTCTATTTATATATAAAGTTGTCAATGTTTTAAAATACCAACGTATGATATAGGCTTGGCAACGTGTAGACAAACAATGTTTATGTATTGAATGTTAAAAGGAATTTTATAGATAACTTGAAATCAACAAAACGCTCGTTGAGATGCGCTCTCACGGCGCGGTCTGGGGGGGGGGATTTTTAATCATAATGCTCCATTTAAATGCTCTAATGTTATGAGACGTTATGCGAACCATCATGACTGTTCTTCAGTCTGTGGTCATAGGACTAGGTAAATTGTTGCACTATTTGGCGTGCCTTAAGCATTAATCTAATACATCCTGAAATACATAATTAGATAATACGCTGCTGTGAACATTACATTAAAGGCGCAATGCAAATGTCTAAATTGAAATGCTGTTATTAAGTAATGAGAATAATCCTTCTTGTATTATAAGATGTACATCACTAGTCGTCAGATATTTGTGTTCATCCCTGTCAATATTTTCAGGCACTCACCAGCCTCTAAAATAACCTACAAATATCAGTTCGTGTGAAATGTTACCTGTTATTGAAGGAATAACCAATTTGCCAATTTTTCTAATTGTTAGAAGTCATATCTTTGTAAGTAAATTATTTAATTGTATATAAATCTGCAAAAAGGTTGGACAAATCTAATCTTGCTTATTCCTTTGTTCAGGGTGAGAATAGTCCTTCCCCTAAGATATGACATACTTGAGTAGCCAAGTAGAGCCTCACATTTGTAGGGACCTATTCTACCCTGTACTGGACCCATTAACTTGGTTAATTTAAAGATATATATATATATATATATATATATATATATATATATATAAACACCACACTGACTGAATTGCTCCAAGGCCATCAACATCCTAAGTACTTCTTGTTAGGAAATTGCAATTATAAGTTAAAAAGGCAGAACAGTCCTATAATGGATGAAACTGTATCAAAAATGGAATATGTGACTCCCTTGGGGTTTACTTGTGTAATGTTACATTGTAATATTTAGTAGAAATGCTGGTTTCATTTTAACTTAAAACAAGTTTGAACAAACATTACAGCCACTTGACTTTCACATATCTCTTCTATTTAATATTTCTTTGAATTTTGAAAGATGTCATTGTCATTATACATTTTCTTCCTAGGCCGTCTATTGAAGAAATAAAGAACTGGTCTGAATCATTTGATAGAATGATGAGTAGCAGTGGTAAGTAAATAATTATTGTACAACAAAGAATACTGCTTATTTTAACATGGTAAAATATAAAAGTACAGTTTGGCTCCATTATAACGCGGTGTCCGGAGTTAATAGAGGTGAATGGCGTTATAAGTGGACCAAGCGTAGTTTGGGCGCATTACCGGTGTAAGGGGGTGACCTGATACGACTCTTTTACAGGCAGTTTTGTCACGTATTTTCTCCATTTGAGAACATAATTATAACTACAAGATCGCATAATTTAGGAAAGTTAACCAATACTTTGTTGTATTTTTATGTAGATAACGCAATACAACATTTAACATAAAGTCCAGTTAGGCTTAGAATGATGAACTGTTTCAATACAGCTAGCGGTGATGCCGACATGTTGCCTCACTCAATGCCGTTTCACATTCAATTATACACAGGAGATTCCACCAGGGACAGCAACTATATTGGTTTATAAATGGATGTTTATTCGGCGTGTTAGATTCTGTGACCCAATTATGATGCGAACTTGGCATAATTATAATAGCCGTGTTGGTGGGGAGTAGAATAATACAAGACGGCGAATAGAAAGCATTTTTATTTTCATTCAGTGCCGAAGATTCAGCAGAATACAAAACAGCTTTATTTGTCCTGTTGTTTGATTTATTCGTACACTATTATCACGGTGCACTCTGGCCCTTGGTGTACTCTAATATGATATGATAATGATGTTGTTGTTAACGTTTGGGCTGTGGACACCTGGCTGTTATCTATTGGGCACAGCCAAATATGAGTACAACAAAGCTGAATACTCTCTTTTTTTTCAATCAGTTTCCAAACTTATTTGAGATTTCTTGTTAAGAGTCATTAGAAAGTAAAGAACTAAACGCAATATTGATCAAATTGCTCGTAATATTTATTTGGGTTTGGTTGTGTTTTTCTTCTTCAGCGGGTAGGAAGGTCTTTCGAGAATTCCTTCGATCAGAGTATAGCGAAGAGAACATGTTGTTCTTCTTGGCCTGTGAGGAACTGAAGAAAGAAAACAATCCAGAATTAGTTGAGGAGAAGGCGAGATTGATTTATGAAGATTATATTTCAATACTCTCACCAAAAGAGGTAGGACAGCATTAGCGTGATCTGGATATAATTAGGATTTATACAGCATGGTTACGATAACTTGATTATTACGATATGGTTATGATAAGTTGTCGAATTCTCTGAGCTTAGATTATGAAGAGGTATAATTTAGTCGATCTATAACCAAGTATATGACATAATTAGTTAAAAATAATGATTCCAATGTATTCCAGAATAGAGTTAGAGCTATCTATTAAATGAATGTTTGATGATTTAGTGTAATACCCACTGTTAGCCAATGAAATGGATGCAAAATTGTTAATGTATTCCGCCAATCATAATTTAGCCATTTAACCGTTTGTCCACTTGTGTTAGATAAAGCGCTGTAAAATAATTTTATAAAAATATTTATTGATAAAATATTTCGGCAAATCTCAGATTAATAAGGAGTTATCGGTTGTTGTTATTTATCTCAGTAAAATATGTTCGCCATTTTATTTCCACAACCGGATCATTTAATTTTAATATTTATAGCTCGATGTGTTCCTTAATCCGCAGGTTAGCTTAGACGCCAGAGTACGAGAAGTGATAAACCAAAATATGGTAGAACCAACGCCTCACACGTTTGACGAAGCCCAGTTACAGATCTACACGTTAATGCACAGGGACTCATATCCTAGGTTTCTAAATTCTCAAATATACAAACGACTTTTACAATAATGCCGCCTGTTAGCATTATGTCATCAAATATAGCAATGAAAGCCGCTTTTTTCGCCGCCTGCCGGACACGCCCAGAAAACGGAAATCAACCAAAACGTGAAGAACACGAAAAACGGCACCAGTCACGCTGTGCTGGTAGCACGATATCCCCTCTGCCACAGAAACAAAAAGCCAACTCGCTAGATAACTGTACAGTTCTCGGCGCCACAGATCGGGTGTAAACCGGAAACGAAGCTATGAGACGCGATACTAAAGTCGGGATCGTTCGGCGCTCTAAATCATTAAATCATCCCAACATCTCTGGAAGTATACTACTGACAGTAGAACGCCAGTTAACGCCTACAGAACGCCTGCCTACTGCTAACACCGCCAACATACTCGGGACACAGAGTGGTTTCCATCCATTGAGCTCAAGGAAGCGCCCCCAAGTGTGTTCCACCAATTTGACTCTTCCTGGGAGACAGCGTTTGGTGGCTCAAATGCCTTCAGGTGTCATCAGTTCCATCGGCGTTTGTCAGCGGCCGCCGAGGAGGCGTGCATCAATCGGCCACCCCCCCCCCCCATCAGCCGATTCCCGCACGACTCCGCCATTTTTCCTCATACCTTATCCAAAATGTCCTGCCGCATCCGTAAGTTCGCCTCGATCTACCATCATCTCTACCAGCTTGGCTTATCAGTTTCCAGTTCGTGGTTTATTGTTTCTTTGGGGTTGTTTTCTTCTTTTGTGTGGACACTAATATGCGAATCGTTCGTAGTTCGGCGATAGTCATCAAGAGGCACTTAGTCCATGTTCTGCTAGTCAATGAGGTCATTTTACTAGTCTACGCACCGATGTTTTCATCCGCGCAGCACCAGAAGCAGTTCCTAACATACGGCCGGAGTGAAGATTCCACTTCACAATTAACATGAGCTGTCATATATATATATATATATATATATATATATATATATGCGCTCTTAGGGGTTATGATGTCATATATTCTGGAGATGACACGTGACTGAGGTGTCGTCTTCAGGTTACTAACGGGTAGACCTAGCACTATAACAATAACTAGCACGTGGTACTTGGAAAGGCGTGGTGTGCCGACTGTACGTGAGCCATCCGGATCGACAACAACCCATCATCCCTTCTGGATCTGGTACGCACTACAGCAGGGACAGTACGGCTCTCGAACAATCGTAACTCAACTACAGACTGTGTGCTACAGACTGATGCAGTTTGTGCAGTTATTATTACACATTGAGAAAAATACTCAAGTATTATTGTGAATTTGTGCATACAAAGTGACGTATGCGTCTATACGTGTATTATGTTCTGTTATCGTATCCACTGTGTATGTCTGTCTGCCTGTCTAAATATATGTCTGTCTGTATGTATGTATGTATGTATGTATGTTGTCTATCCGTCAGTTATGACTATACCGAATGGCTGGGTTCGAAGTGTACGTGTGGCGTATTTCATTACCGATGTAAGTGTTTATAAGCCGTTATCGACCATTTCGTTTTGATTTGTACCAAAACTGATTGTTTACCGAACACCTTGTTGTCAGTAACCAGGTGTGTTAATGACTGTCCGTCGACCAGGCTCACCTGTCAGATAATGATCATATGTTGTCCTATATCACACGTTGTCTTCTGCTCCTTCTGTTTCTGACCGAATTACTTCCCACATAAACCAGCTGTCGTCTTGTCCTCTGGGTCAGTTCGTGTCAGCGTATTTTCGCGTCAGCGTCTCACGCCGTAGAGAGTCTAACACAATTTCAGAAATCTGTAATTAGTCATATGTGCAATCTGTTATGCGCGTAAGTGGTGTGTGTGTGTGTGTGTGTGTACTACAATTGCTGGTGTCTAAGAACGTAACTAGGCTTTAAATATATATATTACTATATTTATGTGTTACTTGTTATTAATTTTTAATTTATGGTCTTATTTCGTTCAATCCATTTTGATGTTGTCACCTGTGGAGTAGGGTCTCTCACACTGGAGCTAACTGTCAATTGTGTGTCGAGTGCGTGCGCGAATTGTGTCTCTTCTTGCTTCTGATAATCCAGAATTGACCCCCCCCCCCCAGAAACGTCCCCCCTACTTGTTGGTCATTCCGGATAGAAGTCTTGTTATGGTAACATTGTACGTGGATACCGTTTGTTAGTGATGTGATCAGTCTAATGGCTGACAAACTGTTTGTTGATTCGTCTTTTTGTTTCTATTTATCGTTGTAGAGCAAAGATTACCGTTTCGTCTTTTCCCTGTGTTATCGATCAATCATTGTGTGCATAGATAACGATGATGATGATGATGATGATGATTGGCCAGAGACAGTTACTTCTATTTCCCTGTTTCTCAATGATACGAGATAGATAACGTTTAATGCCGTAGTAGCTATGTATACGGATGATTACATCGACTACCTCCTCATAGCCCTCCGCACACTGACCAAAACTGTTTGGTAACTTATAGCAGATAATCGGCTCCCGTTTTTTTTTGGGGGGGGCGGTAATATTATAATAGGTTTTTTTGACCGGACAACTGACTCGGTTCTGCCTGATAAAGCTGTCATAGATCTACATATAGAAAACAAATATTTGACATCCACTTCCAGCTTAAATACGAATATAGCCACTGAGTAACTCTCCAACCCTCTACCAACCACGATAAGCCACCTTACTTTGTTTTTTTCTTGTTCTTTTGTTTTTATGCTCACTTCCGGTTTTCATTTCGTTTCTCGAAATCCCAGAAATAGAAAGCCAAGGAACGAAATAGAAAATAACTGTGTTCTGCCAGATAACCAACGTACTTGAAAAATGGCTCGAATGTGCGCGCTCTGAGTGGTTTCCGGTATGATTAGAATAATTTATGTAAATTTATGTATATAGGTTATTAAACAAGGGGCTGGTATATGCAGCGGTTTATGTAGCATCCGTGATTGACGTTGTCGTTGTTGATGAAGTTGGTATTAGTCTGGATCTACGGATGCAGTCTGGATCCGCGTCGAAGTTGTGTTTTCTGTTCGTTTTCGTCCGCGTTCGGGATACTCTCTCCGGATCGGTGGATAACCACCGTTTAATCACTCCGACATCCCGTCTACCAGTTACGTAGCGGTCTGGCACGGCGCTCGACCCTCGTTTCGAGTAGAAGGCCAGACATTAACACCGACCCTGCATCGTTCTAGATAGAATCAAATTAAAACCCTTCTCTTTTATCAAAAGTAATGAGAGTCTTATTCGTTGATCGTTGCCGATAAGGATGTGATAACATGCTAAGTACTATTAATAAGGGTATCATTATTATAAGTACTTTTCTACGAATATGTTCACCGGGTAAACGGACTCTTACAGTGTTGCCTCGTCACTTGTCGACCAAAATGTTCGGCGGCGTTATACAGAGGGCGACGTGTATTTGTATAACTTGAAAATAACGGACTTTTGTCCAGCCGTATTTTTGAATGTGTATGTGTGTGTGTGTATGTGTGTGTGTGTTGAAGCTGTTGTGTTCTTTGTATTTAGGTGACTTTTCTATGAGCGCACGGCGTAGCGCCACCACTTACAGGGAACGCGTGAGGCTAGTTGTGGCAAATTGAACACTTCTCATTATAGGTTACTGGCACTAGTCAAAAGTATAGACCTTTTTAACACTCATCCCCCGACTCCTCCAAACCACCCCCGCTCCTCCCTCCACAACCAATCACTATACCTCACTGTGCTGCGATGTGTGCTGGCTGACAACGAAAACGCAACCGCACAATGCCGCTAGGTCAAGTACACCGCCTGGTGGTCTAAAGGCTATCGTTGCGTTGGCTAATGGACTAAAGATCAAGTGGGTCATGCATGGTATGGGTAACATTGGGATTTTGCGAAGTTTATTACGAGAATCGGTATCAAACATTAACGGGCACGAAATAGTTGATTCGTGAAATTCGCATAAAAGACATCGCGACGGAAATTCCTTTAAAGAATGGTTCAGGATCCGTGGATATGCATTTGTTTTAGGATTTTGATTTATTTTCCAGCATGTATTTACTTAATGCCAGACTTTCGTGTAATCTTTTTGTGATGATGGCCCATAACTAGTTCGTGAACATACAAAACGTATTATATGATATTTTGGTGTGAAGTCATTTTACATTATATTTTGCAAAGGTCTTATTCTAGTCATGCGAGTAGTACCGTGTTTGAATCTTCCTTTTAAATATATATATATATATATATATATATATATATATATATATATATTTAAGCATTAATTGGTTAGATTAAGATCGGTACCTGAGAGCACTATACTAATTTATATATATATATATATATATATATATATATATATATATATATAAAAGACACACTGACAAACAGATTTATCAATACATAAATGATATATTATTGTACACGCACATAATCTTTTTTTAAACAAATTGTCTAACCGGAAGCAGATCTTTTACCTTTGCATGGCATATGTTTAACCCGGCGTTATTGCCAAACATATGTACCATCATGATGATGACACACACACACACACATATACACAAACAGACACCTGAACGTCATCTCGTTTAGGAATTATACCACCACTGCTGAAGGTCATTTGATCTGCCAAGGTCAGCCTAACATGTCAATTAAGTGTTGAAGCTGTTTTGGTTGTGTGTCGCTAGGTGGCGCTGGCATTTGATCTGGTGTTGAGCATTTTATATAGGTACACGTTGATATTTGCGAATACTTGACGGATAAATTATTGATTTATGTATTTATATTTATTTGTTCAGTGCCATTTGTTTTATGTTAGATTTTCAATTTATCTCGAAAATATATTGAATGTGAATAAAATGGATGGATATCTAGTGTGTCTTGTTTAACTATAATGAATGTGAAATAAAAGGGAATGAGTATAACAAGTCGTTTTCCTTTAACCTGTATATGTGTGGGTGTGATGCACAATAAAAAAATACATTTATGTACGTAGGCCTGTACTACAGTAACCACAAACACACACAGGTACATCTGTAAAATCATACACATGTACTGAGAGAGAGGAGAGAGGGAGCTATATATCTATAGTCAAGCATAGTTATACCTCTATCAAAAAATATTAAAAATTTATAATAGGGCCAAATGAATAATTTTCAAGTCCCCAACTTTTATATTTTCACTGAAATGTTTTTTTCAAGTCGCAGTCGAGACTAATAGACAAACAAAGAAAGATAATGATGTGTGCTAGTTGTTTAAATACTTAAACATATATAGTAATTATCTTTGTCGTGACCGCTAATTTATGTTAAATTTGTACAAGATGGGTTGAAACGGAATAATGATAATAATAATAATAATGTATATTTAATAAAGCATGCTTACCAGCAGGAGCCATTCAAAGGGACTCTACATTTACACGGCAGTATGATATAATGCGAGAACCTAATAATTTTTCTTGTAATGATTTCCTATTCTATTTGTTGTTATTTTTTAGACTGTAGTTGTGATGGTTAGTCCACGTGCGCAATATTTTTTCTCTGTGGGTTGTTTCATCCAATAGCCCCAATTCCCCTAAGGAGTCTTCCCTTGGCTATACGTCACAAGTACCAACTAGCGCCAAGTCTAAGTAAGAAATCATTGACTAACTTGATGTTCTGACTCATTCAATCACTCACTTGCTTACTCACTGACTCGCTCACTTTTATTATTGGTTATATCACTACTACTGCTACCATTAAAGAGTTAAATGAAGTTAATCCTATTTCAATAATTAAGGATTTCTCTATTATTACTTGCTGCCCGTAAAAATAAATTGTATTTGTCATAACGTTCTCGTCTATGTCAGCTACCTACACTTAGTAATCAGTCTATGTATTAATTTTGGCATATATATATAATATATATATATATATATATGCTGAAGGTCATTTGATCTGTCAAGGTCAGCCTAACATGGCGCTGGCATTTGATCTGGTGTTGAGGATTTTATATAAGTACACGTTGGTATTTGCGAATATTTGACAGATAAATTATTACCGATGGGTACATGATTGGAAATGTTATTTTACATTATGTAGAATGAGAAACCATTAAAAAGGATATTAAAACATGTGACCACTCTGAGTCAGTCTACTACAGGGAATTAGCTGATAACTTATGAAGTATCCATACCTCCATGGGTTGAATTTTGGTATATTACCTCCCCCCCCTCCCCAGTTAAAACTGGAGTACACCAAAAAATGTCCGAATGAAAAGATTGGAAACAAAAAGAACCATCAAATAAAACGGAAAGAAAGCTGGATACCCAGAAAGACAGCCCCTTCTCGGGTTACTAGGTTTATGATATAATGTACTTGACCAATGTTGATATAGATAGTAGAAAGGACACCACGTACTTGATTAATAGACAATATGCACAGCGCATGCGCAGTGAGCAGCAATACCATTTTGTGGACGTTCATTTTTCGATGAGCCGTAACTGCGTTTAATTTAACGACCAAGCCAGACACTGGCTGATAATTAGCCAGATTGTATCTCATATTATAACAGTTTGGTGCTTAATGTCAGGAATTATATTAATAATGATTATTCATTTAGGCAGGGAATAATATAACTTTATATATTCTACTAATAATATAATATTTATATACATTTCTCTCTCTCTCCCTCTCTCTCTCTCTGTGTGTGTGTGTGTGTGTATATATATATATATGTGTGTGTGTGTGTGTGTGTGTGTGTGTGTGCGTGTGTGTGTGTGTGTGTGACAGAAAACAATAATACTGAACATATACACCAATCTTTTCAGAGAAATAAAATGAATTAAGGAAACAGCCATTTAGTATTACAGTCATTTAGTATTACAGTCATTTAGTATTACAGTCATTTAGTATTACAGTCATTTAGTATCCGCAAACTCGACTATCATCTTAAATTTCATAAACTACTGTAATTTCTCAGACTGCCACTAGATGTCGCACAAGTTGTGGCTACTGTCTATTGGCTGTATGTGAAGAAATTTTAGAAATAATATCTAGATCTCTCCGGCATTATTCTAGGAGATCATCTTTGTAAATGAGATATTATACTATGTCAAAATGTGAACACTGAAAACTGTACACTCTATCGATCCATTTCAGACAAACATGAATAGTACACAAGGGACACGATGATGTCCTTTATTGAAGGGACAATCTTCAAGATTGTCAAACATGATGAGAAAAAGTGTGGAAATGACACTAGGAAAACCCCATTTTGGGATTAAATATTTCGATCAAAGATTGAGGGTGAACATTAGCCAGACTTAGGTTAAACGACTTAAATAAATAAGTAGAAAGTCAGAATTTGTTTCATCCTGGGTATCTGTTTCTCTCTCCACAAGTTACTGTTCTCAGAAGATAGCATACAAATTGATAACATCTGTCATGTTTTCCTCTCCAGATTGAAAATCACATTTAATCAGAGAAATAGATTCCAGTAAATATACAATTTCTACTAAAAACGGTGAGTTTCTTAGCAATTATTGGAATATTAACAACACACAGAGATACAGACATATAAATGTCATTATTTAAAATGATAATCACTGACACATAATATATTATTATGATTATCACCACTCAGTAGATTACTAGTAGGTTACAGCCATGTTACATGGACACTAAAGCAATCTGATAAGTCAACACCATCACTGACCAGTCATGTAGCGCCCGGCCAGGGAGATATAATGACGTTAGAAGTCAACGAGATATCACGTGATATTGTTGAGGTCATGTGAGGAGTTATGCTCGTTAACCTAAAATTTAACCTAACCTGACCTAATCTGGCTAAAACAGATGTACAGCGTGTGAAGGCTAACATTATTCGATCACTTTCAAGTAAATTGAGCGAATTAAAAGTGCCAGAATTGGAATTGGATGACAGCTAAAAACTAAACTCTACCAAAACACCAATCAAATGTGGAGTTAAGAAGTTTGAGATTACTTGATAGACGTTTGAGAATGTGTGCTGTGCTTTTCACACGACATGGAATTGAATGAACTACAACTAAGTACAAGGCAAGTTCTTTGCCATATATATGTTCCATTAAAACGTTGAATTGTCGAATTGTTCACTTCTCTTTTGTTGACGTCAAGTAAAATATTCACTTGTTAATTTCTGAAAGTTGTAATGATAAACAATAACATCCCAACATGATCATTATCTGTCCGTGGCATTCTCTTGGCCCAATAGGCAATAATGACTTTATTAGGGATGTTAATAATTAATATCGAGTTGCTGAAATACATAGCGCCAGCCAAGATCATGTTATTACTATATAGTTAGTTTAGATCAAAATAGTTAGAAAACAAAACTATTAATATAATTAGTATTGCTTATGATTATGTTAATGATTATGTTAATAATAATAATAATAATGACTGTGCTAACTAAATTATTGGTTATCTAGATTTAATCTATTTCTCTACCTTTCACAGCGAAACCTCAAAATAGTAAATGGAATCACGATAAATGATTGACTTCTAAGTATAGAAACACACAGCTAAAGACCTAATTTGGCCAGCGATAAAATATTTGACCTATACCGGTCTGCCCGATATGACGTATTGTTACTAGATCAGTGTTTAAGTGCATCACTGTATTAAATCTAAAGATTGCTTGTATATTATAAGTTGTTAAGGTGCTCACAATAGAGATGAGAGCGTACATTACGGTCTAATGTCATCTTGTCATGAGCTGGTTATTATTTGGCTCAATTTGACATTCGCGTGACTGGTTCTGCCCATCAGCTTCTGTGAATGCTCAATGCAGACATGCATCAGTGTGATAGATGATTTTTGAACATGTAGGTGTGTATGTGTGTATGTGTATGTGTATGTGTGTGTGTATGTGTATGTATGTGTGTGTGTGTGTGTGTGTGTGTGTCTCCGTGTATGTGTAAGTGGGTGTGTGCATGCAGACAAACAATGTTTGAGAATATTACAAATCATTATATTATTGTCTAATTATTATTCCAGGTGAGCGAGCGAGCGAGCGAGCGAGCCAAGGTTGGGATTTATCGACAGATTGGCACACAATACTATTTAGTGTCTCCGTCTATTACTCGTCCTTTTTAACATGCAGGATGATTCAGCGAATATATCCCAAATATATCAGAAGAATTGGGAGAGAGATACCGGATACTATGTTTTATGAAAATATATACGAGTCTCCTCGACCATCAGATGACGCCTACACAATTCCAGAGAAGTACCAACACGATAAACAAATGTAACTCGAAGAAAGTACTATAATCCTATTTACTCCCATTGTTTAAATCACCGAGTTGTCTACCGGAAATCGATGCTATATATTTAAATGAGAAAAGCTGTAAAATTCATTACCACTGATTTCAGTAATAGTTCTTTTACGCGTGCTTTAATTAATTAAATTGTGTGAGTGACAAGTTTATGACGATATAACTACAGATACGCAGAGAAGGTACAGAAAAATGGAGATATTTATTGAGATTTAGGTTACTTGAGATTGCCTCTGAAACCTCAACCCAATCATAATATTATCACTTTGTGAAGCGAACAAAGTGATCCTGATTGTTGTTGTTGCAGTTGTGGAGAGCTTTGTTAAAATGTCATCTTGTCAGAATCAGATACAGAAGAAGGAGCTTCTGTTGGTGGATAGGGATCTTGTTTTTGTCAATAAACCCAAAGGTTTCCCTTTTTGTTCCCCACCTGATTAGACACGTTTCTTCTTGCAGTCTGAAGGGGCGCCTCCGTGTCTAGTTGGTAGCGCGCTGGACCACAGATCACTACCACTTGAGTTCAAATCTCGACGTGGCCATATCTGAAGGTTGTTTCATCTTTGAATTCGCTTCATTACATTCGGAGCTCGCTCGGCCCATTTAGCCTACCATATGCACAAAAGTGGCCGTAAAACATCAATCATCACCATCATCATCATCATCATCATCTGATGCTACTGCTGCTGCTACTACTGTTGTCAAGTTATATAAGGCGTCTGATGCAACGGTAGTTAGACCACACGGATGTAATCTTCCATTTTGTGGTTTTAATCCGATTCATATCCAGATTAGCGGAACCTTTTCGTAGAGAGTTCTCTTCGACCTTATGTCTTTGACATGACCACCGTTAAGGCTAAACGATGGAACTCCCTCACTCAGTAATGATTAAATGTTTATTATTGTTTCTTTTACGATCTCAGTTATTTGTTGAACTTGCTGTGTGTTTATCAAAGTAAGTGAAATGAAATTATTATTATCATCATCATCATCATCTTCATCATCGTAGTCATTATCATCATCATCACCATCACCACCACGTATCCCATTATAATTATAAATTTTTCATCTTTATTTCTCTGTTATTGTCAATGTTATCGTCATCATCGTCGTTCCGTGATCACTATTATCATCATCGTCATCATCAATATCAGCATCATTATCATTGAACAGACGAACATCACAAATACGAATAAAATGTCATTTTCCAGGTAAATCCGGCTATCTGTCATCAGTAACTCAGTGACTCATCCGATACTTTCTTCTAACAATATGACTCAGTTATTGTCGACCTTTAATCCCTTCTGGATACTCTACTGCACCTGAGTCCGATGATTTACTCCGAAATAGACTTTTAATACGTTTTTAATATTTTATCTCACAATTTGATATACGTGATTGGAGAAGATGTAGTCGTGTTTGGTGGGAGACTCAATAAGTAAAAAAAATATATATATATTGGCAATGTTAGTTTACATTATGTAGGGTCAGTGGGGACCCAAATCCGACCCGGATCCACTGTTGTTGCGATATCTCGACATCCACACAGCGGCGAGGTTAAGGTATACATTATCTATTCACAGTCTTGCCTTCTTCTCGGATCCCATTCAGATAGAGATAACAAAATGATATACTCTGGACTAATTCAGTTCTTTTTGCTTTTCGTTGATGTAATTCTTTGTTCTGTTGTCGTTCAGCAAGTAAACTGTCAGAGGTACTATTTTGGTTGCTGCTATCGTGACTGCACCACCACCACCACCACCACCATCACCACCACCACCACCACCACCATCCACCACCACTCACCACCACCACCACCACCATCACCACCACCACCACCACCACCATCACACCACCACACTCACCACCACCACCATCACCACCACCACCATCATCATCACCATCACCACCACCACACCATCATCATCCCCCACCACCACCATCATCACCACCACCACCACCACCATCTCTGTAGTAGTATTGATATTAGTATTGGTACAATTAACAACAACAATAACAACAACAAACATAGTAATAATAATAGTTAATAACAGACACATGCACCAATGTTTTGATACTTAAATATTAAGTAATAAGCCCTTTGACATTTGCGGCGACAAATTAAGTGGCTTACATCCGATATTCTTAATTATATTTCTCCGGACGCGAACACACAATGACGAAGACGAGTACTCGCATAGTGAATTGTACCCGGAACATCTAGTTAATATGTGCAGTCGTACCACGAGTACTATCAGTGCCGTGGTAAGGCGATCCGTCTTCGTCGGAGACAATCATCTATTGACACACGTGACAGCTGCACTAAACACCGACACAACAAGACGATAATGGTCAGTCTCACCTGATAGCATATCTATTTATTGCGCGCATGGAGTGAGGATCGATCATTGTGTGATAATCTTAATAACGAGTAAACACATTTGTGCGAAAAGACAATTGGTATTGGTTTCTGCGTGTTATTATATCCACATAATGGCGGACGCAGTGTACCGGATGTGGTTGAACAAGCCGGTTAACGATGCGAACCGCCGTTGAAATAAAGTAAAACGTAGTGTGTACAGTAAATAAACACAGTTGTGCCCGAGAAACAACATCGAATCGAACTGGTTAGTGCTGCCCCCAAGCTAACAGTCACGTACTGGTGCAACGGAATATACCCGGATATACACAATGGTCACATACACGCGTTCTGTAGGGAAAATGTTAGAGACGGACCACTGAGAACTTTGAGAACATTAACTGAAGTAAATCCAGTCTCGTACACCAGTTTCTGAACAGTGGAGGCATTATAACATGGGTATTTGTTTGGAGAATGTATTGGTACTTAATAATTATTGCTGAGTGTTTCTTATAGTTCGCTAAACCGAACTGAACACACAATAAGTAACTCAATTACTCTAAAATAATTCATTTCCGAATATATATTCATTATAATTCATGGATAACAAGTGTTCTTATTATTATCAACCTTATAAAATTAATTAATTATTTAATAAATGACAAAGGATTTACTAAGCATCGAATTATCATCATCATCATCATTATTTTACTGTAACTAACCGTCTATGCATAATTTAATTCGTAAGATATTACAGTGTCTTTAATAGAGTATAAAAGGTAAAGTTTGTTTACTCAATCACGGTAATGTTTACTCACAGATTTCCTTCTCTGGTTTGAACACCAGAAAGTGATTACATAAACAGGGACACATTAAACTGTACCCCCCCTCCTCTTGCCCAAGTCAATATCCCTGCTGCTGATGCCGATGTTGGCCCTCGATGCCCTCGTATCATTGTTCACCAGACTTCAAAGTCGTAATTAGGCTTGGTGGGACGACTCTATCTCTCATGACATCCATCCGACTTCAGCCGGGTTTATAATTATATTCCACGTATCAAAGTTCGACAAAACCGAACAGTCTCCGCTACGCCACCTAGAGTCCAACGCCGTCGCGCTCATCATATTTGGCAGATATCGGATCCCGTATTCGAACTAAATAGCTGTGTTCCAATTACGAATTGTTGTGCACTGCGTCCATCGTACTAACAATTCTGTGGCAAGTATTCACACGTCGACCAATGTAAACAGATGTCGGGTCGAAACCGTCGAGTGACGTCTCGTGAGGATTCGGCGTCTGGTCAGTAATAGATGACAATCTGCTTAAAATTGGTCCACATCCAACCCGATTTTCACCGGCCATCAGTTGTTGGCCGAGGGAGGTAGTTCCAGAGCGACATCGTACAGGTGTCGGACTTCCCGTTGGCCATTGGATACGACCCCGTTCGGTACGGGAGTAGATCGGCTGATGTTTTTCAGGTCTTCGTCGTCGTCGTCGTGGTCGTACAGGTTCAACTTGCCGGCGAAGGCTCCCCTGTATTCCCTTCCGAATAGTACGATGCAGTAGAATTTGACGGCGTAGTTAGCCATTAGGACGACGCTGGTCGCGTTGGCGACGATGTTCCAGAACCTGGTGTAGGCGAAGTCGGCGAAGAATCGGCTGACGGTGATGTAGAGTTCGGCGACGGTGGCCGGCGTCAGCGTCAGACTGTAGAGAATCGTCAGGACGTAGATGGTGCTCTTGGCCTGGATGGCGTTCCTCGTCATCAGACCGCGCCTGTCCACCGACGACATGTACTTCTGTTCCTTCCTCTCCCGCTCCGCCTTCCTGGAGAGCGAGAAGTATGATATCAGATTGCAGACGATGATGAACAATATCGGGAACAGGCATTGGGTGGCGCCCTTGAGCACGAACTCCGAGTAGACCAAGAAGAACACCTCGTAGTCGGACGAGCAGACCGGCTGCGCGACGCCAGCGGGCGCTTCTCGGGCCAGGACCAGGAACGGGAATCCGGCAGCTATGGCGACCAGAACGATGGCCATGGAGACGTACAGGGTCCTGTTCCGGAAATAGATGATGCGCCGTTTGCTGGGACAGCTGGCGGCCACGCAGAGTTCGGCGGCCATGCCGACGATCAGCCAAGCGGAAACCGTCCTCGCCGTCTGATAAACGAACACGCCGAACCGGCATCTCCACGTGTTGTAGCCGTAGAGGAGGTCGTAGGCCGTGATGCCCGGGATGTGGATGGCGATGTCGTCGGCGACCTCGTACACCAGAACGATCGTGTCGGTGATGGCCAGGCCGAGCAGGAAGATGCTCGACGAGTACCGGCGTACCTCTCGTTTGATCATCAGCCGGATTATGATCCCGTTGCCGATCAGGCCGAAGGCGAACAGCGGCAGGCTGAAGTAGGACGCGAACCGGATGTTGACGGCCGCCTGCTCCACGTCCTCCATCGGCAGCATGCTCGATCGTTGTGATGAATGCCGAGCTACTTAGTTAGACCAACTGAAAAGTAAAGGAAGCGTTTGCAGTACGATATGGGTTTTTTGTGTCGATTATAACTTACTGGTACTCTTTCAGGGAATTTAGTATCAAAATAGAGGAAGGAGGATATAATAATAATAATACTAATAATAATAATAATAATAATAATAATAATAATAATAATGTATATTTAATAAAGCGCCCCTACTAACGGAGCCATTCAAAGGCACTGTACAAATAATACGTAATATAATAATACCTCAAATAATATTTCTGTAAAAACTTTATATAGTTTTTTTTTTGTATATCAGAGCAGCATTAAATAATAATAATAATAATAATAATAATAATACTTATGATAGATACGGGATTTTTAACAGCGCTATATTCAGTAAATGTTACCAGGAGCTTTTTCAATAAGTAAAGTGGAAAAACCCAGTAAGTACTACATAAAGTAAGGAAGAAGGAACTATTAAGTAAAATCATCATTACTTAAAAGTAAAAACCGTAAAAATGTCTCGGGTAATGGTATTTCAAAATGATGGCGGATTAACACTGAACGTATAACATCCGCCTGAACCTGAGGAATTATATCCGATAAGTAATTATTATTTGGTTTTGAATAAGTGGAAATATTGGTATATCATTATGATATTATAAGCGTTTTTAATAATACGTTGATAGTATAAATGGCAATCCGATAGCACAGTGCTTAGAGCATTGCACCGCAAACCTTCGGGCTGTGGGTTCGAATCCGGCTGATAGCTGTATTTGTGGGATTAGTTTCTTTAGGGAGTCGCCCCTTCGCCAAATATCCCAAGTGCCGAGGTTAAATAACTCAACCGAACAACTCAACCTGGATATGTCACACTCGTCTTAAAGAGTCACCAACTCCGGTGGTTCAGCTGTTAATCAGGTTGCACCTAATGCCAAAGCTCACGGTTTTGGAGCTTTAAACCGCCTAAGCTTTTCTGACATCAATTGTTTCTCGGGTCAGAACCTCGTAGATGACCACCATCGTCTGATCGAATTAAAAAAGAGTGACATTTAAGATCCTCTAAGAACGTATAGCTGCTCTGCGGTAGGGGATGTGATAAATCAACCCGTTTATTTGGGACAACTCCGAAAGTAACTGTTTATGTTCTGTTATATTATCACTGGTTTGTTATCGAAGATCACGTAGAGAAAGGTGTTCAATTAAATCTCACCGGCTCCGCTGACCCGCGTCCATAAATCCTGTTATTATATTGTTCTGAACCAAAAACGAACTGTACTGAACCAATCTTCCGTTAGTTGTACTGAACCGTTCTTAGATGAGCTGAAGTGAACCACAGAAAAAGTTTTTACGTTAATGTATTTATATTCAGGACGAGATAAATCGTATTAATTTATATTCGTCTACAGAAATTTCATTGTTCCCGACTCTACAGTATTTTTCGAGGGGGTGGTCTTATTATTGTGTTATTGTTGAAGTTTGAGGTAGAGACCCCTGGCTGTCGCCTATTGGGCACATCCAATGTCTTTTTATTACCAGAGAACTTGTATATATATATATATATATACGCGTTCTCTGTTATTACCTGTTAAAGTCATAGGGATCGTCAGGGCGTATACGATCAGTTCGGGAAACAAAAACAGCCAACAGCCTATACAGTCGCTAAGCAACAGTTCGATAACTGTTCATTTCCGAATCGACCAACAGATTACCTAATTGAGATAGGAACACATCGGCAGGTAGTACCGGGTGCATTTCCTACTCAACTCGACTTTATTGCCCTCATCCGGTTGGCCGACGTCACTTTGTTGGGTACGAAGGCACTTATAGATGACCAACCCACGACTAAATGGCTTCGGGTAGCATTAATACAGAATACACTCTATATATCTGCGTCGTCTAACTGCTTGAAGTGGAAGTGGGAATCACGCCGGGGCCGTTCTTCTAACCGCGTCCCTACCGGAACAATAGCGCTATGTGTACATTGTACACGAGGCATCGTATTCAACCCATTATCGCCCAACAATCACCCTTCCCCGCACGACCACTTCGTTCGTCTAGGCGCGACAGTTGTTGGCGTAAATTATACACGAAATCATCGCCGCAATCAATTTGTGCGCGCTACGTCACGTGGGGCTAGAAAGGAAGAAAAAACAAACGGCGTCGCTTCGAATGGCGGGCGGCCGTAATTGATTCGTCTTTTATGAACACAAAAACATTACGACCCATTGTCGAGGAAGGGATAGATTACACCTGAAAGTAGCCCCGGCGAATTACCTGAATGTTTAATACCTGCAGCGGCACATGACCCACGTATATAAGCGAGAATAAACGGGGTTTATGGTATAATCTACTCGGTCGTAGGAAGTCTCGTCTTCATTGAACGTCGCGCGTACTCTCCAGCTTCCGTCAAACATTGCCCGAGAATCCCGAGGTCAGTCTTTGTCTGGCTTCGGTTTTAGTTCCGCAGCCAAAATAGAACCATGGTTCTGGCGAGTGTTGTTAGGTGAACTGTAAATTGCTAAATGTTGTAGAATATATATATATATATATATATATATGTGTGTGTGTGTGTGTGTGTGTGTGTGTGTGTAGGCGCGTAAAAATTATCTAGTTAAAGCGAGGCATGAACTGACTGAAATCAAATATAAAGATCACTTCCTAACAATGATCTCTTTGAAGTATTCTGATATTGTTTTGTTGTTCAGGGAGAATCCCCAGACTGTCTCTTATTCGGCACAGCCTCTATGTTGAAGTGGTTAAGAACCCCCCCCCCACCACTCACAGGGGAGCAGTACTGAGAGATGGAGTCGAAATATCCTGCCAGAGTGTTTTACGTCCTCGGGTTTTTTTTTAACGTCCCCCTTTATTTTCATTCATTCAGTGGAGACGGCAGCGCCATTTAACGTAGTCAACCACCCAAGATGTAGTGAGCCGAGAAATTAATCTCTGGAAATGTTTAGACCTCTTGCTGGGATCGGACCAGGCCACGCGGCTCACTTTCTGATATTAATGGGCTACGTTCTTAAATATCGGAAAAATTCCCTGATTTAGATAAGTTAGCAATTTGTAAATAACGACCGGCACGGTAACACCATTATCCTAGTGTCTCTGACTGCCGAAGTATTCATTCTATTTGTGCCAATATCGAAAACCGGCGAAAATAAACCCCGCGGATTATTACGGAATGAGAACGTTTACAAAACCAGTCTTTTTATGGAATAACTATTTAAATGATGCAAATACCCGTGAGTGATAACGGCCATAAATAGGTCTGTTTCGAGTAGTTGTGGAACGTTTTGCGAATGGGCGCTCACTTATAGCACACGGATTAATACCCGGATGTAGTGTGTGTGTGTGCGTTCGTGTTTCGCTTACAATGAATAATTAACAGCGATCGATCGATACCACGAGGTGAGCGGTTTCTATAGCTACCCGTAATTCGCCGAGCACGTTTAATTTCCAATAGGAAACAGATCATCAATCGATATATAAACGCCAACGATTGGATGGCGCTCGTTTACCTTTAACCGCGACATCTGGCTCTGTTTCTGCGAAGCTTGGCCAAGCAAATAGAGAAATCATATTTAATAATGGCCGCGTACTCGTGTTCTACGTAGCCAGCCGCTGACCAACCATTATTACGGCCATTATGACGACATAAACACATCACGTCATCAGTCACGTGATGAGCAGTGTCCAATTAGCGAAATCAATCATCACGCACTGGGTGAAGGAAGCCTAAATAATTTCATACACGGTTCGCGTCCTTAACTGAATGGGCCTCTATAGATGTGTAGGTCGATTGTCACGTGTGTACCACGTGGTAATGTTCCCAGAATTGGCATATCGAAATATCAGTATGTCGGACGATGATGATACGACTTGACTGTCATCGGTCAACACATCATTCTCCGCTCGTTACGCGAGTACCATATAGTAATATACTCAGTGTTGACATGTCATGTGTCCAAAATGACATCTGTCAAAATATCATTCAGCATTCGTCAAGCGTGTACCAGAAAGTAGTATACTCAGAATTGACATGTTAAACCTCCAAATGACAGATGGTGATATGACTGGCATCTGTCAAATATGCGATATTTAGATTCAGAGCTCTGTTCTGGCAAAAAGCTGTTACTTAAATCAACAACGTTACATTGTGTCAATTTGTGATATCGATTGTCTATAAATCGATATTGGCCGATTTATATCAAACAATAAGTTCACATATATAAAGGAACATGAATATATTTTAAAATAAACGGCGAGTTATTTGGGAAGAAAATACTAAACCGAAATAATTATAATTATCACATTAATATCAAATATATATATATATATATATATATATATATATATATATATATTCTCTTGTTTATGTTAAGGAAGATGTTGTAAGTATTATCAGTGAGTGTTCATCTTTATATGGCGATACTGTATTGATACACTGATATAAGGTAATACTAAATACATAATAATAATAATAATAATAATAATAATAATAATAATAATAATAATAATAATAATAATACAGGGTACACGTATCTATTATCTGACAACTGTAGTAAGTCAGACAGAAAACATCGATATATCCACGAAAAGTGAATACCCAATCAATTAAAATCAATAAATCATTGTTTTATTAGATATATAATATCTTGTTATATTTCAAAGAGTCGGAATGAAGTAATTAACACGCTGTATCAACATTTTACCAAATGTTACCAGGATAAAACAAATAGAAAATTGAGGAGAAAAAATAAATAAATAGTGTAACATATAACACAACAACGATAGCCTATTGTATAACTGTTATACGCCAGCTAAAAGAAAACGAAATAGAATACTCTCGGCTAAAGACATTCATCATGTTTGATGGAGGAATAACAAATACTGAAAGGAAAACATATGGAAAGTTACTTTTCTAACAAAATACAACATCCAATTGTCAGGAGATAATAAAATTCATACTTGAGAAAGTGTAATTGTATTTCGGAAACTCGAAACCATAGTGAGAGGAAAAATAATCAAGGTGTAGTGACTAATTTATTTATAATAATAATATGTGATATTTATATAGCGACCTATTCAGCTAGATAGCTGCTCTAAGGCGCTTTACAATATTATTATACCTGACTCAGACCTGTTTCCACCCAGCACATATCTCAACTCTCAAGGGGGTATACAACGCATGCTGCCATTATAGGCGCAAAGCGCTACTCACACCTAGCCATCTTGTCCCGTCAGGTACTCATTTTTTATGGATGAGTGAACCAGTCGCTACATGACAGCCATGCAGCTCACGGAGCTTCGAACCGCGACCGTTCAGCTACGAGTCCTACGCTCTAACTAACTGCGCTATGACGGCTCGTTTATAAATAATTTTTTTATATATTAAAGCACCATACAGTTATATAACATCTTCCTCCTATTGGAGATATGGCTTCTGACCTTTGACGATAAAGGTATCCGAGGGTCTGTCCTGTTCCCTTTATCTAATAACTGTTATAAGTCCGTATATTCCAGTAATTAATAGTCATATACCATTTGGTTTAATAAGAATTTAGTAGGTACGTTACACCGTATTAGTAGAACATTAGGCCACCTGGAGGCAATTTCCGGAATTATTATTATTATTATTATTATTATTATTAAGTAGTATTTCTAATGGTTATTATAAAATATAATATAACAATACTAATTTCATAATAGAACCTGAATATTATTAATCAATATAAACGTTTTATATCGCTTGGTTTAATTGTTGACAGTGTTATCTCACTGTATAATGTGATCCATCATTTTGTTTAAGAATCAATGGATATAAAGTTTATTGTGACATACGGAAGATGTTATTTACATTTAAAGTTATATTATATTCGGCAATGAAGGACTTACATATAGTTAATATTTGATTTAAAGCATGAAGACTAGCAATGTTGAGTGTAAAAACATAAACATCACACAATATTCGAATATATAGAAATATAAGGGAGTCTATATTTAGTTTATGCAATATAACAAATAACTGATCAATATATTATAGTAGTTTAGTCAACAAGATCGCCATATTTAATATCATTTGTTCTATCATAGAACCGTAACTTCCGGTTATAGCGTATAATATTAGTAAGTTAGCTTAACTGATATATTTACTATATATAAATATATATTTGGTGATTTGTAATTCTGATCGATATATATATATATATATATATATATATGCGCGCCTCCGTGGTCTAGCGGTAGCGTGTTGGACCACAGATCACTACCACCCGTGTTCGAATCCCGGCGTGGGCATATCTGAAGGTTGTTTCGTCTTTCACTTCGTTTCATTACCTTTGGAGGTCGCTCGGCCCATTTAGCCTACCTTGTGCACAAAAGTGGCCGTAAAACACCAATCATCACCATCATATATATATATATATATATATATATATATATATGAGAGAGAGAGAGAGAGAGAGGTAATAAGGCTGAGTGGAGTAACACACAACCCGTATATAAGTTCAGGTGTTATTCACCAACACTATGTTGTGTTATAGTACTTGGAACATATAGACTGATTCTACGATAAATAACATTTTCTTGATACGTCATTCGTTATAACCTGATATATATATATATATATATATATATATATATAGGGTTACTATTTGCCTCACTAACCAATCACTAGTAACCCAACACCTGTTTAGTAACTGACCTAGAAATGATGTGTAGATACAGAAGGGAAGTGTAAACAATATTAGATCGATCACTCATCTATATTGATGTTTACTCCGGTCAATTATCAATAATCCGTAAACGAATTATACGGATGCCGTAAACGTAAACAGACCGACTCGGTACGATAACAAATTCGTTGACCGATACACATAGTCAACAAACACCAAGTTTACATCTGACATAAAGAGATTGTAGTAAACACATAATATTAACATCCAATAACTAACGTCCATTCGAATGACGTGCTATATTTATTAATGAGGATTACCAGATGACTCACCTGAGTTGTCCGTTTGCGATAACATGACATCCGCCGATTGCCCACTCTACGTAGCCACGGAAGCCATCTAACGTATGAGGAAGCGAGGTATCAGGCGCCAGTGTTACGTTACACCCGGTTGATGACAGCCCACCTGTAAACATCACAGATACGGGGATTTAACGGGTAGACACAAACACGCGCGCACATACCGCCATTATTCTCCGATAACTGAGCCTCCAGTGGCCGGATTGGAATTCCTCTGGGTTGCGGTCATATAACATGACGTTGTTGGCAGTCCCGACGAGCCAGTCTACTTATACACTACCTACAGAGAGAGAGAGAGAGAGAGAGAGAGAGAGAGGGAGACGGTGAGATACACACACACACACACACACACACAGCGCTAACATACCTCCTCCTAACAGTGATGGTCGCCATCGATTTTTGCATCTCAGGTGCACGTCGTCGCTCGTGAATGTCGTGTATCTAGCTTGGTCTAGCTCTTTCCGAGCAGGTGGTGCTGCTCGAGTTGTGTCCGTCTGAGGGCTCTCTCTGCCATAATTGTGGCTCGGGATATGACCACCACTGACAACTACGCTAGGCCCAACGGGTCAAAATATGACAGGTGGACATCCAGGCGAATGAACTCGACTGTTTTTTTTTCACACGCCGGAATTGAACCGTCACCTAGAGTTATAATACATCTCGTAGAACGTTGCTTCCACGTCAAAGGTATCTGATTCTGATACGTCGGGTTTTGTCTTTCTTGTGGTTTTGGTCCTGAAAGTTTAGGATTGTTCTGTTTCGCTTGTAGGAAGGAAATATCGCGAGAAAGATGTTGGGTATTTCTCTTTTCAGAGATCTTCCTCGATAATTTACAGAAAGATGCATTATTACAATATTACAATGCCCTAGCACGGATTAGTAAATTTCTGGGTTTTTTAACCTTTATTTTTTCAAATGGAGAAAACAAAATACAGGTTGTTAACTTCGTTGTTTATTAAAGTTGACCCTATTCCGACGCAGGTAGTAGTTAACCTTCCCATCAATTGAGAAATGTGTATAACGTGGCCTTGACGAGGTTAACAGAATGTTATTCAGTCTGATCATATAAGTGATTGAAGCTTCCGGTTTAACAGAATCCAATGGGCGTGTCTCCTATTTCGTCCCGTAGCATTATCTTCTTCACAACGAATCGTCCTTGAAATAATTAATAATAAATATTCGGGGCCTGCGATTCGTTGACCTTTATCCGATAGTACAATGACTGATCTACAATTGATGTACAGTAAAGAACAATTATTGATGGCTGACGGTAGCCACGAAACTGGGCACAAAATGTGTAATACGACGATAAGAATCCTAACACTCACAGTGTGTATCTCCTCTATACATGTATACTGAAGACAATATATATTTTGATAGATCATTCTTGTTAACGCTATGTGACTTATTATTTAAGATGTCCATTTGTTAAATAAATCATTTCTATCAAACAGGAATTTTCCTTCACCTTAAATATTGAATAGTTTCCTTGTAAAGTCAAAAACTTATTATTATTATTATTATTATTATTATTATTATTATTATTATTATTATTATTATTATTATTATTATCATTATTATTAAATTTGGTCAATCGCTGTTTAAAAGACAATTCCTCTAAAATAGCAATTTCTCATTAAGACTACAACGGAGAAGTGTTGATAACAGTTAGAAATCCTACGACTTCTTCTCTAATAAACGCACTATTGATTAACTGTTAGCGCGGATGGACACATAATCTAGCATCAGCGTTCGAATCCTGGCCTGGATATATGAGAAGTGCATTTTATTTTTTACTTCGCCTCATTACATTTGAAAGTCGATAGACCAAATTTTGTTTGTGTGCACAAACGTGGCCGTAAAACAACGACATTTATAATAACGCTCCGAGACCTCTGTCTTAGGGTGAGATCTAATATGTGTACCCCAATAATGTTTATCTGATAAAGTTGTCTCCACCGTGTGTATATATTATAGACGTTACTTGAAGAAGGGTTCGCACACATCCTGGAATTCCTGGAATATACTTATGTACACCCCTGGAAAAAAAACCCTTGAAAACTCCAG
Source organism: Paralvinella palmiformis (assembly GCA_025642065.1). NCBI lineage: Eukaryota > Metazoa > Annelida > Polychaeta > Terebellida > Alvinellidae > Paralvinella > Paralvinella palmiformis. The sequence goes on along the minus strand of JAODUP010000068.1, from coordinate 754,558 downwards.
CTTATCAAGCTTCGAGCTTATACCTAACAAGTAGCATGCATAGCTGTCAAAACAAGTGATTACCTTATAGTTATATGTAATACGCTGCAGCCTTTAAGATAGGTATTCCTCTGGTTTATTTTTTTTACTGAGTGACGTTATGTATGGAAAATACCGGGATTCTATATAGATTTGGTGGCCACGAAACAGGTAAGAGTTGCGAGCCGGAAATACGGACCGTTATTGCCAGCATTGTTTTGTGATGCCTGCCCTCGCACTCCTGATGTGATGCTCTGGCTATATTTATTGTATCAATATCATCATGATCATGCACCCACATTCAAATATGCGTAATATAACAATATTTATGCTGCCACCCAGTGATGTGGTGTACATACATTATACTAGATCATTGATGTAAACTGAGATCCTAGGTATTCGCGGATCTCTGCATATACCCAATGTCTTACATTCACATATATAACTGACACGTGGAAGTGTGTGAACCCTGTTGAAGGCATACCATCATCGTTTACTTCAATCAGATGCTCATCTACAATCGATTATGCTGAATCAAGAAATTCGAACCCGGAATCTCCTTTCAGAAGTCTGCAAGTTATAATAACTGGGCTACCGGGCGCCACCGTAATCTATCGGATAGCGCTGTTGGCCACATATCTCTAGCACCTGAGTTCAAATCTTGGAATGGACATGTCCGAAGGGCGATTCCAAATTTATCTTCGCCTCATTACCTTGGGAGGTCGCTCGGGCCATTTAGCTCACCATGTGCACAAAAGTGGCCGTAACACAACAAACAGACAAAATAAACTGGGCCACCCTAAACCTTGACCTTTATTAATTTGGTCTTGACCTTTATTATTTCTATTTCTATAGCACATATTTTGTGATATTTGTGACAACAATCGCTTGACACAATTTAGTTGGTTACAATCTGGATAATACATGATAACTGTTGTAACTTGGTTACAATTACCGTGTAAGGCAACAATGTTTGATAGTTGACAAATAATACCAGCCTATTGTGGCTGGCGCATGCATACAAACGGACTATGACATTATGACCCTGTTATTAGATGTCTTAATGATGATTGATTGACCTCGGTACGACCCCGTCACGCTCCACTGGCAATGCGTACAATACGAACCCTAAATATGCCCGTATATCAACATAATAAACAGATCGATAATAATAGACGTGACTGTATTGTTGGCTATAAATATGACGATGATATAGGGGAATACAGAATATGAAACAAATATGTATATTTTTCAATGTATACATATACATATATATATATAATATATATATATATATATATATATATATATATATATATACAAAAGAGACACAAGAGAGAGAGAGAGAGAGAGAGAGAGAGAGAGTTTACCATCGTCACGATTTCTACTAGTAACATTAGACAGGTAACGGGAGCTAGGTGATTTAATTACAAACACGGACAACGTGACTCATCACTTCTATGTCAAACAGGATATTACAGGTATATCAACCGATCGATCGTTTTCCTTCTAATCTAATTATTGTCACATCAACACCAGTAACATACAGGAACACGGGACCTCAGGGACACAGACGTATAACAAGTTACAAGATGAACCCGAGTCGTTATGACAATATCGTATTACTCGACGGTGTAATGGGAATTTTGATGTTGAGTTCTCGCTGAGAGTCACGATAACTGTATCCACGACGTACCAACCTTCGCTCCCACTCACTCACTCACTCACTCACCACCACCCCACCACCACCCCCCCCACCACCCACCCCACCACTCACCACACCCACCACCAATCAATCAATCAATCAATCAATCACTCACCATCACCACTCATCAATCAATCAATCAATACATATATATATATATATATATATATATATATATATATATATATATATATATATATATTAATGGTAGAAGAACCATATATTTTTCAATTTCGTCATCAATCATCAAGCAATTATGATCAAGATACAGTCATCTGACTTGTATAAAGTCTCCACCCAAACCAATATTATCATTATATTGCCAAATGTAGATCAATAATGAATGGAAATGCACCGACCTTCGTCTGTAAAACGCTTGCCACATGACGACACTTTATTATATCAGGTATGCCATCCACACGGATAACCTTACTTCATCTCTGGATCTACACATATTCGATGAGTGCCGCCCTTTGTTGGATGATGGTCTGGAATTAGTCCACTATATGATAGCGTATAGAATACGAGGGGACTAACAGGAAATTGCGCCTATTAAAGCTTATTGTGCCCAATATATCGCCAAGCCTTACCCATTCAAGTTAACAGCTCCCCCTGGCGAGGGAACCAGCCACACACAACAAGGTGTATTATAAATAGTACAACGTTGTAATCCGGTTGTGGAATGGTCATACAATTGGAGCAACAGATACGTCCTCAGGGGATGTCTTTTGGTGGATGTATCCGGGTTGGCTTAGGGATTTGTGGATAGAGTTTATATCGTCCACGGGTTATGTTATTAGAATAGTACAATTAGAAGACAGACACCCTCCTGGTGCAGGTCGTAAATCAGAGCACCGACTGCGGAGAACTCCCGGTCGTCGGATTCGATCTCTGTGTCGTCTGTGCCCATGGGACATTTCATCCACTAGTAAAATATGCTAACGTAATTATCCCATTTACCTATTGAGTCCGTCTATCCCAAATGGACAAAGCTAAACAAAGGGAAAGTTGAGAAGACATTCTCTACCACATATGTTTATTTGTCTGTAATATTACCTGTCTAACTAGACCTCGACTGACATTATTGATGATTACTTCATATTGACTGATGTAAAGAGGACCCATTAACGTCACCAGGTGTCGCTTCAGTATTCCCAATGTCTTACTTCTCAGAGTCACTTTCGTGCGCGCTCTTTGGTTTTGTCTGTTTTCTGGTATATATATATATATATATATATATATATATATATATTTTTTTTTTTTTTTTGTCTGTGTGTGTCTGTGTGTGTGTACGTACGTGTATGTGTGTATGAATTGTATATATATGTGATGGGTATTATATATATATATGTATGAGTATATATTGTATATATATATATATATATATATATATATATATATATATATATATATATATATAATATATATATATTATATATTATATATAATGTGTGTGTGTGTACGTGTCTACGTGTGTGTGGATATGTGTACGGGTATGTGTGTGTATGTGTGTGTGTGCATGTGTGTGTGTATATATATATATATACGTGTGTGTGCATGTGTGTACGGGTATGTGTGTGTGTGTGTGCATGTGTGTGCATGTGTGTGTATGTGTGCGTGTGTATCTGTCTGTGTGTATTTGTGTGTGTATGTGAATGCATATGTGTGTGTATTTGTATGTGTGTATATGTACGTTTGTGAGCCCGTACTTCAGATTGGATGTCATTCCTTCGCCTTTGGCACATTATAAAAAAACCTAAATCGTGCCACACCTACGTTCTCTGGAAACCGGAACACGAACTACGGATATAGTTGATGCCTTATCTGCATTAAACAGGTCATCGGGTTGTCGTCGCCGGGTGAAACGAACCACGTGTTTACAAAATAGCAATAAACCAACATCCGACATCATGACCTACTTTGATAGATCAGTAGTGACGTATAAGCTCGTCATCAACACCATAATGAAAGAGATGATTAGCCTATTAGCATCCGTATTATGACGATTTGATGACGGATGATGAAGACACGATGAGACGGGATGAGACGGGACATATGAAACATGTTTGTCTGCTCTTTGTTGTCTCAATTGACGTCGAAGTGGTCCCCTGGTGAGAAAGCCATATTCGACCTGAATTCACTCAGGTAATACGACCACCTGTTATGATGATCTCTTCACGACTGTAGGCGAGGACAGATTAATAGCGACAGATAAAAGCCCGGTACGGATGAGATCAGATAACGGCTTCATTATCGTAATTCCCGATGAGATTAACTTCCGGGAAATCTATTGTCATCAGTGTAGATCTCCCTAAAACGTTACGTTATAGATATTATCAACACGAAGGTTTAGATGTCTCTTGTACGGATAGTAAATTCGCTTAACACGTATTTGTAAAAAATTAAGAATTCTTTATGAAATAATATTCTGATGTCGGAGTAGTTCGATCCAATATTTGACGAGAGTAATATTTAAAACTGACAATTCCTTTTGAATGAAACTAAACACAGTATCACAGATCACAAGCACTAGTATTCGAATCTCGGTGTGGCCATATCTGAAGCGTGTTTCATCTTTGACTTCGCTTCATTACCTTTAGAGGTCGCTCGGTTCATTTAGACTACCATGTGCACAAAAGTGGCCTTAAAACATCAATCATCATCATCATCATCATCATCATGTATCCTTTCAAATCTATTATTTGCATCTTGCGAGTTTTCCAAATCTGAGATTGTATTTAATGAAATTGTAATAGATCACCAATAAAGAGAGTTTTTGAGGGAGTGGATGGATGAATTAAAGAATGAGTGAGTTGGTGAGAGAGTGAGTGAGTGAGTGAGTGGATGAGTGAGGCTTCAGCTTCAGCCCTGATATCAACTGGTTCATACGGCCGAGAGGCAACTTCGAAAAGAAATGAAATAACCCTTTAACAACAGAAGAACCATTAATAATAATAATAATAATAATAATATGTATATTTAATAAAGCGCCCTTACTAATAGGACCCATTCAAAGATGCTGTACAGTGAAATCCAAAATAATATGTCTGTAAAAACACAATAGGCATTTGAACGATACTCATTATTTATCGGAGAAAGCAACTTTGAACAGGTGAGTTTTCAGAACGAATTAATACCGAGACACAGGCACCTGTAACAGTATCTGACTGGATGACCTGAGTTTTCGTCATTAATAAAGTTGTTAGTAAATCTTTAAATGGATACGCTCTCCAACAGGTAACCAGTGTAGTTTTTAAATAATTGAGGTAATATGATCATATTTTCGGGTAGTCGTTACAATGCGAGCTGCACCATTTTGAATTCGGTGAAGGCTATTGACGTTATAATGAGATATGCCATCTAACAGGGAGGTACAATAGTCAATATGAGATGTAACAATGGGATGGATCACAGTAACAAGTGCTTCTTGTGTCAAGAATACCTTTAGACAGTTAAAATGGCCAAAGGAAGTTCAGAATACTAATATGACCTCTTCATACATATTAATACATTTCCAAAACATAACAACTACATGATTTATTGATCCATTAGCGGTAATGGAAGATGAAACAATCTCTAATTATTCTGTTTTAGGAATTTAACGTATTATGGTGAAACCAAAATAGATCATCTTTTTGATGTATTATCATCTAATTCTAGAAGATATTGTCCCATCCATAATCAAATATCAACAATATATTGTTCTAAGTTCTTCAAGGAAGATGATAAACGTTACTATTTATCAGGATCAAATTATATATTATATATATATATATATATATATATATATATGTGTGTGTGTGTGTTTGTGTGTGTGTGTGTTGTATGTGTGTGTGTGTGTGTGTGTTTGTGCATATATATATATATATATATATATATATATATATATATATATGTGTGTGTGTGTGTGTGTGTGTGTGTGTGTGTGTGTGTGTGTGTGTGTGTGTGTGTGTGTGTGTGTGTGTGTGAATGAGTGAGTGATTGTGTGTGTGTGTTTGTGTGAGAGAGAGAGAGAGAGGGGGGAGAGAGAGAGAAAGAGAGAGAGAGAGCAGCAGCAACAACAACAACAGCAGCAACAGCATATAAGTAATATTTAACGCAATATTTCTGCGTTATGATCACATTGTGACAAATAAAAGACCAAGAACTGAACCCTGTAGTACACCAGATAATAGTGACTGAACTGGAAACTTACACGAACTAGCACATTCTGGAAACCTTGTTCCAAAAAGGATTGAAATATGTCTTTTAACCGGGAGAAAAGTACATTATGGTCAACTATAGCAAAAACAGGCAGCGAGATCCACAAAAACAAGTATTACTGACTTACCTTGATCAATTGATATCATAATATAATTTTTCTTACGAACCAAGACTGTTTCAGTGCTGTGACCATTTATGTATGCTGACTGTCGTGATCCATTAAGGTTATTATCGAATAAATATTTGTTAAGATGGGAATCAATTGTCCTTTCTATGATTTTAGTTAAATTGTTAGATTTGAAATTGTTTAGAATATTACAGTCCAAACTGTTTGTTTATTAATGGTTTTACAAGAGCATCTCTCTTGGATCTTGAGAAAACACCCATGGATAATGATTTATTAACTATATTTGTAATTGGGTTTATCAGAACATCCATACGCTCTTTCACAACAATGTAGGTATAGGGTCAACTGTACAGAAAGCATTAGAGGACCCTTTCGGCAACTGTCTGATATCAGACTGCGTTAGAGACTCGAATAGACGTATCGTGAACATGCATCCCTCTTTTGCCAATGGTATATCCTGTGATAAGGTGCTGGTATGGAACCCATTACGCGTAAGAATATTGGATATATTTTGACGGATGTTATTAAAAATGGGCTATATTTTTGTCTGGGCTGATAATATCCTGAAAGGACAGTCTGGTTTTTATGTAGTAGTTATGTGATACAAGGGTATTTTTAACTTATTAACTTCTTCGTCTCTTTGCAGCTGTATATCTTTACTATATCAGGGACGTAGTGGTCTTATTGACACCTCCTTTGTCCTTAAAGGTGCATGCTCATCGACATGGTCCCTCAATACACTATTATAGAGAACTACCAGACGAAGTGACCACCAGATCAACAACAAACAACAAATAATCCTTGTCAATTAACTTATATTTCCTGTATGAAATAACTTTAGCTGAAACCGAATGTTTCTGCAAATATACATCATTGCTAATAAAGAAATGATCAGCCAGCATGGAAGACAGACAAACCTGAATACAATTATCACCAAGTACTAATGGCAAACTCAATACACCTGAAATCTAGTGACGTAGGCCAGAAATGGACTAAAAGGTGATAAAATATGCTGGCTCAGTGATACACTATAATCCAAACTAGCCATTGTCAATCCACATCGTTGAGGAAAAGCTATTTTTGTATTCTGGATCACTGATAATTAGACAGAATGGATAGTCCAGATTTGCTAACTAAATGTTCCTATAACTTATAATAAACGATCTCTGAAGATTCCAATCCATTATCATCGATCCTAAGATGACTGATAACAGAAGGTTATCTCTAATGTTCCATAAATTAAATAAAGACTTTGTACAATCTTAAACATATGTGACTTTATGGAACTATAAACACCTAGACAATGATAAACATCCCAATATTCTGTCCAATCAGTAAAATATTTTAATAATAATAATAATAATAATAATAATAATAATAATAATAATAATAATAATGTTATATGGTGCCGCCTAACAATCAATGTTTATTAAAATGATCGACTGCCATGTTAAAATCAGATAATTCAAAGTCAAATCTAAAAATGTGGTTTAATATTGATATTAGAAAGTCGCAGACAAATATCGGTAATGGTAGTCTACTGGTAAATTATCTGGTAAAATTGTTAACCATCACTTCACTACTCGTAGATAATAAATAACATTCTATATTTTGATCAATATCTAGATTAGCAAACATCACTCAAACCTGTGTCGACCACAGGATGAAAGATAGCTACATTTAATTATTATTATAATGTAGATTTATTGAAAAAGTGATACCCCCAATTTGATGAATATAAACATCATTAAAACTGTGAGCAGTCGATGTTATTTACAGGCGAAAATAACCTGGAAAAGATTACTTTTTCGACCAGATTTAACCAGATATGTCATATAGTGAGTAGATACTATATAGTTTATACAAAATATAAACCAAGGCATCAATCATTCTAACAAATCCTTCTTATTGTTATAAATAATCTCGGATGGTGAGTGTTCCTAAACCGGTACAAGACGGATATTGATGTTGAAGTAGCCCCTTTGTTGATGTGAATATAATCTTCAAAAACATGACTGATTGTTAACAATAATGAAACATTTACTGACAGTTTGAGTCATCGATTGACAAATATCAGCAATTAAAATATTCCAAAAAATCTCCAATGAGGAGAGCAGAAATTTGATTCATTATCAATATCTACTGATACATATATCAGTTACACGCACACACACCAACACACATACAAACACAAACACACGTGTATATATATATATATATATATATATATATATATATTGAAACATAACAACTTAACACTGTACTGTATTATTATTTATTTTCACAATACTACATGACCTAACCAAACAATAACATTTTTATTGTCCCATCACTCTATTGCTCTTCCTTCCGTGTGTCCCGGGATATTTCATTCAACCTTCACCGTCCTTTACATATAATAGATGTTGGGGGTCCGTGTGGGAAGACAGCTTCGGCTACACTGACCCTTCAATCTCCACTGACAATATTTTGTTCTATTATTGCATTATATCTATTGTATGCATACATACGTGAATAGAAATTGAAAATAAACTTCACTTAATAATAATAATATGTGATATTTATATAGCGCCCTATTCAGCTAGATGGCTGCTCTAAGGCGCTTTACAATATTATTATACCTGACTCAGACCTGTTTCCATCCAGCACATATCTCAACTTCCAAGGGATATAAAACGCATGTCGCCATAATGCGCAAAGCGTTACTCAAACGCATAGCCATCACGTCCTGTCGGGTACTCATTTTCATGGATGAGTGAACCAGTCACAATGACAACATTGCAGCTCACGGAGCTTCGAACCCGCGACCGTTCAGCTACGAGTCCTACGCTCTAACTAACTGTGCTATCACATCTCGACACAATATATTCAGTTCAAAATATATATATATATATATATATATATATATATATATATATATATATCGTGCCAACTTGAGTCCAGTAAATTTTGTTATTATCTTCCTAATTAACAATCTCATCCAAATATAATCACGCACACACGCACGCACGCACGCACTCACACAAACAGCGACAGCCGATTTTATCATCTAAACATCTAACATTAACCAGACATCTGACAGACATCAACTTTTAAAAGTAAATATCCGCGCTACACTCAATCAACAAATACGTATGGTAATTACGCATCGATCAATTAAGCAATGAAAAGTTGCATCACTCCTCATCGGAGACCAGACGGATTTGGCCCTCATAAAGATGAGACCTTTTAATGAGTGAACAATGAAGAAACAATTTACGGTGGCGCTTCTTTACGGAATGTGCATCGTCCTAGTGATGACGCTGATACAGTACACCGATATAGAGAACCTGCTAGGGCAGGACGAGAGAACCCATCCAAATGTTGATATTCATAACTTATTTGATAAGACAATAGCCGCCCGCGATCATCAGCTACCATTCAAGGTGGAGGAAGGTTTATACTCGGCTCTGAATAGGTCACTGAAGCGTCTTGTGAAGCGACCGGATCAAGGAGAAGTCCTGACAGATCTACTTCCAGCTAATTGGTATATAATTGACCATTATCTTAATTACACTTTAGGATGTTTATATGTTGAACTAAAAATATTAAATAAAACTATTTTAGTTTCTGGTCATTTTTTCTCTCTTATATATTATGATGATGATGTTATGGTAGTGATGTGTTACCATTATCATCACCATTATCATCATTATCACTATCATCATCATCATCACAATCATCATCGTCATCATCATTCGCTCCAGTTGCTGCGTCATTCATTGTTACTTACCCTTTGTGCCTTGTGCAAAATTTACAAACTTTAAATAGGTCATATCGCACGGCCCTATGTCCTAGCTGTGACTAAACAGGTCAGGTCAACTCAACTTAAAGCAGTATAAGATATGTTTTCTTACCGCCTGTCAGGTCATCGTCTTCAGTCATCCAGCCTTGGCAGCGGTTTATAAATAATATCCGGAGACATGTCTTTTATTCTGAAGATGATCCACTTATTGATGAAGTAATACACAGGATGAAGAGTCTTAGAATCACTGAAATAATTGAAAAATCAAGGACAGGCACGGAATTCAAATTCTTTTTCACACTTGCCGATGGCACCCCTATCATAGCGAAGCCAATGCGGTCAGTATGATTGAAAACAGGAGTGACGAAACTTAGAAATGGAATTCCCATTTTTTATTTAGGCGAGAACATATTTTACCTCGTTATATTAATAACAGTATGTCCGAAACACTTTATTTTCAGATTAATGATAAATAATGAACCTCCGCCAAATATGAGTAAGAATGACTTTTATGAGCGTTTTCAGTCTGAAGTAGCCGCTTATCATCTGAGTAGGTTTGTGAAGATTTTTTGTTTCCTTACACGCACACGCACGCACGCACCCACGCACGCACGCATGCACATATATTTCCTCTTCTCTTTCTCTCTCTCTCTTTTTATATATATATATATATATATATATATATATATATATATATATATATATATATATATATATATAATGCACTTTAAACACATATATATATAGTTAATTCTTTATTCATGATACTCAAGTTACATTTTGTACCACCTGTTGTCAGCCGTTATGTCAATTTGACGTCGGAAATTTATCAGTTAGCACCAGACAGTTTAAAAAAAACTTTCTTGAATAATACAAGTATGTATGATTTTATAAAATCTATTTTTGTTATATATATATATATATATATATATATATATATATATATATATATATATATATATATAATTGAATTGTTAAATTGACATTAAATAATAACTTACAGGTTTAAATTAGGGTAGGTTTTCTGATGTTTTAGCGATCCTTATTGAGTTATATTTAGAATAATAATATTCCCGACTTTATTGTTTGTTTTGTGGTTCGGGGAGAATCCCCAGGCTGTCGCTTAATCGGCACAGCCTGCCAGAATTTATTCTTCTCATTGTTCAGTTAAGTACATCCAGTAAATTCCCCCCTCCCAATGGTCACCTTTATATCAACAATTGATGGTATGCATCTCGAAATTAGGTGAACCAGTTTATAATAAAGTGTTCATTAAATGAGTGTATCGGTCGTATAGTCTGCGGCGGTCGTAACCGTCCTCTAGCAGATGTTGCTCATCAATTTGTTACAGATGTGATTTTTGGATTGAACTTCGCATAATCAAACATAATTATTTAAATACGATCTACGTTGGTCACGTAATGATGTTTGTTAGTTAACTGCTCATTATAAGATACCGTGAATGTTTAGCATTTTGATGATGATGATGATGATGATGATGATGTGAGCTTAACTAAATGTGAACTCGGAGTAGAAATAGCTTAATAGTAAAAACGAAGTACCTCCTTACTCAATTGTGATCTCCATTTTGATAAGGCAACGAATTAATTTCAATATGATACCGTGTAAAGGTACACACGCTCTAAATTTGGCAACACTTATTTATTAATTATCTGCTGCTGAATGATAAAGGAGGGGGGGGAGGTTTAAGATAGCAGTAATAATTGAAAAACTTTAAACAATCGGTCATCTCTGTTTCGATGTCTGAATTTCTTTAACAGGTCCGGGAACGTTAGACGTAATACTGTCTGTTATTACTAGACCGACTACGAAATGTCTAGACACAAACATAGTCTTGTTTCACGTCTCTTACGAAATGCCAATCATTCAACGACTATCGTTCAAATGTCAATCTAAAGGAAAGACGGCGAACATCGTGATTCCTTTCACCTTTTCCCACCTGGAAAATATAATTAACGCATCACGACATCAAGACCGTAAACATCACTGTAACAATACTACAACTGAAGCAGTAAATTTTCAGTAAAAGTTTATAGTCTCCCGATCGCGAAACAACTTTGTCATCAATCGTAATAAGATTCAAATTTGAATGGTTATATTACATTCTTTGCGGTTGATTTATCATTGAAACTTTAAGATATGGAGGATTTTAACACCGTTTATTGATCTTAAATCAGTATGACACTGTCGTCGATGTTGTTTGGTATCGTTAGGGAGCACTTCTGTTTAAAACAAATTGATATAAGAGATTATATAATATAATATTGCACGTTTATATATCGCCAGTACCAGGTAACCCTGTTCTGAGGCGCTGTACAATATTATTATCCCTGACTCAGACCTGTTTCCACCCAGCACATATCTCAACTCACAAGGGTGCATACAACGCATGCTGCCATTATGGGCGCAAAGCATTACTCAAACGCATAGCCGTCGCGTCCTGTCAGGTACTCATTGTTTTATGGATGAGTGAAACAGTCGCCACATGACGGTATTGCAGCTCACGGAGCCTCGAACCCGCGACCGTTCGGCTACGAGTCCTACGCTCTAACTAACTGTGCTATGACGGCTCGACAGATTAAGATAATACCATATTATATTTGATAAATGAAGATGATGATCGATGTTTTTCGGCCACTTTTGTACACGTGGTAGGCTAAATGGGCCGAGCGACCTCCAAGGGTAATGAAGCGAAGTCAAAGATGAAACACCCTTCAGATATGCCCACGCCGAGATTCGATCTTTGGTGGTAGTGATCTGCGGCTCAACGCGCTACCAATTAGACCACGGAGACGCCATTTGATAAATGAAATATAATCATATCTTATCTGATATAATATATTTAATAATAGTTCAGTAGTAAGTTAGTACGTTCTAACCAATGATCCCCCCGAGTTAGTAGACTACCACTCTCATCATTGAGCTACCAGGCTGATACACACACGCGCACACGCACGCACGCACGCACACACTCACGCACACGCGTACTAACACACGCACGCACACACACATACATACATATATTTCTTCAGATTTATCATCCCGATAAACATTTGTCCAAGAGGACATTTGTCTATACGCATCCTCCTCCCCACACAGCGCCACCTTGGTCGCCTTAATAGTAAGGCCCATACATTTGTCCACAGATGGCGCCACTTGTTTCACCGGCCATTGCCCTAAGAAGTGTGACGAGGAACACCCAACGTGTGGACAACCAGACGTTATCCCGGCATCATTCGCCTTATTGTTGCCTAAATTAATCACTAATGGCTGGGTTCCTAATCCTACTCATGGCATGACTGCTCGTAGATCCGGGGATAGTAATGTGTGCGATAGCTTAGAGAAGAGAATATCCAGAAGATCCTCGGCTACCAGAAGTTACCTGGATATCGTGGATATCAACGTATTTGATTTTATTCAAGGTGAGCAGACGGATAAGTCACCATGTATTAGTTTAATCGTTTCTTTAACTGTATGTTTAAGTAAATGTTCTACTACTAACAGGGTCGTATCTCGCAGAAAAGTTGTTTCGTAATGAGAAATTAATCTTCCTTTCAGGTAATTTAGACCGACATCATTATGGCCAGATCATACAGTTTGGAAACAACAGTTATCCGGTGCTGTTCGATAATGGACGAGGGTAAATAACCAATTAGTATACATTTTGACCAATATTACCGTATTATAAAACTGGTATGGTAACTATAAAAACAATTGCTAGCCTTAAATATATTTTAAAACATAATATAAAAGAGTGACCAACGTCTTTGTATTTTATATGTGATAATATACAACCGCGTGCTTCAGTCTTTTATGTTATTGCTAGTAGCGTCTTTATCAAAGCTGCGTGTAGCAGAAATGGCCAAGGTATTTGTTCGTTTCATATCTTGATATTCATATAAAACCATTTTTTTCTTACAATAATTTTGTTTGAGATTTTCGCGATAAACGGTGGAAATATACCTTTAACTCGATTCGCGGTTATTTACAAACGACTAATCTCATTGACCTGAAAGAAACGTTGACTGTGCACGCCCGCCAATATGATGGCAAACAGGTCCCAACTTCCGGTGGAGAAAAAAGGGAAAGCAGACGGCTAAAATCAGGTTTATAAACATGATGAATTATTGTTGTGTGGTTGGATGCATAAGATATGGAAGTAATACAAAAGGAATATCTTTTCATCGGTAAAGAAAACATTTAAAATAGCTGTTAAAGTGGGGTTTGGGGGGAAATTAAGCTTAACTATTATTATATTTGGCCTATTCGACAAACCCCGGCCTATCTCTGGCATTTAAGCGCAACTAGACTAGATCTACGGACTTGCATAAAACGACATTTACATATTTCATGGCATATAATAGGACAGGAGTAATACATATTCTCTGCACACAAAATTATAATACATACATTACACTAAATGCCCGTATTCGTAGGTTCAAAACTCGAAGCGCAGCCGCTTCAACGTTGCTTTTTGCCCCTACCGGAAGTCAGCGCTGTTTGGTCATGGCGACCCATTAAACACCACTGAATGCTCAGTCTAGTTTTCTTTCGGATCAATGTCTATGTTTCAATGAAAAACTCTAAACTGGTTCTGTTAAAGTGTTTTTACACGTAAAGGAACGGGGACGTTCGGGATTTAGTATTGCTACTGACTGTGTATGTGATTGCGTGTGTGCGTGCGTGTGTGCTTAAGAGAGAGAGAGAGAGAGAGAGAGAGAGAGAGAGAGAGAGAGAGAGAGAGAGAGAGAGAGAGAGAGAGAGAGAGAGAGAGAGAGAGAGAGAGAGAGAGAGAGAGAGAGAGAGAGAGAGAGAGAGAGAGAGAGAGAGAGAGAGAGAGAGAGAGAGAGAGAGAGAGAGAGAGAGAGAGAGAGAGAGAGAGAGAGAGAGAGAGACCTTTTCAGCTCCTGGATAGATTAGGTATTTATGTTATGGGTATAAAATATTCTGCTCAAAATGCACACTTTAATTTCTTTTTTTAGATTCGCCCGTTCGTATCAAGACGAGTTTGATCTTCTCTATCCAATGTATAAATGCTGCAAAATACGACAGTCGACGTTTGAAAAGTTAATCAATGTCTATCAAAAAGAAGGCGGTTTGAGAGAAGCGATGAGGAGGTCATTAAAAAGTGAACTCGTTCATCCTTTACTCACTGAAGATCAATTATTTGCTTTAGATAGACGACTCGTTAAAGTTCTTGAAGCTATATATGGATGTATTGGTACAAACATTGAAGGGGTTATAATTAATGATGGGTACTGAATTGGAAAAGGTGCATAATCGTAATTTAAAATTATTTTAAACATTACATCTATTAAAAGAACAACTAGCGAGAAAGTGGAAATTCTATTAATTTTACTTTCATACCAAAATGGAATTAATTTTAAATGGCCTTCAGAAACTATTACGTTATTTAATGTATGTAACTGTATGTACATTACCACAAATTTAACGTTATTTTTAATATTAAAAAGATTGATACATTACTACAGGATGCATTTTTCCATTATTTTCGTATTTAACATAACCTTTCAAATAATTCAGGAGTTGACCATTCTTTCTAGTTTTTACAACACGACTTCATCGTTTTGCTTCGTGTTTCTGTCTGCCTAAAATACGTTCATCAAATATCTCAATTATCTAAAACAATAAGATACAAACAGATCACTATCACATGAGTTTGAATCTCGGCGTGGCCATATCTGAAGGGTGTTTCATCTTTAACTTCGCTTCATTACCTTTGGAGGCCGCTCGGCACCATTTAGCCTACCATATCCACAAAAGTGGCCGTAAAACATCCATCATCATCATCATAATCATCAATCATTAAGACACAATCATTATCAGAACAGATCCAAACAAAAATCAGCGTTTTCCATTATCTCAGTGTAATTTGTAGATATGTTAAGATAACTTAAAAATATAAAGTCATTCATCACAGGCTAGAATAAAGGAAACTATTTTGTATAAAACATACAGGAATTGTTCACCCATTTTAGCAATTTGTATCAAATAATTTTTTCAGAACAACTAAATCTTAACTACAAATCACTGGGCAATAATATTATTGTTATTACTGACCTAACTAGATACATATATTTGTCAACATTTAGAATAAGTGTAATCACTAAATTCAGAATGTTCGCAGATCACAAAATTCATTATAATAATAATAAGTAATTCCAAATTTGAAGTGGTCATAAATACAATTAGACTAATATGTGAGATCGTCTTATAAAGGAGTATCTATTGTAAATTGTTTGTGGATGACAAACTTTCTTTTAATTCCAATTGGGAATAATAGAATATGAGATTTAAGGTTAATATAATGCCACTGGATGTTATCAAAATAAACACACACACACACGCACACGCACGCACACACACACACACATACACACACACACACACACACACACATACACATATATATATATATATATATATATATGTGTTGTGTGTGTGTGTGTGTGTG
The DNA here is from genome assembly GCA_025642065.1 of Paralvinella palmiformis. Lineage (NCBI taxonomy): Eukaryota > Metazoa > Annelida > Polychaeta > Terebellida > Alvinellidae > Paralvinella > Paralvinella palmiformis. Next base: position 738,225 of record JAODUP010000068.1, on the reverse strand, counting down.
TGTTATCTATACACGATAAGCTATCCGTATGCCAATTTTCATGCTTTTGTCAAATTTTGCACGATTATTAAGAATTGTGTCCCTTAATCGCTGAACTACAACAAACCAATTTCGAGGTGCAGATTGATAATTTTCAAGCCCTATTGAATTTTTAACTAATTTTACATCAACATGGAACTTTAATCCACATATACCAATAAGACTAAAACATGAATAATAAATAATGAGTGAAACACAACCTACAATATAAATTAAACTGAATTAATGATATGATAATATATATATATATATATATATATATAATATATATATATATATATATATATATATATATATATATAATATATTATTTGTCGGAGTCGCCGGATTGTTGCTGATTTTTCTGGTTATGGATGATATTTTTCCTAGGTCTTCCCCAGGGAGACGATCGACTGACAGTTTCAGCCATTCTCGGACTCAAACGGAGATGTCGACCTCTGTAATCTGAGGATAATTACGGTTCTTCCGTGTTGCCTCTGTTTTGAATTGAATTAACAAAAGTTACGGATAGAATTAGTTTCACATTATTTAATAAAGTTAAAAGTTCATATTGAACAATTGCAATAATCCATCAAATATACGTAAAAAATCATTCTTAAAGTCTATATTAATGGGACATCAATCTACACATCTAAATCTTTATGGAAGTATTATTATATTGGAAACATTATGTGCAACATCTAGTTGTATACATTGGTTAAACTGGCTGTAGAGATATGATGTGTGTTATATAATAAACTTACGTCGAAGTGCTTTGTATATATTGAGGACGGAGAAGGCCCTCTCCTTGTCCTTGCCACACCAGATAATCTCCCGGGCGAGATGAGGAGACAATAGCTCCTTCATCATACAGATGATGGTTTGTTTGAGGTGAGCACCATCAATTGAGACTAGGAATTTAATCTGACAGGACAAGTTTACACCGCGAATGATGCTATACAAAGTGACCAAACAAAAAACATACTCTATTTTAAGGAAAGAACTTTACTGCCATTAAATCAGACTTTTCATATATTTTAATTTATATTTTAAACTGAAGTTGCATTACATGTAGAGTACTTAACAAGTTAGGTCTTACAAGCAGTGGAATTGAAACACGCTGCAGTGCAGTGATTGGAAACGGTTGATCTCATATTGCCCGGGGATTTTCCCCAACCCGTCAAATGGCTTTGGGTGATCTCTCTTGTAGATCTCTGCAGACTCCACCGAATCAACGAATACATGTCTGATAAGGCTGAGAATTTCACACGCTCGCATTGACTGATGGCTTCGATACTGTTTGGATTGTCCCCCCCCCCCAAAAAAAAGGGTTTTTGTTGATTCGCATAGTTTCGGATTTTCTTCATTATTGGGGTCTTCTTCCGAGATTGCTGTCAGGACCGCGCCTGTGTCTAACTTGAACTTGACCTCCGTCAAAGTTGTTGTCTCTACTGCCTCAAGGTCAACTTTAGCTAACCAGGGTTGGTCACCTTGGTCCACCTCTCAAAGGAAAGCAGCATCAGAATGGCCATTTTTAACAACTGTGTCAATCGTTTTCACTGAATGACACATTAAACTAAAGTGTCCCACCTTTTTGCACATGAGCTGGACACATCGATTTCTGGTGATCTGACGATCTCCCGCAACAATCACACTTGTATATGTTTTCGGATTCCTTTGACTGCTCTTGTTAGCCTTTTTGCACCTTGTCCTTGCATGACATTAACATTGCTGCTACCCTCTGTAGCCAGATTGCTTCTTAAAAAGGACTGTTCCTTTTTGACGGCCTCGTTTTGTCGAGCAATGTCAGTAGGTTTTTTTACTGTCAGAGCACAATCCATTTGTAACTTCAATGATAGTGATGTATTGGTAATCCCTACAACAACATAAATGCGATCACGAATCATTTCCTCTTTCAGGATGCCATATTAGCAGTGTTTTGCTAAGTAGTACAGTGAAGCAGTACAGCGAAGTGATAAATCAATGTATTTACTTACAGGAGTTCCCCTTTTTCATCCAACGCAGATGCAAGTCGGAACCTTTTAACGAGAACGGTTCTGGCGGGGGGAGGCATGAAATGATTGGGCTATGTCGAGTGTTTAATTTCACTCACCTTTGTCTTTCACACAATTACACAGTGTATTTAACTCTTTCTGGTCACGGGCGCCTCCTTTCTCAAGGTTGTTTCATCTTTGACTTCGCGTCATTACCTTTGGAGGTCGCTCGGCCCATTTAGTCTACCTTTTGCACATAAGTGACAGTAAAACACCAATCATCATCATCTTTCTGATCGCACGCCGATTTTCTAAAGACTTCAGATACCATGTCGCTTTATAGGGTTTGTTGTGAGCATAACCTACTACAACGTAAGACAGGTTTGGTTAGACTAGACGTTTATTCCACTCTCTTCGTGTAAGGGATAATACCCGTTTTCCCCTCAAGTTCCTAAAGGTGCTTGCACTACGTCTACGCTAGAGGTAGTCGGGAGACGATAACACTACATTGATGGTTGGTCCAACGTTGGCCCTACATCGATGGATTTATGTTGCATACCAACCGAATTTCAATAGTTGATACACCGTTGGCCCAACCAATATTACCCAATAATTCCTAGGTTGGGCCAACATATGCATGTTTACTGAGATGGCACTGTAGTAGTTGAAGGTTTTCTCCACTGAATAGATCATAATTATAAATTATAAATTTTTTTAAATTTATTAATAATATGCGTCTCCCTCACTTGAGGTTGCTAGTCACATAAACTAACTGCCTTTCGGCCATTATTATTATTATTATTATTATTATTATTATTAAAACAATATATGCACATCTGTTTAAAGTTTGGCTAAAACAGAATTCAATATATATATTTGGGACACAAGCATATACATACATGTCAATATCCGAGAAATGAAACAGTAGCTTAGGGTGAATAAAACTATAAAAGTGTCAACAAAACCATAAGTTGACAACCTGACAACGATCAATTAGTATTTATTGGCTCTACATTTATTAACATATAATATAAAATAAATCAGGTATTACCATTCATCGGGTCTGTGATTGTTGTGCAGATAGTACATAGGTCCAAACATGGCATTTTATTGGTGCTGCATGTTGTACTATGAGAGTATCCGTGTTACAGCTCTGACGACCCTCTGTATACACTTTATGGACAACATAAAATGCTCTATCACAGTCGACATTGTTGTGTGGCAAGATGACATCAGCGACCATTACCTGTACAAGTGTCGGGAACCGCATCTGTCCCATTGCCGTCTTTATCTTCATGATTTCACCCCAATAACGGTGAACAGATTTCTGTACACCAGCTTCTTCCATGCCGATCTCAGTGTCATCCATAAGCTGGTACTACTCAAGTTTTTCTTTGAGGACCTCATGGTGAACAACAAAAAGGCAAAGCGTTCAGCTAGAAGAACAATTAGAACGTACGTTAGTTCATCGCGTTTGGTTGGATCCAGCACAACCAAGTCATTTATCACTCTGTCGTCGAATGGAAAAATCCTCATAATTCTTTGCTCAACAGGACAGTAAAATTCGCAAACATCCCTAAAGAAGTTCGCTTACCCTGTCTCTTCGTTGCGGGTCATTTGTGTTGGCGAGTAATGTGGGCGTTGCCAACCGCCAACAGTTCATGGTCATGTTGGTTACTTTCTTCTGTCATAATGAAAAACGGACTAGTTATAGAATCCTTGACAACTTGTTTGGATTGGAATGATTTGGCAATGTTGCTATCAGGAAACTGTACCTTCGTTTTCTGTCTCTTCGCCGGTGGAGGAAAACGCTGATTATCGTCCATGATTTCTCTGTTCAAACTTCGACATAAATGTCAGTTATCAAGCTCAAAAATGATCTCCGGTTTTCAAATTTCAATAACTACTAACTATAATTTCAATACGTCTTGCTAGGAAAAGACGGATGGTCGATGCTATATGGCGAGACTCGATTGATGCTATGTCGCAATCTTGTACGCCTGCAAATCGGTACGCATGTACAACAAGTGTTTCGTACGTAAAAAGAAAGAAACAGGTTAAACAATTAGAAAACTATATGGTGGTTTGACAGTCGTAATTTTATTAATAAATAAGTCAAAAATTTACTTAAAATTGCATCTTTTTATATACAAAAGATAAATTATGCATTGTACAGTAAAACCTCCGCGATAATATTTCATTATTTATGACCAGACCATATTGTGTCGTTGACATTCAGCTTTCAATTTATCTCATCAAAACGTTTAGAAGGGTTTATTCTGGTTGTCATTTGGAAGTCTGTAAAGGTACCTATCAAAGGTACCTATCATTCAACTTCAAAATTCTAAAATACGAATGTTGATCTTTCTACTCTAGGTTATCCTACATAATTGTAGGTTTAAAAAATTTTTCATGGTCTTTTACCAATTTTGCTATTTACTAGGGAGTTAAAGGAATTTTTCAATTTATGGTAATATTATATATTTTATAATATATATATATATATATATATATATATATATATATATATATATATATATAGTTTAATGGGGCTATCTTTTATAATTATTGAGTAATCGGCTAAAATATGCCTCAAATATAGCCACTTATTTGACAGATCCCCAAAATCTAATTCCAGAAATGTACCATTGCCAGAGGGGAAGGTCTATGAACGCCATAAATCACCAAATAATTGCATCACTGACCTGTTTTCATCATTTGTGTAATGTAATATTTATGTATAACACATAAAAAGAAATAATTATGTATCAAGTTATCATATTTTTTCAGAAATAAAGCTGGAAAATTGGCCCAAACACCAATCAGCAAGATTGGACTCGTCAGGGCGGTCCAAGTTTTCAAATTAGTCGTAGAACATCCGTTTTTGTTTCATTAGATAGGTCTTGAAGAGACTAATAAGTAAATATATAATTTGACATGGTTTTCTTACAATATTTAGGAAATTTAGGTGTTGTGCTGTTATATATTTTATAAAGAAATTAACCACAATACAATATACGTTTTATGATTAGAATGTAGTTATATATACATATTATATGCATGTAAATCATATTACGGTGACAAGTCAAATGCGATGAATTATTTTTAAAGTGAGACGGACAAATCCAATTTTAATGTTGGACATAATCCATGGTCTCATTAAATCATGCATCAATTGTTTTATGTACATCTAACAAATTGAAATGCAAATAATCACGAACACAATGCAACTTTATCCCCAAAAAATTGCCTTTCGGCAAACTTGAACTAAGCAACTTTTTTTAAACAAATGTTTGATTCTCTATTACATCTTAAATATTTACAGTGTGCACAAAATATAGTCAAATATAATATCTATGTATATTAGTATGCATATAGCACACATAAAATAGGATGGATGGGCTAAATTAGGCATAGATTTGATCGGATTGTATAACAACCTTTAACATGTTGAACTGACGCTGCGGGAATTTACGAGATTTGACACTGGAGGACCTCTGTGTTTTTCCCATTGCGCAGCACGGATAGTTTCTCATCAAAAACAAATATTATACCATTAAATAGAAAACATTCTCAGCTTTATCACAGTGGTGGTTTCCCTTTTCTAGCTCAATTATTAATAGATGCATTATTGCGGTTTAGATTTAAAAGTGATCGCAGACTAGGTTAGTTTCGTATTTTCATAGGGAAACCACCATATTTAGAAAGAGTGGAATATTGGCAACAACATGGCTAGCTTCGTTTATTAATAGATATTGCCAAGGCCGTGCGACACAGGGTAAACAGACCCCCTATAGCGGACCATTTTGTCAAAAAATCGTTTGCGGTTCGTTTCTGGCCCGTTTTTTTAAGTCTCGTCATTTAACATTATATCCCCGATTTCAAAAGAAATTAGATTAGGGGATAGAGCTAGTTGCATTCTGTTTATTTGTTTAATTTATAGTTATTACGTGAAATATTAAGGCAACCACAAGCAAAACAAAACGACTTTCATTTCACGCGTCATTTTCCTTACGCCCATTTAAAAGCACTTGTCAAATAATATTCACGGCGTAACGACGTCCCTATAATCACTATTATATTCCGAGTCACATTCAAACAGCCGCTTTACTATTAATATAATCAAGGAAGGAGAAACATTAAATCTTTTTCAGGAGCTAGTGATGTACATATAGTTGAATGCCATCAGTATACTCCACAGCATTGTGTAATAATCCTGGGGGGGGAGAGAGAGAGAGAGAGAGAGAGAGAGAGAGAGAGAGAGAGAGAGAGAGAGAGAGAGAACACTAGGATCATCATGTTAAATGAAATAGATAAATAAAATATGAACCAGTGTTATGAACTTACCTTGATCAATTGATGTAATATATTTTTCACCCAGAATCAAGACCATTTTAACACGACGACTCTTTTGTGTGCGCATTGTTGTGAGTCATTAAGGTTATTATTTAATCCATTGTTCATTTAGATGAATAACCATTACACTTTCTATAATTTATCACAAACAGATTGTTTCCGTAAAGATTCGTGATTGTTAATATGATAGCGATCAGACAGTATGAAGGACAACACTGTCACCTTCGTGGGAGAGACCATATATGTGGGTAAACTGATGCGCGTGTTTCATCTGATTAGTGTCAGCCAATTGTGTGCTATCTGTAACTCTGTGACATTATCAGTAGATATCTAAATTAGCCATGATCAGCAGATGAGGAGTGTTAGCAGTGAGATAATCAACAAACCGCGAAAATGCTTTATAGAAATCTACATCATTCAGAAGAAGATGCTTCTTAATAGATAACGGCTACACGGCCGCGTCTATAAGCCAGTGGATCATTCTGTATGGTGCTTCAAACGTCAAATAATCATAAAATATAATTCCCAAAATCCTCTCGTGAGAAGCAACTGCGATATGATACCAACATCAAGTCACCAACAAAGGTCTAATCTGAAATATTACCCGATTATAATATTTCATGTTAGACAAGAGCATTAAGGATGATATTTAGTTTTACAACATTAGCTATCTCGTCATATTTACTTACAGATCGACTGACAAATAATACAGGTAATATGTGCGTCTATTGTGTGTATATATGTGCTATCAGATGACAATATGTTTACGAAGATCAGATTATGTCTCTGTGAGCTCTTCTGCTTTACATGCGTGCACCGCAGAAGCACATCGATTTATAAATCGCCCTACTTCCATCGGCGTTAGAAAGATAGTTAGGATTTAAAACAATTAAATATGATGTGTTATATTTAAATCAGATTTCGAAAAAAGTCAAATATTTCCTAACACACAAAACGAATGGAGACATTCTTATATTTTTATTGATATTTTAAACTTGAAAATCGCACATACGCAAACACCTACAAACACGCACACAAACACACACGAACACGTACACACACAAACACACACGAACACGAACACGTACACACACGAACACGTACACACATACACACATTTTTGCGCCTTTTCTGTTCCGAGTCGATCCGAGTTTACTAGATCAAATGTAGAGAAGACGAAATGCGTTTCACACCAGCACTAGATGACACAGCGCCGTATACCTGGTGACAGAGTGTTATTATAGCGTTATCTTTTCTGTGATTGCTACCAAGTGAGGGATGATACTGAGAGAATGAGCTCATCGGTAAACGTGTATGATTTGTATGAACCACTTTGGCGAAGGTTATTGATTACCGATGAAGGATACGATGAGTAGCCTCGACTGCAAAATTCTAAAGCAGCAGCAAGACAGGTCTCCATCTAACGGGGATTTATTGTGTTGATCTCCCAAGGTCATCCCAATCATAGAGTTTTTTGGAAAATTATCACTGTTCATTATAACTCGGACAACGTTGTTTTGAAATCTAATTGCAATTCAGTTATAAATATATGTAAACATAATTATCTAGGGTAGATAACAGTTAATTTTAAATAACATTTTATTTTTGGCGTTTCAAGTTAATTGATACACACAGATATACAAAATAGTTTTTATATATATATATATATATATATATATATATATATATATATATATATATATGCAATAATCGTAAAAATCAAATTAGTCACAAAAATCGATAAAACATAAAAAAATCGAAACGCAGATTTAAATCCTGATTTCAATCTGTGATTCGAATCAGTGATTTAAATCAAACAACTTTACCGAAGACATGGAGTCGTAATACGATAAGTTAATCTCTATTATATTATAATTATATATTTATGTGTGTGTGTGTGTGTGTGTGTGTATGTATGTGTGTGTGTGTGTGTGTGCGCGTGTGTATGTGCGTGCATGTGTGCATGCGTGTGTGCGTGTATGTGCGTGTATGTGTGTGTGTGGGGGGGAGCCTTAGAAAGTAGGATTCCAGTAAATAATGCCAAGGATTAGCGACCAAATACCGATTTGACCCAAAGCCAAATTCTTAACGTAAACATCTCTCAGGGTGATAATATGGCAAGTGAATTACTCAATTAACAAGAAATTGATTGGTGTAGAAATGAAGTCATTTTAAAATTAAATACAAGAAATAATTAACTGTATATTAATAAACACACAATCTAAATCAATTTCACGAGTGTAACTTATCTTATAATAAGCGGGAATATTCTGGAAATATTCAAATGTCATGACATCAAATGACGGTGACACTTCCCGTCAATATTTGATTAGTGTTAGATTACAATTATTGTTTAATATTACAGAAGACTGGTGTTTTATTGTTGACGAGAACATGACGTCATATCAAGCAATGTGATGACGTTATGCTCAAACTGTAAAACAGTGCAGCACTAAACATCGATCGGTATTGATAATATTCAAATTCAACTATAGTATTATATGTTGTGATATTTGTATTTATACATAATAGTCGATAGTTTAATGTATTTGGCTATACGAGTTAAAATTCATAAACGACGTGTGCCAGTAATTTGAGGTATGTCCTATTTATTACGCCATCTTGGTTGGCACGGCTTTGATTTAAAGGAGTACTTTGCACAGGTTTGGCTATGGCCAATATATACTGCCTGTTTTAAAGTGTATGGATTTCTCTTCCGATTACTACTGGCATTTGTTGTTTTTTTTGCATTTAGCAACGAGAAAGCATATTTTATAGTAAAATTCCACCAGATTTATGAATATTATTTGATGCCATTAATCTCCAGCTCCAAGATTTGTCAGCCAATCAGCGAGCGATACGTCACCAGTGCTTAGCGTACCGACTTCCGGTTATGGTTCCAACATGTAAACTTACCGGATTCTTGTTTTGGATTACTTTGTATATTGTCATAATTACCCGGTCATAGCCACAAATATTCCACCTTATGATTTTGAACCAGTATATTATAATTCTGATTGATCAATTACTGAAAATACTAAGAGTGACACAGAAACAGAGTTCATAAATACCGAGAACAATCAACATCGAGTCGGGGCTGTCAGCTGTCATTTCAGAATGGTATTCGTGCGAGCAATGTGTTTCAATGCCTACAGCTAGTGTCTATAGAATGTACATTTTGTTGTGAATTATCAAAACATATACATGCAGCTTAGATCTTGTTACTTCAGACATTGTATTTGTAGGCCTTTTCTGGACTTTAAATCTACTCTGGAATTTAAATAAGACAAAATTCACATCACCGAAGAACATTTTATTCGTGTTTGATTCTTTACAGATCACACAGGCAGTTCACTTATTGAGTTTATGGAAAACCTGGCCCCCAAAACAGAATTACTATACCATCATGGGTTTAACAATCAATAAGAAACACATACCCCGAAGAAGATGGTGTATATGAGCGATATCATGAAATTATTTAGTTTGATAAATGAACTGTTAAAATTTTATATTCAGTACTTTCACATTTCAAATATTTATTCTGATTCTGTGGCACTACACCCCTGGTTTAGACAAAAAATAAGCATCTACATATACTTCACAAAGTGAATTCATTTTGACTAAACATTCAACTTCTATAGCCATTAGGTTTTTTTCTTCAAAATAAATGGCGCCGATTTCGAAGCTCAGTTGCCGCAGAAAATCAGACCGTCTTCCATGCATGAAAACTATATTAGAACGCAACGGTTTTTATACATAAACATGTTGATAATAACCTTTATTTAATGATTGACAATATTGTGTAAAGAAAAACGTCATTTATTGATATGAAAATAGAGCGAAGTTCGCCTTTAATGTTTATAACGAAATATAAGCCAAGATGTCGGTGAATTACATCCTGTTTTATGAGCCATCTTAATGAAAGATGTTTTATTTAAGGAAGGTTGGTTTAGAAAAGAACGTATTTTATCTTAGTAAGAGGAAGTGAGAAAGTGTTCTAATTATGTAACTGTGTCAGCGGGATTGTAACTCTAGGATATATATGTATAATACTTTAATAATACGTGACATTTATATAGCGCCCTATCCAGCTATGTAGCTGCTCTAGGGCGCTTTTCAGTATTATTATCCCTGACACAGACCTCTTCCAATCCAACACATATCTGAACTCCCAAGGGAGCATACAACAAATGCTGCCATTAAAGGCGCCAAGCATTATTCTAACACATACCCATCTCGGCGTGGGTGTTTCATCTTTCATCTTTTATCTTTCGCTCGACCCATTTAGCCTACCATGTGCACATAAGTGGCCGTAAAACATCAATTATCATCTTCATCAGCCAGAGTGATAACATATTTCAGAGATGTCCTCGTAGGATTCACCTAGGCAAACCATAAGTAGATCATATTATTAATAAAATAAAATACAAATATTCATCATCAACTGGTGAATATTTTTGTGAACCGTAAATTGTCAACCGAGATCAATTTGGATTTCAGAAATATCAATCCACTCAAGCCAGTCTCCATAATACCAAGACGAATATCTATAATTCAGTTACCTGTAGTGGAAAATATCCAATAGCTCTGAGGTATGCATTTAACACCATTAATCATAGCACTGAGCTGGTATTATTTAATTTGACTGATATATTGCTAGGAAAACCCAAATTACCAGCAAAAAGAACAACTATCAAATTAGCCATAGCTCTGCCTCCGGCTTCCGATTTAAGATCCTTGTTCTTTCTAGAGTATATATACAGTTATAACTGAATGTGCTATGCCTCATTCATCTTGAATCCTGACTGGTAGCATTTATTGTTCTGTCATATGAGGAACAAATCTTCCGGACAGTTTTGTTATCCGATACTCTACCCTGATAAGATAAATTGTTATCTGGTATGTAACAGGTTTCAGCTCTTTGCCCTTTAATATTAACTATATCGTGTATGTCAATGTCACAGAACTTATCTAACTATATATATATATATATATATATATATATATATATATATATATATATATATATATATATATATATATAATATATCTTCTCTTCTTTGAGAATTTGGAAATTGTCTTTTTAATATTCAGCTAAAGATGTCCCAATATATTCTAATATCAAAAGATAATAAACAAATTATATTTTTTAGGTTTTTTTACAGGAGCACTTTATATCAGTCGATTATCATATGTTTAAAGTTACTACGATTTCAATATCAGAAATGGCAAGCTACGATTTGTGTTTATGATAGGTTTTGTTGTTCGGGGAGAATCCCCAGGCTGTCGCTTAATCAGCACAGCCTCTATGTTGGAGTGGTTGATAAACTCCTCCCCCACCACTCATAGGGGAGCAGGTTGATGATACTCCTCGGGAAGATGATTTATTAGGAGATGTTTAGGAATGATTTTTCTAGCGAGTGGAAGTATCCGTCTGACTCCCATTTCTCATATTTATCAGGGTACGTTATGATATTTTAGATTTTAATGTAGCATTTCTTATGTTTTGATGGCGTGTCACTCGAAGAAATATCCCCAAATAAACAGATACAGTGCTCTATGTAGAGATATGGAAAAACAAGACATTTATCATTGGTTCAAATAAAACATTTGGTATTTCTATTTGAATGACAAAAGTGGTTTAATTTGTTTTTTATTCCTGATACCACCCCAGTACTCCTAATTCAATATCAAAATACTTCATGTTCTATGGGGCCCTCCATAATTATAATAATTTTCACAATCGTAGAAACCTTACCCCAAGGGAGGTATTAAATGTTGAAATATTATGAGAAACAAAACAAGTTTCAAAAGTTCTGTAAGCATCATTAACGTTCTTATAAGGTTTGGTTTTGAGCTCAGTTAGTTTTTGAGAACAATGAGTGTACCTTTCTGTTTCAGCAGACGAAATAACATTATTTAGCAAATTGCTCAGAAAAGGAAAAATGTCTGCTATTTCTTTAAATACACCTCTCCTCCTCTCCTCATCTGGGCTTATCAACAATTATGTAAAAGGTGATGACATGTAATTTATTTATAGCATTTAGATATAGTCCTGGTGTATGTATCTCTATCATTGGGAACCTCCTTTCTAAAAAGGTAGCGACTTTGAGCAGCATTATAATCAACATCTGGTAATATGTGATTTGCAAGTACCTCAAACCTTTCAGAGTCATCTCTTACAGTATGTAGTTGGTCAGCTAATAACATGCAATTATATGCACATCCTCGTTTTACTAAATTTGACTTGGTCTATGAAACGTCAGCAATGTCTCATACAAATCAGCATAAATCATAATACAAGAGCTTATATCTTATTTCCAGTATGGCCTACTTCTTCATCTAGTGTCTCCCTTTGAAGTTAACTCCGTAGTGTACACCTCCAATATTGTATCAGAGAAGAATTAAGACAGTTTCCTTTCCAAGAGAATTTCGGTTTAACAGAGCACGAGACATACATATGTAAAATTAGATTCTTCTAAAACTCATATAACGCATTATCATAGAACTGACTTCTACATTTTGAAAAACAAATTACTTCACATAAATATTGCAATACTTAGTTTACTATTTCTTCATTAACATGGTATTTGTATAATTGTTTTGGTAGGATGTTATTCCAAAAAATTCCTTTAATTTCAGTCCAGAAGGCTGTGTCCAATTAACCATCAGATGTACGTTGGACACTTATATGTTCCTAGTTCCGTTTAGTATTTTTTATTCCAATCTAGTTTTCTGTCGTATGTGAAACAGTACACCAGATTGCTGATTACTATTGTTTGTACATAATTTCTGCCAGAATATGGGCTTTTGATTATGTGTGCTTATAACATGAGTTAACTTGAAAGTTAGCTTTGACAATGTCATCGTGATCATATATAGAAATTTATTAAAGTAATTAAAGTCTTTTTTTATATATTCTGGCGACAAATCCCTGCATTTCTTTATCACATTTCTTGCACATTGCCTGACACCTGTTTCCTCACAACTTTAGTCTTATCAAAGTATAACCATATACATTTTTTCTGCCAGTTTACAAATATCAATATATACTGATAAATGTGTAAATTATACAATATTGTATTCTCAAAAGTTGCAGAGTCAGGTTTTCTTTGTGGTATGTATTCAGCAAGAGATAACTGTCAATCTTTCTTACTCTTATGCCCATCGTCCTTTCTAGGACATAGGTCGTTGACCACAGTTTTCCAGAGTCTTCTGTCATGGGGCTTTTATTTCGGGCTCCCTCTAACTAAGAAGGGTGCTCACATGACGTCATAGGTCCTCGTGATGAAGACCATTCTTCGTCCAGGCAAGTGTTCTCCGTTTCTATAGCGAGTAGGGATTTTTACAAAGTGGGGGGTGGTGCTCGCCCCACGCTCAACCCTCCTCCTTTCTCATCCAGGTTTCGGACTGCCCAAGGCGGAGTTATAACTGTCAATAGTGAATCTATTTAAATCGTCACCTTATATATTCATCTTGGATAAACACAAAGTGCTTAACAGTAACCCAGTGATCTCATAAATGCATAGAAAAGATGTTACTTCTCCTGTCAGATCATACACAAATTCATCAAATTTACACATTGAAGCTTCGTGGCTTCACTCGAAACCTGCGATTCTGCTGATCTCCCAAGGACAACCCAACCATAGATTTGGGAGAATTGATTAGTATGACTTTTTAGACTACATGGTGTTGAAGAAGAAGATGATGATGATGATTGGTGTTTTACGACCACTTCCAAAGGTAATGAAGTGACGTCAAAGATGAAACACCCTTCAGATATGCCTACGTCGAGATTCGAACTCAGACGGTAGTGATCTGTGATCCAACGCGCTACTAACTAGACCACGGAGGCGTCCTACATGGTGTTGAAATCTAATTGCAATTATATTATAAATATTATCTAGCATAAGTATCAATTGATTTTAAATAACATTTCAATTTTCTAATGCAAGTTAAATGAAAAATCACAGGTTTACAAAATACTCAAAAAATTAACGCAATAATAACAAAAATCAATTTAGTTAAAACAAATCATGATTTAAATCAATAATTTAAATTAAATCAGAGAGCTTAAATATAGAGAGGCGTTACTCTTGCCGCGCCATGTTGAATTTTGAACCAGTGGCGCCTCCAGCGACCGGAGGTATTTCTCAGATAAACAAAAGCTCTCTGGTTGTCCACATGTGATCGTGTACATGTGTGCGATGGTTGAAATGAATTGCCAATACTAGTACTAGTAATTGTGCACACGTGATATTGAAAGAAACGAAGCTCTGAAACTGTAAATAAATGATTAAGTGATTTCACAGCCCAGTCACTTAATTAATCATAGCCTACAATTTGCGATCACTTGACAGCTGATTAGAAAATAATTGAACGTGGTTTAGGTTATTTCACAGCTTTGTGTGTGGAAGACGTAGTTTTTTAAATGAAAACAGTTAGGTATATATGAGGTAAATGCATACAAACATACTTTCATCATGTCAGTTTATCATTGTCCATAAATTTTTATTTATTTGGATATAGACATATAATGATATATACAGCTATTATGACGCAACCATAACACAATTCACCATATATTCATCATGTCAGTTTATCATATATTAACTAAAAAATTATAAGTTCATTTAAAGTCTACACCTCAATCATATAGACCATGCAATATAGGCCTGCCCAGCTGATAACAAAAAATATACATGGAATATTAACAATGTGTATGTTTGCGTTAACATGTTAGAGATAGAGAAATTAGTACTTTCATACAATAAGCGGCATCAAATCTCTTGTGCCACGGGTTCATCTACAGTTACAACCAGTCATTTGTTATCAAATGGACAGAATAACCCAAATTGCTTCCAGCTCTAAACAACCACTATTACAAAAATATGACAGTTAGTCCATATCAGTAAACTGTTTAAAGTTAGACAGAATATACCCAGAGATGTAATAGACACATGCATTGACTACTGTAACAGATAACACCAGTAAATCTGTAACCAAGAGATTGGCCTGTTTATATGGTATCTCATTATCATAGAACTTCAAGGACTGGAACAGAACAATACCTTGTAAAATAATGACTTGAACCAAGTGTAAACACATGTTTTCCTTTTTTTCAAGTTGGTTATTTGATTTGATATGCATTTAATTTATGAAGAGAAGTATACCAAGTAAACCACATGAGCTGAACATTCAAGTACTAATTCAGATGCTGGTAATCCTTTTTTGTATTAAGATATGAAATGGGCTGACAAAATTTCATGGGTTTGATGCCTTGTTTCTTATTTAATTAATTTTATAATACCAATTTTCAACATTAATATTTATAAATATTAATTACCATCACAGCTGGCGCTGTCTCCTGTATAGGTCTCCTATATGTTAATACCTTCCTCTTTGATTTCAGTGGATGCATGCGATGGATTTGATACATCAAAAATAGTTGGAATAGCATTCTAGATAAGTTGTCTGGTTCATGAATTCCGTTTCAGTGAAATGCATATCATACATTCTACAATTAGTATTCAAGTAATTTAAATCTTTCCTCATCATATATCTGAACGACAACAATTAATAACCCATCTTTTACTTCTGTCAATAGAAAAAATAACAAAATGAATGTTTCTACCACTAGTTGAGGTATTTGATAATTAATTTCATAACATTTAAATTATAAATAGAAGTCCATATATATCAATTGCTTACGTTTAAAAATAAATATGGATGCAGGTGATCATGTAAATACTCAGCTACTTATAATTATTGAATTAGGGAAAAATTATCTGATTATGGTAATGTAATTTTAGAAGTCCAATTATATTATTAACAATAATAAAGTAAAATATACCTCCCGCCCATAACATCTTCAGTGGCTCCATACATGTAACTGTAAGCTTATGTATATCTTACATACCCATTTTGTGATTAATAGGTTGATATTGTTCAATAAAATTTAATAAGATTTTGTCTGAAACAAATATAGATCTAGATAGATCCTACTGATGGGTCATGTCAAATAGGGGCGTGTCTACTTCAAATTGTTATGCTTATTTTTTAAATATCCTTTATTTAAAAAAAAGCCAGATCATATCAAATTTTTACACTAGCTTTCATTTCCTTTCGGGGGTGTCTTTATTTGTGCATACTTTTTCTGTTACTGCAGCCGAAAGCGACACAGAATGAACCAGCGCCATTGGGCGCCATGTTAACCAAGGGAGCTGTCCGTGACAATCTACCTCCGGTCGCTAGGGCCCTGGCGCTCCATGAATTCAAAATGGCGTCCCATGTTAAAACGCGAAGTAACACGTCTTATTATATATAGTCTTTGATTAAATTATTTAAATCAAACAACTCTGTGTAGAACATGATCTGGGAGGTCGCAATTACAAAATAATTGATCTAAAATATTCTGATATTCTATGAGTTGAGCAGTTGTAGCTTTACGCCAAAATAATTTGTCAATCATTACGTCATCAATAATATCATGAGAGACTGAAATAGCTACTTTAAGTGAAACAACATCATGATCAGATAAATTATCACCATCCCCTAATACGGAATATAAAGCCACTGAAGCCATGGACATTATATGTACAATGTGTAGTGTGACAAGCCCATAACGCTATAACTACAGACGCACAGGAGAACGTACAGAATAATTGAGATATTTATTGAGATTTGAGATTGCCTCTGAAACCGCAACACAATCATAACGTTATCATTTTGTAATGTGAACGAGGTGATGCCCATTGTTCTTGTGGTTGTGGAGAGCTTTGTTAAAATTTCATCTTGTCAGAGTCGGATAGAGAAGAAGAAGCTTTTGTTGGTGGAGAGGGATCTTGTTTTGGTCAATAAACCCAAATGTTTCCCTTTTTGTCCCATACCTGATTAGACACGTTTTTTTCTTACAGTCTGGAGGGTCCTTCGTGTCTAACTGGTAGCGTGTTGGACCACAGATCACTACCCTTGAGTTCGAATCTCGTCGTGCTTGGCCTATTTAGCCTACTATGTGCACAAAAGTGGCCGTCTGAGAATACAAATACAAAAAAAGAATATATATATATATATATATATATATATATATATATATATATATATTTAATGATTAAAAAATTAGATGTACTGTTAACAGGAATGAAAGTAACACAGACGAGAAGATGGCCGAAATATAAGGAACGCAAATACAAGCCGAAAATGCCCATAAAACTAGCCAAAGCTCAGTACACATCCATCACTATTTCGTTTGACTTCTGTTTCTCTCGCGTTATGTTATCAATGTTCTGTAGATATGATTGACTACAGTAATAAAAGATACAAAGGAGCAATTTCAATGTCTATCATTTCTCATAAATAGCCGTAGTAAAAGGAAGGATTGAGAAAGGTATTTTAAAGATAGGAAAAAAAGGTTTATCAACATTTTTTCTTCACTTTAAAATATGCGTTTTCCCTCACAAATCCATGACATTTTACAAAAGATGCAGAATGTTACATCTTGTTCACTAAACCTTACCTCGTTCGTGTGAAAAATCAGTAAATAAAAATAATACAAGAATGAGTTCGGTGATTTAAATGTCAGCCGGCTATGTTTACACTCGATCGAAGATGAACTCATATTTGACGAGATGAACGAATTTAATATATTGATGGGAATTTTTATATGCGTGGTAGTTATTTTTAACAATGCGGAGAATATTTGAACACGGCAGATAAGAACAGGCGACATCAAGTAAACAAGACGCTGTCAATATCAAACCGAAGGTGCACTTACAAAACTGAACACTTGTCATATGGTCAGTCAATAAATAAATATGAATAACGAACGCGTATTGATCATTTAAACAACGATAAATGTCCCTCGCCGAAAACCGAAAGAGGTCGGATGGTTGAAGATGGGCGCCGTCAGTGTGTGAAACATGAAAAGAACGTTTGTGGTGGCGATTCTTTATGGACTATGTATCATCCTAGTAATGACCTTGATGCAGCACGTCAACATCTCGGGTGTTATCGTACAGGAGGGTCGTCGTATTTTACCAGCACTAGATGTACACACGTACTTATTCGACCAGACTATAATTGCCACTGGTCACCGGCTACCGACCGACATGGAGGAGAGTTTATACTCGGCTCTGAATTCTTCTCGTCGGCTTCGTTCTACGAATCCAGAGGACAGAGGAGAGGCCCTGGTAGAACTACTTCCGGCTAATTGGTACATATAATTGGTTGATTGCTTCAATCACTCTGTGGCTGTCAGACGAAATGAATGTTGTTTGTTGAGCGATTTCGTTTCGTCTTGATAATTCATTATCATTGCTCTCGGGTCCCTCATCATCATCATCATCATCATCATCATCATCATCATCATCATCATCACAATAATAATAATAATAATAATAATAATAATAATAATAATATCATCATCATCATCTGCTTTTCCCCATTATCTGCTACTATCAGTACGTGTCCCGTGTAATATTTATCAACTTTATCGCCTTTGTATCTCCTGTTAGGTCATCTCCAGAGATCCAACCTTGGCAGCAGTTTATCAATAACATTCACAGACATGTCTTTTATTCTGAAGATGATCCACTTGTTGATGAAGTAATACACAGGATGAAGAGTCTTAGAATCACTGAAATAATTGTAAAATCATGGACAGGCACGGAATTCAAATTCTTTTTCACACTTGCCGATGGCACCCCTATCATAGCGAAGCCAATGCGGTCAGTATGATTGAAAACAGGAGTGACGAAACTTAGAAATGGAATTCCCATTTTTTATTTAGGCGAGAACATATTTTTCCTCGTTATATTAGTAACAGTATGTTCGAAACACTTTATTTTCAGATTAATGATAAATAATGAACCTCCGCCAAATATGAGTAAGGATGACTTTTATGAGCGTTTTCAGTCTGAAGTAGCCGCTTATCATCTGAGTAGGTTTGTGAAGATTTTTGTTTCTTTTATATGAATGTATATATATATATATATATATATATATATATATATGTGTGTGTGTGTGTGTGTGTGTGTGTGTGTGTGTGTGTGTGTGTGTGTGTGTGTGTGTGTGTGTGTGTGTGTGTGTGTGTGTGTGTTGTGTGTTTTAGCTGTGTATAATAAGGCACAGGCACAGATAATCTCGAACCGTGAATTCAAACTCTGGACGTTTCTTCAGGGGACTGAATCCAGAGTGGCGACTTTTCTTGCTGAGACATGTGTAATGTCTCACCAGTCCCTAAGCCGCCAAGCAAAATCAAAATTCGAATCACTTTCAGCCGTGGAGTTTGGGAGTAGAACACCCAAGTCAGATCACAGCAGTAGTGAGAATGTTTAGCTTAATTATCTAAGCAGCCCTATTTATAGCTATTTTTCAATTGCTGTATCTTTCTTCAAAGCAATACTATATAAACCATATAACCCAATTGTCACTGTCTTCAAAGATCAGTTTTTACAATGGGCAGGCGTCATGAAGCGACTACTATTAAAACTGTTTAGCTTAATCAACATATCTAAACATCCTTCTAGACCTACCTCCATAAATCTAAATATAAATACAACTACACATACATTAATCTAAATATTAAATGTTCCATACCTCTACATATTGATACATAGATGCGTATACCAATGCATGTGTCTGGCCTACTCATCAGCCTGTGGGGTCCAGCTAATTCTTATCTGATGTAGTCTCCTCAAATGACCTTCTTTTATATCATACAATGCTGTTGGATGGATTTATCCGGACAAACACCTCATTCGGTTTAAGCGGCGAGCAGGGGTGTTCCTATATTATGAGTAATTAGATTACACTGATATAGGAAATTTGTTAAAGTATAGCTATTATAATCCCGACGTGTCATTCGCAGTATCGGAGATCTGCCTGAAATCCGCTGTTCTCGACCATGGGTCAAATAGATCAAGTGGATAGGCGCTTTAATTTAGATCCCACCACACCTAACTGCATATACTTAGGGACGCTAAATTAAGCGTGAATGAACGTTCCCTTAGTGATGAACGGAAACGTATGAGGGTTAGCTGTTAGGTTCGAGTAAATCATAGTATTTACTCAGATTTGAGACGATATTTCGTTCTAGTCCAGTAATAATCCATGGTGCGGTATTGCTACTTAATTACTACCGTAGTCCCATTTCACTGCTTCCATGTGTGGGTTGTGTATACGCTACACAATTTTGTCACTGGTTCAACTGAAACTATTGTGTTAGTTGACGCACTAAGAAAACAACTTGGGATGTCGGACCTGTAGCACACGTGTCCGTACGATTGATATAGGTAGGATTTGTTTAACTATTCGAACCCAGAATGAAGCTGAGGTCAACATCTGTGGTGTCGATATGTTCTTACGTACATTCTAATATTTCTTTTGAAACACAGCAAATTACTGCTGACTGTAAATTGTGGTGTCAAATTAGTTATTTTATATATGTATTAAGTTATAATTTAATGCGAGCTCTGGTGTTAAGTGGTATGTTGTATGTGCTTCCGTTTTCTGTACACAGCCTATATACAACCGCTTCCCTGTGTAGGTGACATATATGTCACGTACGAAAAACGGCTTAGGTGGACCCTACAGAGCATATATATATATATATATATATATATATATATATGCATATATATATATATATATATATTGTGTGTGTGTGTGTGTGTGTGTGTGTGTGTGTGTGTGTGTGTGTGTGTGTGTGTGTGTGTGTGTGTATGTATAGATGTGTGGATGTCGAGGCTTTTGTATGCTTAGGTTGAAGCATATGTAGATTTTTTATGTATAGATTTATGAAGGTTTTAAAGGATGTTTAGTTGATGTTATCATCCAGTGACACCATATATATGTGTGTGTGTACACGATACACACACGCGCGCGCGCACACGACACACACACACACACACACACACATATATATATATATATATATATATATATATAAGTTAATTCTTCTATTTTCTATAGGATACTCAAGTTACATTTTGTACCACCTGTTGTCAGCCGTTATGTCAATTTGACGTCGGAAATTTATCAGTTAGCACCAGACAGTTTAAAAAAAACTTTCTTGAATAATACAAGTATGTATGTTATTAATTTTATGGGTCATATACAGAATGTTATGACTTAGCTCTGTGAGTGTGTGTCAAAAAATATTTACAATATAAATGGCCATATTTATTAAATTCGGCTCTTTCCTTCCTCAAATTTGCCACCAAACCACGATATAAATTCTATCCTTCTGTTTACGTTTTCATAAAAGCTGTATTCACGCTTTCTACCTTCTCCAAAGGTGACGTCACTTACGGAAAAGCGCTTTCAAAGTGTTTTCTTTAAATTTATGTTTTCAGAGGGTTCTCCATCATATTTGTTTCACTCACCATTTTCTTGTCAAGTATTTTCTACTCAAAATATTTTTTGCTCTATGTCACCAAAATTTTTATTTTGCTCATCTGGTTTTCAAATATGACGTCATATGGGAGCGACCGGATTTCTCAAGTTAATTTCCAAATAAATGGAAACGAAACGCTGAAACGAGAAGTTTAAGAGAACCTGTCACGTGAACAACTTTATTTTAATTGGATGCTTTGGCTGCATATGACCAATTAAATTTGTTTACACAAATTATGTATATGACGCTTTAAAATGCAGGCTATCTATTGAATAAATTATTGTAATTTATTCGGTTGACATCGGTCAATAAACCTTACGATTGTCCGTCCCACCTTTATTCTTCAAGTGAAGAATATTTCAACTTGTTCATAGATGGCGTCAGGTGTTTTACTGGCCATTGTCTCAAGAAGTGCGACAAGGAACACCCGATATGTGGCCATCCAGATGTGATCCCGGTATCATTCGGCCTACTGCTTCCCGATTTAATCAGCAATGCTTGGATTCCTAACACGGTGTTTGGTAGGACTGCCGCCATATTTGGCAAGAGAACGTTTTGTAAAGAACTGAGGGAGGAGATAAATAAAATATCATCGGCTTCTAGAAGCCATCTTGATATCGTGGATATCAATCTATTTGACTTTATTCAAGGTGAGTCATTATCTATTTATCGTGAATAATAATAATAATAATAATAATAATAATAATAATAATTACAAAACTTCTATCGCGCCAATATGCTCGAAAAGAATCGAGCTCAGTGGCGCACCTAGTACACAGGGATTGGGCAAACTCATAGTCCAAATACGATGCAAAGTTCATCAACGAATGATATCTCACAATTTCATCGCCTTGAAATGTACATTTAAATGGATTTTCCACCAGTAGGTACCAGACATGGAGTCAATGCCATTTTACCAATTCCAATTCCACTCAATTCCATTTGGTCCATTCCAATTCCAATTCGACATCAAAGTACCTACTTGGAATACCTACTCCTAGTAGTTTATATTGCAAGTAAGATTGTCATGGAAGAAATATTTCAGAATTAAATAATTAAATGGTAAATTAGTTTATGGATTTTTTGTTGTAGGAAAGTTCAATTCCGATTCAAATTTTTCCAATTCCATTTCAATTTTTTTATATAATCAATTCCAATTCCGGAAGTGAAATTGGAAATGACCATCAATTCCAATTCAGGAATTGAATTGACCACATCTGTTCTAGGTACAGCACTATTGCTGATATCTAAAATGGTTTTATATTGTTATAGATCAGGATAATTAAAAACGAATCTTCCTTTCAGGTAACTTAGACCGACATCATTATGGCCAGATCATACAGTTTGGAAACAACAGTTATCCCGTGTTGTTTGATAATGGACGAGGGTAAATACTAAATATATAATTTGTTTAAAAAATATAATATTATAAAATTATTATAGTAACTTGAAAATTCGTTGCTAATCTCTCTCTCTCTCTCTCTCTCATATATATATATATATATATATATATATATATATATATATATATATATATATATATATATAAGTATGTACGTAAAGGTAAAGGTGTTTCAGATGTTATGATTTGCCAATAGTGTCTCTATTATAGTACTATGTAGCACATTTGGGTTGATGTATTTTTTTATTTTTTATTTATTGCAATAATTCTATTTTACGGTCAATGATATGTTTTGAATTTGTTACATTACACGAACTAGAAATATTATACTAACTGTATATCTCAGTCATTTGTAAACGACTAGTGTCTTTGAAGCGTGGCCCTTGTGTGTTGTTTATTGTTTGGCGAACGAGGGAGCTCTCCCATTAACCGATTTTCAGCTCATAATTGAAGCAAATATTTTGTTTATTGTCCAAAATAGCAATATGAGAAGGATTCGGGTGTAAATGATCGCTTTTTAAAATTGTTTTCTTTTTTTTAGATTCGCCCGTTCGTATCAAGACGAGTTTGATCTTCTCTATCCAATGTATAAATGCTGCAAAATACGACAGTCGACGTTTGAAAAGTTAATGAATGTCTATCAAAAAGAAGGCGGTTTGAGAGAAGCGATGCGGAGGTCATTAAAAAGTGAACTCGTTCATCCTTTACTCACTGAAGATCAATTATTTGCTTTAGATAGACGACTCGTTAAAGTTCTTGAAGTTATATATGGATGTATTGGTACAAACATTGAAGGGGTTATAATTAATGATGGATACTGAATTGGAGCGATTATAATCGTTCATTTGTGGACCGTAAGTTGTACATCTCTCGCGGGAAGAATCTACTGAAAGGTGGTCAATTTTATTACTTTGAGTATTTTATAACTTATTATATGGAAATTTTTTTTTTAAGATTATTTTAAAAAAACTCGCAATCTCAATAACGCATTAACGACCTTTCTTACCTTAAATATTATGTATTGAAAATTATGTCGCGTCCAGGTGGAGGACAGGATGTTCACAATTTGTGTGAATAATAATATTGATTAATTTGTAGTGGATCAATGGCTAGAACTTGTCAATGGCTAGAAAACGCGTTTAGCCGCTTCTAGCAATTCACCAATACAGTGTATTGCCCGCAGTCTGTTTCACTGTTATTCTTGTTTATGTTTCAGAGGGATCAAGACAATCTATTTTTTTATCTAATTAGTTATCTATCTATAATATCACATGTCTGTGGAATTTCGCATTTGAACTTAAAATAGTTTGAATTGAATCGATTAACGAGATCTCATATTTCTCGCCAGATGGCGCCAGTTGTTTGTCTGGTCAACGATTTCAGCAACGTGACATTAATAATCTGTCCTGTGAATGTACAGTAATACCCCGCTATACGTCATTTCGGGCCGACGTCAAACTCGCCTTTACGCCACTTTTCTAGAGTAAATTTCAGTTCGGCGAACTTCGTCACGTCCGAAGTTACGTCACGTTATCTACGTTATCTACGTCATAATAAAAGGACGTGAAATAAATAAATTAACAATAAAATATTTTTAAAACATCTTTCGAAACATATATCTCCATGAATAAAACTATACATATTTCAATCCAAATCTAAAATATTCTACACCCCCACATATTTATACATAAACTTGTATCCGGGCTATTCATCAGCCCCATGGGACCAGCTAATCTGCTCTTCGTACCCGACAAATTTTTATTATAGGAATAATTCTAACTTTTCTCGTCAATATGTCTATTTAAGTTTTAATATAGATTTAATGCACAATTCGTCTTATGTAAGGCATTTGGTACATCATTTATTTACATCGTTTAGTGACAAATGCTAATGAAGTCGATGGGTATTTGATCAAAACAGTAATAATGGCACATGGTGAAAGATTGATAAACACACACACACACACAAACACGCACGCAAACACGCACGCACGCGCACACACACACATAGAGAGAGAGAGAGAGAGAGAGATACCCAGTAAACGTTTCTATACCTGCCCGATAGTGAAACATGACGTCTGGATACCGTTACTACACCCATAACGGCTAAAAATACCGGGACTGGGTGTCGTGTCATCTAAGGAATGAAATGCTGCTTGAGCGCCATCTAGTGAATGAAATATGCAGTCCTTCATAATTTAGTGTCGGATAGTAATTTAAGACTATATAATCGTCATCATTACGTTGATGTGTTTAATGCATGTTACGGTCAGATATTCCATTTTCAATATTTTAGTATTTCAATATTTTAATAAATCTGCTGGTACGGTTTGGAACCGGTAATTGAACGTTAGTGGGCCGATACCCAAACCTGTACCGTATACCGGTATCGGTCCAGTACCGACCATAACATTACGTTAATAACGAGTTACCGGTCCATTATTGTTGGTGTATGGCGGCCCTGTATAGTAATGTTTACTGGGTATAACACACACATACATACACACACACTCTCACACACAGACAGAGAGAGAGAGAGAGAGAGAGAGAGAGAGAAGGGGGGAGGGAGTGAAAGACTACATACATCAAACATACTAAACGGATTAAGCTCAAAACTTAACAAGTCCTTAAAACGCATACACTGTAATGTAGGATTTATTAATAGTGAAGCTGTATAATTTGTTATCATTGTATATATTGTTCCGTATATATATATATATATATATATATATATACGAAATTATCACTTTTCCAGTTAATTTTTATTATCTAGAGCCTCATTTCTCGCACTAATTATATAACGAATGACATTTCCTGAATAAGTCAAAGAATCTAATGCAATCATGGTGTCATTATATTACGATATTTTAGAGAATGTTTGCTATTAAAAACCCTCATATTATCCTCGATGAGATATCCGCATTTAACAATAAAAGATCATATTCTTTTCAAATAAAGCATCAATTCTATTCTAACCAAGCAGCAATCAATTCGTTTTCAGAATTATATTCACTTCAAAATGATTTGGCGGGAAGAACTTTCCCGGTACACTCCCCGAATCCTACACGGAAACCTTGACCTTCACAGTAACCTGGAATTTAGATAGGAAATTGAATATCTACATGCAGATCTATACCACAGCTAATTGATTATCCCCATTTCTCTTTACTTATATAATACAGATATTATTTGCGGTTATAACTAATATTTATTTCTACTAGTTGAGTTGCTCTTGTAACAAATTATATAGGATAGAATAAAAGTTTGTATTAGTTAGTGTCATTAAAGTAATATTAATATAAGTTTTGGTATAAAAACAATCTTCCACTAACCTGTCATGATAACCTCGTCGCCATCTTGAAGCAATGACCTAGTGACCCCGTTTGACAGTTTGATAGTTTTTGTTCCCTTCCAGCTCAGCTCAATCATAGAACCATAAGAACTCTCAACCTGTAAATAAATATAATAAGTAAATAAATAAATATAACAAAGAAAAATAAATAAATTATATCGTTAAAAAAGACGTGAATTATTAATTTAATATTTAGAGCCTAAAAAAATTCAATTACGATTACTGATTTTGGTAAAAAATTATTTGGACAACGTCTGAGAAGACAAAGACAATTCCAAGGTCACACACATAACGATGCTCTCCACTTTATGAGTATCATTTATCATTCTTCATGTATCACTTCTTAATTAATGAATAATATTCCAATTTCTGAACTGTTCTAAGCAACTAAGTATAGGTGTTTGCCATAAAGTACATTATGACCGATGGATTAATTTAAATACGAAACAACGGTTAAAATTTTAAATAAATCTTTTTTAGCAAAAAACTGTAGCAATAAGACACGAGAATAAACTAACTGGTCCAGTAGCTGTGTACTTTATAGAGATAGAAAATTAACGTCAACATTCTAATAAGTTCTCATATACTAACTAGTCCACTAATTGTGCCTGATGCCAGTAGATCTCCAGGGTTAATGTTACAACCAGTTACAGTGTGATGTGTTAGTTGTTGTTTAGCGGTCCAATACATATACTACAAGATATTAAAAAATATATATATACATTACTTATATGGTCAACAAATGAAATATAGCGTCATAAAAGTATATATCAATTGAATTATGGCATTTTGTGTATAATGATCTGAACAGGTGAGAAAGGTACATATGTATTGAACTATCGCATTTTTAGAATGTTATAAATTAAAATTATACAGTATGATGAAGTGTCCTTATATTTATTTTAGGTGCACGAAGTCATACCTTGTAATTACTACGAGAAATAGTCTGGGGTTCATCGAGTTCTTCGACTAGAAAATTAGAATCACGTTTATAAACAAAATTACAAAAATAACGTGCGAAAGTTGTAAACTTTATCTCATCAAAACACAGATACAATAAAGAAATTGCGACACTAACAAATAAACAAAAACACAAAAAATACAATCCTAGAATAACCTCATTTAATCATATACTACTATTCGAACATAAATACATTGGTAATTAAAAACAATAAAGCAAGAAACGTACACATGTATCAGTATTTGATCTATTAATTGCCTCACAACTCAGTGATAGCATACCTTTCAATTTGACTTCCAAATTAACGTCAAAATTATAATTGTCATCGTGTTGAAGATAAGGTAGTGGCTTCGGGTCCTGTAATGACATTATCTATAAGCACGCGCGCGCGCGCACGCACGACACACACACACACACACACACAGCACACGCACACTATTATATATATATATATATATATATATATATAATATATATATATATATATATATATATATATATATATATATATGGATTGTTCAGTAATATCTCAATAGTTAAATATTTAATAATACAACTGTTGCATATTTGGCACAATGAATGGTTTGAGAGCTTCCATTGGTACACCCATGGAGAGTTGTACCAAAGTTTTGGATAAGAATGGTCCAAGAGGAGCATATTCCCCTTCTGAATGTCACGGCTCATAAAAGAATTAACTTGACTGTATTAATCTGTTGATGACAACATTAACTGTACTTAAAACTTGTATAAATATATATATTGGTATAATATATATATATATATATATATATATTATATATATATATATATATATATATATATATATATATATATATATATATATATATATATATATATCATTAGTTGGCAGTTAGCATTTATATTAGTTTCCATCAGCGAACTCGTCATAAATACAAATAAATATATTTTGAATATATTAATCCAGGTTTTCAATTAACGTAAGGCTTCATTTTACACCTTTCTGGATACACGTAAAAACGCTAACATGATTATTATTATTTTTTTATTAATCATCAAATGTTATTTTAATGATTTGGAACATTATGCGCTTATATTTACCTGACCAGTCATTCATAAGAACCATTCCAAATATGTGTTCATGCGCCTTATCAATGGGTATTGGTTCTCCCATCTCGTTAGCAGGACCCGTGAAGAAAGCCATCTCCAATTCGAAGTCTAACATCTTACATGGTCCAAACACAGGTGGCTGCTCTAAATGACGAACATCAATTAATTAATACACCCAAAGATCGGCTTCAATCGGGACAAAACAACAGGATGATCAATCGATTACTATGTTTAGATAACAAATTGAACAAGATCTTCTTTACTGACTATCATCCGGTTTAGTCTGTCCTGTGGGTCGTCTAATTGATGTACCAGACACAACGACTGATGAGGCGCGGCCATGATAACCAACGGGAATATGCTTCCTGTAAACATTTCGAATAAAATTATTAAAGATTGGTTCCGGCAGTGTATGGAATGTCAAAAACTGATATAGAATATTGACTAATATGTTAACAAATAACATCCATATAAGTTGAGTCGTAATCACAATAAACATCATTATAGAATGATAAACATTTTAAAATATTTCGATATATATATATATATATATATATATATATATATATATTATAGTTAATCTGTATAATCAGGTAATGTGTATATTACCTGAAAATATCAGGTAATACGTCTTTTGGTAACTCAGATTTTATACACAAATTACCTGAAACTTACAGGTAATATACATATTACCTAATTATACAGATTAACTATAACACATACATACCAGTTTGGTGGGAGAGGTGATTCCTTGTTGAAAAACATTCGTCCTGCATTTGTGGCATGATAGATGGATGAAAAGAAATCAGTGTAGTCGCCTGAAATAACAAAATATAGATTGAATTACTCCACTTTATCTATTATACATGGCTATAAAGGTTTTGTCGAAAAATTATCACATAAACGTTTGGTAACTAAGCTTTCTATTTAAGTATATTTAAATATTAATTCAGAATAAAATAGCACTAAGCCAACCAGCATAATATAATTATATTGTTCTTTACTCGTTTAAAGAAATGATATTATTTTTATTTTCTTTGTTACCTATTTTAGCTGGAAGATGCATTTTGGCAGAAGCCATTGGAATCAGAGCCCTGCAAAATAAAAAGAAAAGATGTTTAAACACACAAACTTGGCTTTGTTGTTCGGGGAGAATCCCCAGGCTGTAGATTATTCGACGCAGCCTCTATGTTGGAGTGGTTGATAACTCTCCTCCCCCACCACTCACGGGGGAGCTGTACGGAAAGATGGAGCCGAAATAAATTGAGGGTGGTCACTGTCAGAGTGTTTTACGTCCTCAGTGGGGTTTTATCGTCCCCGCTTTATTTTTAATAATTCAGTGAAGACCTCTTACGGGATTCGAACCCGTGACCATTGGCACCAAGTGCCCGGTGCTAACCCACACGAGCTTGTGGGTTATAATCTTAAATCAATGGCATCCCTCCAAATATTGACATCCTAAACTTAGTGCTTCAAGTCGTTATTGTAAATATGATCAAACAACAACAACAACAACAACAACATCATCATCAACAACAACATTAACAACAACATTAACAACAACATTAACAACAATATTAGCAACAACATTAACAACAACATTAACAACAACAACATTAACAACAAAAACATTAACAACAATACCACACAAACACACTCACACATTACACAGAATCGTTGTGATGGCGTTTATGGTAAACATAAATTTATGAAATTTTAAATGAAATAATTGAAATGAAGTCGTGAATATTAACACAGAAATAAACACAGACAATGACTACTATAGATACATATATATATATATATATATATATATATATATATACACACAAACCTTGACATCAGTTCGGCATTTCCCTTCAGTTCATCACAATTAACACCGAGTAACTCTTGAAGACGTGCCCTTGCTTCCTTCCAGGCGGGATAACCCAAGGCCATGAAGTCATTCAATACGGGCTACGGTAAGAGAAATTATAGCTCAGTGATCATTAACAGACAGACAATT
Source organism: Paralvinella palmiformis (assembly GCA_025642065.1). NCBI lineage: Eukaryota > Metazoa > Annelida > Polychaeta > Terebellida > Alvinellidae > Paralvinella > Paralvinella palmiformis. Next base: position 707,655 of record JAODUP010000068.1, on the reverse strand, counting down.
TAAATATAAATTACATCAATTAAACAAGATAATGTATTTATACAAAAATGATCACTCAATGGACTAAGTATTAATTATAATACAGACCTTGTTGAACACCTCCTGACTTCCATTAAGGACTGGTCCATTAAACAAATGTTTGATGACACTAAGATCTAGGATCTTGTCTCCGATTGCTACTCCAATTCTGTGCTCCGGCTGAATAAAAATAATTTCGGTGAAGTTTGAGAATTATAATAAATTAAATCTCATTTAATTTAAACGGCAGGGATGAGAAAACCTTTACTTCAATAGTCTGCGGTTTTAATAGTTTCATTAAAAATTGATTTCTTGTACAAATTATTAAATGGTATTATAAAATAACAGTTGAAATATAAATCCTAGCAAGAAAAGACCATATTTATGAGTACACCTGCATTTATCATAACGCAGGTGAACTGTTTGTAAATAAATACTCTAATGGTAGTTCACATATACCCACATACATCAACATAAGGTACTGCCTCATTTATAGATGAATACTTAGGTGAAGATCAACAAAATCCGTGTGTGTGTGTGTGTGTGTGTGTGTGTGTGTGTGTGTGTGTGTGTGTGTGTGTGTGTGTGTGTGTGTGTGTGTGTGTGTGTGTGTGTGCATTTCAACGTATTATGCTGTTTTCTTATTATGACTCGTTCACCGAATATTTAAATTAATCATAACAATTATTTTATCTAATTAAAATAATTAATAAAACGTGTTCAGTTGCCATAAGTCGTGAAAATAGTCCATCAAGGTGTGTGTGTGTCATAATTAAAATAAAGATACAGATTATTATTGACTTATGAAATCACGAGAATGTAAATGAAACTGAGACAGAAAAATACGGATTGTTAAAGACCCACAACGAAACGATTACAGGTGTATTTGGTATGGTATAAAACAATAAATATTTAACGGTAAGTTGCAGACCAGCAAAACTATTAAAACTTTAATGCTATCAAATTTAATAGACTTGATATATGTTCATTGAATATGCCGTAACATGTCAATTATATTACGTAATTAAATCGTTCAACAACAACAATAACAACAACAACAATAATAATAATAATAATAATATCAAGTACAACAAGAATCACAACAACAGGTGTTAATATTACAATTACTAATGTTACAGCCACTATTCCAAAACCATTTTCTTGAGTCGATGCAGAAATAGGAAGCCTCGAATGAGAACGTACAGGTTTTGCAAGAAGTTCTCGTATGATGTACTCACGTTGTCATCGGTTGAGAAGACTCCATATGGGAGGTTCTGGATTGAAAAATCGCAATCCGACTTGATATCGATGAACGACATGGTTCCTAGCTGGTTATAGCTTAATTGAGTTAGAAATACGGGTACCAGTAGACGTAGACTCTCTCTATATATAGACACACTGATTGACATAATGACTAGAATGGCCAACGACCAATCAGAGACCGTCTAACATTTTGTCATCCTCTCCCCTATGATGGAAGGTGATGCGATAATTATCAATGATTGTCTGACTATGGGTCCATTATTATTTATTATTATTTATTACAGAATAGTTACGCTACAAATATTCACAGCCGATAAGTCTGTACTTGGTAAATGACTAATTATATTATTTAACATTGTTACCGCTAGGTGGCACTGTGTTTCACTTTGTTCGTCTGACACCAAAACGATTACCCGCTAGATCTAAGATGGACCCTTGAAAATTATAATTCAAATTCCTGATAAACTACTTACGAACGTTCTCTCAGTCGAAGATTTGTGAATGACAAAGAATTACATCATTGTTATTTGAAATGTGTAATATAATATATAATATAATATTGCACGTTTATATATCGCCAGTACCAGGTAACCCTGTTCTGAGGCGCTGTACAATATTATTATCCCTGACTCAGACCTGTTTCCACCCAGCACACATTTCAACTCCCAAGATAGTATACAACGCATACTACCATTATAGGCGCAAAGCGTTACTCAACACATAGCCATCGCATCCTGTTAGGTTCTCCTTTTTATGGATGAGTGAACCAGTCACCACATGACAACATTGCAGCTCACGGAGCCTCGAACCCGCGACCGTTCAGCTACGAGTCCTACGCTCTAACTAACTGCGCCATCACGGCACTATAGTGTAATACCTGGTGGTCCTCTATTTGATGCATAAAAGAATATTTTAATTTTTGTTAGTTTACTGTGGCGTTAACTCGTGTACATACATAATATCCTATGAGTATGCTATAAGTACACAAAACAAAATTCATAAACAATAATGTTGGTGTGTTTCTAATTAGGTTTATATTCAATTATAATAGTTTACCATGGAAAAATACGATGCTACCAGACTATTCGTGTTTAGCTTGTCACTTGCTAGCATAGATTTACCGATATCTATTTTGCGACACACCCCAAAAACTATTTATTTAAACATTGAAATCTAATATATCAAGCGAGAAACTAGAATTACTATAAACGCCTTCACATTCGGTCTGCTTCATCCTCAAACGTGTCGTGAAACCGCCCCCCCCCCACACACACACACATACATATAGACACACTACACATAATGCAACGTTTTGTTATCTCGATGTTAAACAAAGAATGACAACAAAAAGTATGTAAACATTAATAACATTTAAATCTAGATATCTAATAACCTAAATTACCGGACATATTTACCCTGATTCAACAATGTCAGCTCATCTTTAATATACGTTTTTAATAATCTGCTTACTAGAAAATAGTTTTATCTGTTGTATCTCTTAATCATTCCTGTTATTAGTTGTAGTTTATTTTTATGAGAAAAAAATGCTGGTTGATTAGCTAAAAACGTTCAAAATCAAAGGATCGGGTCGGAAAAAAGATTTCTTATAAAAATATTATGCTTATTAGGCACACAACGGGAAATTTCACGACGTACTAAAAAAATGCAAACTTTAGTTATCTTGCTTTTAAATTAGGATACCTCTTTCTGCCCCAAAATAATAATTTAAAGTCCGTCAAATTCAACATTAATTATAAAAGATTTTTAATAACTGAAAATAACCGAAAATACATATTTTTATCAAACTCCTACTGTGGGTTTTTAACACTCTGCTTAATGCAAAGTAAATCCATATATTTCTATTACTTAAGCAATCACATTAAGCAATATTTTTAATCCTGAGTGGATATAATATATTAGTGAGCTATTGGTCCTGTATGTATGTGTTATAATTTAAAAGAAACCCCAAATAAATATATTAATTATAACTTTCTATAATCATAAACTTGAGGACGGTTAACTACAACCAGACAAGGTACGTTCCCTGCTACAACGTTATTCTATAGCAGCACCATCTAGCGAACTCTTCTCGTCAAAGTTCCTCGTTATTATGCTGGCCGGTAACCGGTTTTTTCCCTCATGGAGTATCCAAATTTGGAGATGACCACCCTGTTTTCATATTATGTTGTTTCATCAAGTGACGCGACGACTCTACCCAAAATAATCTTATATACGATACTTTTTGTACATCCAGCATCAGATTGGCTGGAATAGGTGAACATTACAATGTTTATTCCATCGTGATGTCATTGTTAAGTTGAATGTATATTTAGATAATATATATATATATATATATATATATATATTTGTGTGTGTGTGTGTGTGTGTGTGCATGTGCCTGTGTGGGTGCGCGCGTACGTGTGTGTGTGCGTGTGTCACTTGATACAACTTTAACCAAAATTCAGACCTATTTCGTTCTGGGTTTATTAGACTGAAATAAAAAATTCTATCATTACAATAATAATAATAATTTTAAGATGAATGTTATAGTGATATTATGATATGGTTATGTATTCTGTAAAATTGTAATTGGTGTATTTCAATGCAGACTATTAATTTATGCAATAATGTTTAATGTATTTATACTTCTCAGATTGTTTATGACTACTCACTGTAACTCACTGTAACTCACTGTATCCTTATCGGGCATTTCTTAGATATATAAACCTTTATAGCTCTCCTTAACTATAGTTCTTAAGCTAACTTGCGATATCTAAGGTATGTTGGTACTTGTACCAGTTTTTGTTTTTAGTTCATATGCTCTCTAGTGGTCAAACCAAATAGTGACGGCTGTCCAGTATCGGTCCAAACTTCCCTTGAAGACATTTAGAGATGGAGCTGTCACAACGTCTTCGGGTAGGCTGTTCCATTTCTCTGTAAGTTCGCCAAAGATTCCTTTGGGTATTACGATACGAGCAAATTTATTTCGCATTTGTGATTGATTGGGAATCTTTTTGAATGCGTGACTACTTCATTTCAAAGTCGTATCCGATATTTGTCTTGCATACGATCTTCTCGATCTTAGAAGACGGAGATGAGGCGGACAGGCACCTGATATCGGTTTACAAAATATATAACTACACCAAGTTGTAGAAGCTAAATTAGATTAACTAATCAACGTAAATATACCATCATGTATCAGTGATTAAATTAGAACAAATCGCAGTATTTAATTGAGGCTGTGCATTCTTGTAACTTCGATTTGGTTGATGTTTTAGGTAACTTATATCATCCATTTGATAATATCAACATGTAGATTACGGGTACACCACGTACGTCTGAACGACCTTGACCCACAACTGTGTCACACGTCGAAAGCTCATTTATAATCACGGTATCAACGGGTGATCAATAATTATTAGATATGAGACGGATTGGAATTTTCACCGTAAATTTCATAAACGTAGAAATATTGTTATAATAGTCGAGCCCAGAATGCAGCCCACTGCGCAGTATAGGGTCCCCTTTGAAGGACAGGAAAGTCTCGTTTACTACAACCCATTTTGTCAAATTATATATCTTATACGCGGGGAGATATCTATTTGAAAAGAGTTACTTTAAATATACGTAAGAGTGTTTATAATGTTTTGAATAGATATTTTGATGGTGAATGAACTACATAAACTGGATAAGGCTTGTCATTCTATAACAAGAGTGGAAAAACAGAATGATAACATCCGCTATTTGTCTATCATTCTACTACATCATGCACTATACTGAATTATAAAAGATGGCTATATAATTGTTGCGGGATTTAATATTTTCATAACAGAAACTCATAAACAGGCATTTCTATGGTTATAAATAAAATAGCACTGAAAAAAGAAAGATTAATAATATTTATAGTGAATTCATCGTTCGTAATAAATAGCTAATTACCAACGTTTTGAATAAACTGTTAAATAAGCACAAAACATTAAAAATTATTCTGCTAAAATATGATTAGGAAATTGATTAAAAGAACCTCTTAATCCTGAAACCTAAATATTGTATCATTGTTTAACAACAAGTACTCTAGTGTTTATCATGATATCAATATGGTTATTATAAAACTATCTATTCAAAGCATTATAAAACCTTTTTTTTTAAATTTAAATCGGTTAAAATTTTAACTTTCACAAAGATCCAAAAATGATACATTTTAAGTCTTGTATTTAATATATGACATGAATGTTTTAATTCAGTCTAAAATTCTTTTTGAAAAAGGTGAGCTAAAGAATTACTACGAACACTTAGGAAGAAATGTGTCTGAATATTTAGAACAACGTTCTTGTAAATATTGTTATATAGACATATACAAATCTATTGTCCGATGGGTAAGCAAACATTGATAGACAGACAGACAGATAGACAGATACATACAGACGGATAGACAGATAGATAGATAGTTAGATAGATAGATAGATAGATAGATAGATAGAGATAAATAGGTATATTGATTGAGAGAGAGAATGAGGTGCCAATTTTAATTCAGAATTTTTAATAGATTATGGAAAATCACACAATGTTTCAGAATAAACAAACAAAGAGTGCTAGCTTATTATTTATTACACTAATCATATTATTATTATTAAAACTGACAACAAACATCAGACATTTGATATATACTCTATTTCCATATTCAGTAGACAAATAAACAATTATTCAATATCCGTGTCTTTAAATTAGGTTGATTACTATTAACTGGCGCCGTCTTCCCCGCGCTATACATTACATCTGTGTATAATATATTTTGGCTTAAGATGCCAGTCCCATTACATCTGGATCGCTGGAAGCACTTTGCTGCTACAGTCTCCAAAACCAACGCGGAAGCCTTGACCTTGACAGTGAGCTGAAAATGTTTAACGTATAATACGTTTACTTGCAGAAAATAACTGATATTATGTATATTTTCGCATAATGAAATAAACGCTGATAAAATGTGAAGTCATTCGAATTTAATAAAAATTAATGTTAATGAAATAAATACAACAGGAATGCACTAACCAGTAATAATGATTTCGTCCCCGTCTTTAACGTATTTCCTGGTGACGCCATTTGCCAAGTCTATATTTTTTGTTCCCTTCCAGTTCAGCTCCAACATTGTACCAAATGAACCTTCCTCCTAAAATATCGAATTAGTTGTTCAAATCAACGATGTTTACGATATATTATCCAATGTATTTTGACTTACTCCATTAATAAAGTAAACTATATTTAAATGCAAACAGACTCGACGTATTGTTCACCGTTTCTGATTTTGTGTTTTTAACCCCGCAGAGAATATGATTTAAATATAGGAAATGAACGGTTGTTGATTTTAGTTTTCATAATATATGTGTGATGGCGCCACATATGTCTGGTTTATAATACATAGTAAAAATTATTCTTTATTATTAAAACGTGCTACTAGAAGCAATTAGGAAAACATATTTTTGAATAAGAATACTTATGAATGTGCCGTCTCAGATATAATTGTCAATGTACTGAAATGAATAAGACATTTGCATTATCCCACTAAGTAATGATATACTAACCGGTCCACTAATTGATCCCGATGAAATTATATCTCCAGGATTGATGTTACAACCGTTGATAGTATGATGTGCCAGTTGCTGTTTAGCTGTCCAATAGACATACTGAAATAAATACACAACTTAAATGACATTTTCATTGGCAAACAAATATTAAAAATAATGATTTGTTTGTTTATCTGTTTACGAATTTCCAAGTGAAATCGAAAGACGCGTACCTTATAATTAGTACGACAGATGGTATGTGGTCGATCTAGTTCATCAGCTGTAAAATAATATTTGTTTAGTTAATGTATGAATCTAACTTCAACTGGAAAGGTGTATAGTTACATATAATAGCTTAATAAAGTCTTCATAAAAACGACCCATCGTTTGTTGCAGCCCCCACTTTGTGGAATAGATTGCCGGCAGATATTAGAAATGCGTCGTCTCTTGAAAATTTTAAGTCTCTTCTAAAAACACACCTATTTAAGGTCGCTTTCACAGATAAATAATTATTATCTTTTAAATCACTTATAGTGTTTTTACAGACATTATTTGGGGTATTATTATGTTACATATTATTTGTACAGCGCCTTTGAATGGCTCCTGCTAGTAAGGGCGCTTTATTAAATATATTATTATTATTTATCATTGTTCGCTCGCTCCTTCCATCTCGTGAATCACGCCGTTAAAGTTGCATTTGTCAGTAATTAGTTTTGTGTATTATATAATGTAGGCAATATATATATATATATATATATATATATATATATATATATATATATATATATATGACCTATTTACTGACTGAACTTAAATAAGTGCCTGATCTGAGAAATTGAAATAAATAAGGAAATAATAGGAGAGAACATATGCCAATACATATTTAGATAGAGGATTGTGTCTATTGTAATTTATTACAACGAAAGCTCAAACTTCAATTATTTCATGAGTCACGCTAATAACTTCGGACTTCGAATAAGCGTGGATAATTAGAAATTAAACCCGTCTTGCTTTCGGTTGTTAACCAGTCAAAATAAGAAAAATATGGGTAGACAAAGCCATCACTCATTTTGTCTATTTTGTGAACGGGTCTTTGTCAATTTCTATAAACGTATAGCGGTTTCTGTGCTGATAATGGCTAACAGTATAATGGTTGAAAAAATTATGGATCTTTCAAATCTGGTAATAGGCCTATAAGAATCTCGCTCTGATCTTATTATTATTATTATTATTATTATTATTATTATTATTATACAAGTTAAATAACGCTCTTATTTTACACTTTAATGTATTGTTACCTTTTAGCTTCACCTCTAGTTTGATATCGAAATTATAATCGTCATCATGCTTAAGGTATGGTAGTGGCTTTGGTTCCTATAATGAAAGAAAAGAAAATATACGTACTACTGTACACACAGACAGCGCCCATATATATATATATATATATATATATATATATATATATATATATATATATATATATATATATATATACATGCACGTACACGATTAAAATATATAAATTATTATTTTTGTTAGCTACAATACGAACTTGTTCCATATTTGGTACAGTGAATGGTTTCAGGGCCTCCATCGTCACGACCCACGGAGAGATGGTAGTCGCGAAGCTCTTGCCTAAGAAAGCTCCAAACGGATCACGTTCCCAGCCGTAGATATCCCGAGCTTGAGAAATTTAAAACAAATAAATGTTTCCAAGTATATTTTTGTGTTAACTTTTTGTATTTATTTAATTATTACCTCTAATGGCCTTCGGTGATATTCACATCATGAAGTGCTACTTTGTGTCACAATGGTGTAACTTGTAAGTGCACAATGATATATAAATGTGTAACAATCGTAATTGTTCAAATACGACTTGAACTTCTTCGTAAGGCGGCGACAGCCTTTCTTACCACTAATTGGCCACAAAAGGAATTAATTGTTATTTAATTAATTATACACTTAAGTGATAATTTTATACCGTGTAAAGTCAGTCAGTACATAAACAATTGGTTGAGCTTGTCAAGATTCAGGTGATATATTTATCACTGTCTAATCGGACATCAAATTCAATTCAATTCAAATTGTTTATTTCAGCATTTATAATACATCATTTTAATAAAAGCAAAGGTATTTAGAATTTTGAAAAGGCGGATGCTTGAAGCAGTGCTTATATAATGCACCCCCCCCCTAACGTAACATTAAAACATTCAAGGCAAATTTAAAAATAAAAAAGATGTGGAATAGACATAATTATATCTCTATGAAACAAATCCATATAAGTTTTATTTTGAAATGATTAATTATTGTAGCAATAAGATATCACAGTCAGAATCCGTTAATCCGGACATCGTTGATCCGACAAATCCACCATCCGACACATTATTGCCTGTGACGGATTTAGCTCCATTATAAATGACTCTTTAATCCGACAAAAATCTTCTTCCGTGTTCCGACTCCCACACTTCATTTCGCCAAAAGAATGTGACAGTTCAATGTAAAATGACCTCGATAATCCGACAACACGAAAATGTTTCCGCCAGTTCAGTCAAACAAGACACACCGACATGTTGTCAGTAATGGTATAATTTGCTATATCGTAACCAATTACAATCGTCCTAGACCATACACACCGACATACGATGCTTCCATAGCCTGTAGCCAATCATAATCATTCATGGCTAATTACAAACACAAATGTGTGATCTTTACAATGAGTATATCATAAGTTAATCTGATGGACTAAGTATTTCTGTATAATGACTGTAATTAACAAACATTAAAAATCATTAAATAAATAAATACACCACAAGATTATAAGTGTCATTGTGATTACAATGGATGTTGCGTATTATTTTGGTTACATAAAATGCAATATCTTTATGATCTAAAAATGTGTGACACAGACTACTGGTATGTCGCGGACTCGAAATTCCGACATTCTCGTTTATCCCACATATTATCATGTGATAAACCTTGTCGGATTAACGGATTCTGACTGTACACCTAAACCGAGGTTAGCTTATTAGCCATACAATAGTGATTGTACATACCAGTCCAGTCGTTCATAATGACCATCCCAAATATGTATTCATGAGCCTTGTCAGCGGGTATAGGTTGTCCAAACTTGCTACGAGGACCAGTGAAGAAAGCCATCTCCAGTTCGATATCTAACAACGTACATGGACCGAGCACGGGTGGTTTTTCTGGATTGACAACAAGTCTTAATTAATGCGCGATCCGAGACGTCAAAGGCGCTTCAACCGATGTACCGGAAATGGTGATAATATGCGGTGTTTATCTTTGATTTAAGAATGTAAACAAAAATCACTCAGATGTATACTGACTTAGATCTGGTTTTATTTGTCCTAAAGGTCGTCGTAGTGGCGTACCAGACACAATAATGGAGGATGTACGAGCATGATGGGCAGCTGGAAGATGTTTCCTGTTGAGTAAGATGGCATTATTGATAAAAGTAGTTCCAACAAAACAACAAAAAAGAACAATGTTTATTCTATTTTTAATATAAGAAATATATTCCTTTACGATCTGTTAATTATAAACGTCTCTAACCTAGTACATCACTGTAAAATATATATATATTCCTTTAATAAATAAATATACCGACCAGTTAGGTGGTAGTGGATCTGCCTTGCCTCTAAACATCAATCCACTATTTGTAGCATGATATATACACGCATAGAAATCGGAATAATCACCTGAAACATAATACAATATTACTATTTATATTACCATGTCAGTTTACATGTACATGTATATTGCTATTTTATATATATATATATATATATATATATATATATATATATATATATATATATATATATATAGATCTATGTAGGTACTTCGTATAAATAATAGCCACCTTTCTTTAAAAAGTCTTTAGGCATTATAGATAAATGTTATTCAGTGTATTGTAATTAATACTTCATTTAAAAACTATTTTTAATACCTATTTTAGCTGGAACGTGCATCGTAGCAGACACCATCGGAACGAAGGCCCTGTAATAATAGGAATGAATTTTACTTTAGGTACATTTATTAAAATAAATAAACTGTACGAAGTGGTGAATATATAACAGAAATAAGAGTACAACATGACGTTAAATCTGAAGCACAACAAACGTTATCTCTGAAGCATATGTAATATTTTGAAAACTTCGTATATAACAGCAATTTGTTAGGTTAACTCTCCCTTCGTGTGACTAGAGTATCAAAGTGCAATAGTAATACACACAAACCTTGATATCAGTTCGGCATTTCCCTTCAGTTCATCACAGTTAACACCGATTAACTCTTGAAGACGTGCCCTTGCTTCCTTCCAGGCGGGATAACCCAAGGCCATGAAGTCATTCAATACGGGCTACGGTAAGAGAAATTATAGCTCAGTGATCATTAACAGACAGACAATCTAAATATAAATTACATCAATTAAACAAAATAATGTATTTATACAAAAATGATCACTCACTGGACTAAGTATTAATTATAATACAGACCTTATTGAACACCTCCTGACTTCCATTAAGGACTGGTCCATTAAACAAATGTTTGATGACACTAAGATCTAAGATCTTGTCTCCGATTGCTACTCCAATTCTATGTTGGGGCTAGATAGGGAAAAACAACCAAATATTACTACCAATTAAACACGTGATTTTATTACTTTTTATCATGTTAATTAAGCGCCGCGCGCACACACACACACACGCGCGCACACTTATGCGGACTATGAGCGTCTATTTCTGTGGTTTTTCACGACTCTGTGCAACTCATTGCTAATAGCTTCTGCCAATTGATTGGTGCTTATTTTTGGCTCGGAAAACCCTTCTTAATCTAGCCGTGTATCTCTAACGGGGGTTGACTTAAACCTCCAACAAATCTGATCAAAAAGCCAAATCAAAATTATAATCCTCTATCGGGTTAGAAGTTCAGTGTTATTTCTGATCTTGGCGTACTATACAGTATATTGAGAGAAAGGTATCGTGGTGTCACCGGAAGTGGGGAATCTGGCAGTAGGGTATGACATCATGAGCAGAAATATGCGTATCAAATTTACCTCTGACCTACATCTATCTTAAACCAGGCCCGATCCACGCAGGGAATCAGCCTAAATATAATGGCGACCATTTCACCCTAGTCGGTGGCACCCTAGTAAGCAGCTCCGTAGTAGTAAAGTATTAAATTTCAAACCATCTGGGTCGTTCCCACTGAGGTAGCGAATCAACCATTCAGTTATTATTATTAAACGCGTTTTATTTAATTTCGGTCGATATGGTGAGTGGCGGCCAGGTCAGCTTGCAAATTTTATTACTTATGTTATATAACAAAGAATGATATTCGAGGGACACTAGATCCTGATCAGTGGTCAGACTGGGTAGATTGACCTCTATCGGTGTATCTGATGCGACAAAATTATATATATATATATATATATATATATATATATATACGGGTGTTAGCAGAAATCTAGATAATATTAAAACAGTATTGACCCTTATTATTATTATTATTATTATTATTATTATTGTTATAACCCGAAGCATATCAGAGCTATATCATTGTAAATAGCATAATAATACCGTATCTAAATGTGTCTAATATATTATGCTGGTCCACTGAACAATTGAATCAGCTGACGTATGGTATGATTTATTAAACACTAGATATTCAGTGCTTCATTATGTTACCCCATAATACACTTTCAACTACAATCACAGTATGAGGGTTGACATAACAAGGCAAAACAACTGAACAATTGCCTATTTCAGTAATACGGCTTATAATTGATGCATATATGGCAGCAACTACGGGTAGTCGTCGATTTACGACTTTGATTGGCTACGACGCTGGCCTGCCGTAAGTCGGCCTATGTTTTAATTAGCTTACGTATATTATAATGCGTAATTATATTTTAATCATCTTTAAGTATTTCAGCCGGTCGAAAAGTATAACAGTCGTAAGTTGCGTAGGTCGTAAGTTGACAACTACCTGTATATAAAGATGTTTACTTAGTTTACGTCATTGACCTGAAAGGTCAGTGGTTCACGTAAACCCGTTAACTAGCATTTTGCGTGAATGTGATAAAATGTTTGTCAAAGTTCATATTATGGTACACAAATGTTATTTTATTGTGTGGGTAAACATTTTTCTTACACACTTCATATTTACATTTCAAATAGCGCAATACTTTTAAAAAAAAAGACAAATTGCATGTTACATCTTTGAAAATTGCGGAATTAGTTTCATAATTTATTTACACTCGCAAATACCAATCCTCAGTTGACATAACATTTTAAACTTCAACTTTTTATCAACCGAACTAACTTGATTTGTGCGCTTCATCAATTGCCACAGTAATGTTTTGAAAGAAACGGTTATTTATTCTATATGGTCTTTAGTATTTTCAAAATATCTCTGGAGACCACACGAATTAGGCTACAAATCGTCTTTCTTATGCATCACCTGAATTTCATATGAATATTAATACGCGAATAACTGGTAAATGTTCCAAGTACAACGGAGTATGTATAATAATATAATATAATATGGGTTTACATTTAATAAGTTATTGTAATAATTAACGATATGCGTCAGTGGGAATCTCCATATATATATATATATATATATATATGTGTGTGTGTGTGTGTGTGTGTGTGTGTGTGTGTGTGTACACTTTCTATATATATATATATATATATATATATATATGTGTGTGTGTGTGTGTGTGTGTGTGTGTGTGTATACATAAGAGAGAGGGTGGGAGGGAGAGATAGATAGATAGGTAGATAGATAGATAGATAGATAGATAGATAGATAGATAGATAGATAGATAGATAGATAGATAGATATTAACAAATAAATGGTTATAACTTCATTCGCTATCAATAAGTAAGTATTTTTTCTGTTATTAGATCCAGTAGAAATATCGCCAGCAAAAAAAACCTATAATCTACTTTTCCGATGTAGACCGGACTACTAACATTCAGTTATTCACAAATAATATTATTAGGTTACTTACATTGTCTTTCGTAGAAAAGACGCCATATGGAAGATTTTGGATGGGAAAATCACAGTCGGCGCTAACTTCGATGAACGACATGATCTGTGTGTGGTTAGTATAAAAGTGAACACCCGATGCTGGTACCGCTATTTATTTATACTTGGTTTTATAACCTACCGAACAATCAATAATTGTTGAGATTTTATGGTGTATGTTTTTATACATTTCGCACGCACGCACACGCACGTATATACATAACCGATTTAAAATATACGCATCTGAAAATTAAGGCTTACATTAGCATTCGATTTTTAGATTAAAGGGATAGTCCACCTTCATTTCAAATTAAATAATCCAGTTCAAAGTGCTGATTAATCGACTTTTAATGCCATGGGGCGCCATTTTGAAGCTAGACAGAGACCGGAACTCCTGAATACTGACGTCACTTGAGTGTATCCGGTTGACCTGAAGTCTGTAAAGTCCGTACAAAAGCATGTAAACAAGTGTGAGCGAAGAATTATTCCAGAACAAAACACCATTATCTTGTTAAAATTACGTCATCAATGACATACCACCATATCAGTTTGAGCCAGAAGGAACCTGACAAGAGGAAGATGATTCAAAATGGCTCAGATAGTAACGCTCAAGAGAAACTATAATCCTCGTTGGTCTAGAGAGCGCCCATGTGACGTCAGAGTATTTGACTTTCTCCTTCCCGCCTTCGAATCTGGCTTCCGGTGCAGCCGTAATGGCGGCACTACAGTAATTTGAATTATTTCCCTATATCTATGATATCAGGTATAGTTCGTGATTAATATTGTGGAATTTTTTGTTACTGTTCTAAGCATTATATATTTTAAATATATTTTCTGAGGGTGGACTATCCCTTTAATGTAATTATATTGGAATTAAACAGGACTTCTTCACATCTCTAACTGTGTTTTATGTTGAACGTCATATAGTTGTCTCGCAAAGAAGGGCATTCAAGGAATGCATACTAAAATATCGGTCTCCTACAGACTGAAGCAATTTAATTTAATATCATATAATACCGGAAAGACTGTAAACTTTCAGCTGTGAAACAAATTCTATTCTAGTCAAAATAACTGTTAGAGCGGTTTGTTTTTATGAGAATTGGATATGAGACAGCTGACTTTTAGTTGGTTTACTGTATATCTTATGAGTCAATCAATAAATCAATCAATCAATCAAATAACAATGAGTATGGATAAGTGAGGCGAGTGAGCTCCGGTGACCTAGCAGTTAAGCACCCGGCACTTGGTGCCAAGGGTCACAGGTTCGATACCAACAAAGATGTCGAAACTTTTCCAGAGATTAATTTCTCGGCTCACAACATAGTGGGTGGCTGACCACGTTAAATGGCGCTGCCGTCTCCACTAAATTATTAAAAATGAAGGGGACGTTGAAAACACCCTGATGACGTAAAACACCATCAGCCTGGGGATTCTCCCCGAAAAAAACCAAAGTATAAATGAGGCGATCTGTAACTTTAAATATAAAATGTTTTGTTTGATAAAAAAATTAGAAATTATTATTATTATTATTATTAAAAAGTTTTGAAGCGATATTTCATCTTCAGGATCATCAACAAGCGTTGTTACTTTTATTGTTATAATGTATGTATCTTTCACATACAAGATTCTTCCTGAGTTATTATAATTATTATATGATTATGATTTTTTTTATAAATAAGATATGATTCTCTTATACAGAAATATATAAGTTTACAGACGGATTAAGTAGCCAGTAATATATGGTCAATATAGTGTGACCAAAACCTAGAAGTCAGTGTCAACAGTTAAGCTGATATTACGTGATACTGTGTTCCTGGTGACCTACTTATCGGATAACTAATTCATTTTCATATCTGACTGGATAATGGAAAATTAAATTTGTTACTGGTAGTTATTTTCTGCTAACTTTTTTTACCTAATCAATAGACAAATAAAATAAAGCTTTCGTTGTGCAGGAAAAAAAATACTTTTAACATTTCTGAAGCGGCTTCTTTAATATATAGCTCACCTTTTGATCGTTCTAAATATTAATATCGTGTATGTATGTATTTTAATATGCTAAGTTAATTATTATAACTGACATGGATTTTCATTAATTTGTTCATCAATCGAGATCGGGACTCTATTATCGATCATTGAAGGGTGGTAATGCAAGGATTCAGTATTGTCTTGGAATTCGAACACATTACACTCTCCTCTCAAACACTTGACAACGGATGGTTTCAATGCAGTGAATGATAACAATGATGCATTTGCCGTGTTCGTTTTGTTTTTCTTGCTGTTACATCGGTGATGATGATGATGATGATGATGATTGATGTTTTGTGGCAACTTTTGTGCACATCATGAGATAAATGGGCCGAGCGACCTCAAAAGGTAATGAAGTGAAGTCAAAGATGAAACAATCTTTAGGCATACCCACGCTGAGATTCGAACACGGGTGGTAGTGATCTGTGGTCTAACACGCTACCGCTAGACCCCTGCTGTCACATGGGGTTTTGTTCTTGTTCTAATAAAATTTTATAATATCATAAAGCAAGCTAATATTAAGTCGATAAAATCATTATTGGTATGATAAACGAAGCTGTGGATGCCCCTCCACGGCCTAAGTTGTAGCGCGTTTGGCCACAGAACTATAGCACCTGGGTTCAAACTCTGGCTGGGTGTTTCATCTTTCGCTTTGCCTCATTACCTTTGAAGGTCGCTTGGCCCATTTATCCTACCTTGCGCATAAAAGTGCTATTTACAAATAAAATTATATATAAATATATATATATATATATATATATATATATATATTTAATATATTTAATTAATTATATTGAGCCATCATTATAATTTTTTGTTGAACTACGTATCTGTGAGTTTCGTTTGTGAATTGCATCATATCCATAAAGACATTTATCATCATTTAATACATAGAGATTGATAATAAGAAAACTAATTCAACATCGAAATGGACTTAACGATAATTTATTGCATTCTTCAGATGTGTTTCTCCCTAGCCATGTTCATATACGAAGGATAAATTATGACACACATTTCGTCAAGCGTATATTATTATTATTATTATTATTAAAATAATACAACTTGAATATAACCATCATACGATATTTCTGGTATTTTAACCAAAGATTAGCGTGATACATATTGGATCCACATAAAGGCTCTCAGTTGTATTTAATCGTTTTACATTTTGATCGCCGGAAGCACCTTGCTTCTACATTCTCCAAAGCCAACACGGAAGCCTTGACCTTGACAGTAAGCTGCAATTGAAACGTACAATATGCTTCAACCAGGAAATGTAATAGTTATTACAGGACTGCATGCGATAGCTAATTGATATGTAGTTCTAAATGCAATATTTAATCAATAAAGCACATTCCGAGCGCACTAACCTGTCATGATGACGTCGTCGCCATCTTCGAGGAACTTCCTGTTGACGTCTTTGGCCAATTCTATATTTTTCGTTCTGTTCCAGTTCATCTCCAAGAGAGAACCGAATGAGCCTTCGTCCTGTGTATTAGGGGAATTGAATCAAATCAGAGAGGCCTCGTGAAGCCTAATTACTATTATTTCTTATCAAAGTGAATCAAAGATTACAACACAAAGAATAACCGAAATAGAAGAAGCAATTACAACAACAACAACAAAAAAAAACATTATTATTACAACCAACAAAAAACACATTATTTAAACGACGGTAGAATTTGTTTGTTAATCTCTGGTATTGGTTTTGATGTGGATATTGAAATTAAAGAATAGTTTTCATCTGATTGTTTGTCCAGTGGTTGATGTTGATACTAGTTACGTCGGAACAAACTGCTGGACATTAACATGACTGTACTAACAACGAAATTATTTATGGTTCAGGAATTAATCCTGATCCCAGAAAGCAATTAAGGAGTAGTCGTTTTTAACAATCCGAATAATTAATTCTGTGAATAAAATTTATTTATGGTATTGTAAGTATAGAGACTGACAGCATATGCCACATTCCCTTTAAGCAATGATATACCAACCGGTCCGCTAATTGATCCCGACGCAATTATATCTCCAGGATTGATGTTACAACCGTTGATAGTCTGATGTGCAAGTTGCTGTTTAGCTGTCCAATAGACATACTGAAATAAATACACAACTTAACTGACGTCTTGATGTGAAATAAATAGTATCTATGGTGTGTGTGTGTGTGTGTGTGTGTGTGTTTGTGTGTGTGTGTGTTTGTGTGTGTGTGTGTGGTATAGACTTTACACTTAAATTACAAATAAAAAGGCATACTTTATAATTAGTTCGACAGATGTTCTGCGGACGATCTAGTTCATGAGCTGAAAATACAACAAAATCTTTAATAAATTATATCGAACATTATTTCCCATTATTGATTATAAGTGAAGACAATAAAATTTATTTAAAAAAACATAGCAACAACAAACTAAATATTTATATAATTAAAATAAACACTCGTGTACAAACCTTTTAGTTTCACCTCTAGATTGATATCAAAATTATAATCATCATTATGTTGAAGGTATGGCAATGGCTTAGGATCCTATAATGAAACACGATTATATCAATTTATTCAAAATATTTACAAATGCACACGAGTAAGGATGAACTAAAGGGTGACCTGACATACCCAAAAAATTAGTTGATATGGAAAATTACATTGTTGGTTGATAAGATTGTATTAATTATAACGTACTCATGAGGTATTTATTAAGTATTTAAGACTTTATTATTATAGTCAAATAATACAAACTTGTTCCATGTTTGGTACAGTGAACGGTTTCAGTGCTTCCATTGGTACGACCCACGGAGAGATGGTAGTCGCGAAGTTCTTGCCTAAAAAGCCTGCAACAGGCAAGTTCTCCCAAGCATATATATCGTGTGCTGAAAAACAGTAAGTCTGATTGTTACTTTTAAAATTGGCTATATTTTCTTAATCTGTCTACAGGCTATGGTACGATTAGAATTCCGATAATTTAAAATACTCTAATACCAATTTTATAAACATTATAGTAATTAGAACGGTATTACATATTTTGCTAGTACCAAAGTTTTCCAACCTCAGCATTCAAATTCCACAACAAACGTGTTGCAACATTATGAGAATCATTAATAATTAGTATTATGATAAACACACACTAAAGTCATTCTATTATTGCATTTCGATTTGGAACTTAGAATTAGAATACACAAGATTCGCAACAATAACACTTACTATTAAAACTGCATTTCATTATACTATTTCAATCAAACCATAGTTTATGGAAAATAATTCGGTGAAGCAGCGATTCATAACTTTTGAAAACACATCAGATTTCGACTAAAATCACCTTATTTACTAAATTTGACGCGTTAGCCATATATTGTAATAATACGTACCAGTCCAGTCGTTCAAAACAACCATGCCGAATATATGTTCGTGTGCTTTGTCAATATTTATGGGCTGACTGAACTTGCTCGATGGGCCGGTGAAGAAAGCCATCTCCAGCTCAAAGTCTAACAACTTGGTTGGACCAAATACCGGTGGCTGCTCTAAATGACAAATATATTTGTTAATATATTTAAATTAACCATAAATTAAAGCAACTTTATTGAATGAGAAACACCCGGAAGTAAATTCGTTCACAGTGTTTTATAATAAATAAATTAATGATAGCATGTTATTATTCTATTGTTATTCGTAATGTCATAAAGTACTGACTAGCATCCGGTCTAGTTTGTCCCAAAGGTCGTCTAATCGGTGTTCCAGACACAACGATTGATGAGGTACGTCCAGGATGAGCAGACGGAAGATGTTTCCTATAGAAATAGTCATTAAGCAGTTTTAAAAATCGATCATTCCAAAGGCAATTATTTTAAAACATGCACTTGATAAAGGTTTCTCATAACCGAAACTAGTCGTGCTATTTTGAGCTGAGTGAAAATACTATTATTTCTGCTATTGTCGGAGGTATTAGAATTATTATCATAATATATATTATATGTACTGATATATATGCTTTATTTCCAGTTATAGCTGCGTTATATATGTACTAATATATATATATATATATATATATATATATATATATATATATATAATTTGTTTTCTATTTAGGTAGTAGTCGTTTGGTCATAATTCTGTAAGAATTATAAACATCACGAAAACCTGAGCCCATGCCTTTATTATATGTAACATAAAACACACACACACACACACACACACACACACACACACACACACAGATATATATATATATATATATATATATATATATTCTATGTATTGTTAAGTCAAAATAATTCTGTAATTAGTGTTTATGATTCCTTTCCTTTTTGATAATTTACCAGAGAAAACGTGGTCGGACAAAATGCATCTAAGCACCTAATATGACAGAAATGTTGATATATTTATAAATTTCAAACACTACTGTTATATTCTAAATGTATGTCATGCAATTAATGTAAATGTTGTGTAAACCGTGTGGAATGGTGTAAATATCCTAATTATGTCACACCTGTTAAATTTCTACTATACATGTCAATAGTAAATAAATCCGGCAACGCATATTACAAGACATATGTCTGGTCCATGATTGTTAGCTAATGTAAAACGTTGTATATCTAGATTAGTTTGTCTGTCAACATTATAAAAGGTGTTAATTTTCTTCCTCAGTTTTCTGGACCACATCTGCCCAAATCTATTCACATTCAACCGTCAAATTGTACAATTGTCACTGTCACTGTACCCTACGTCTTGTGAACAACGTGAAATGTGATTACACCGGCAATATATATATATATATATATATATATATATACATGAACACAAATACAAACCAGTTAGAAGGTAGTGGATTTTCCTCGCTTCTGAACATCAGTCCGACATTTTTAACGTGATATATAGACGCATAAAAGTCGGAATAATCACCTGATAAATATTAGAAATATTGTTATAAATATCGCTGTATCAGTGGGTTTGGGTGAGAAAAATACAGGTAAGTAACGTCAATAAAACTTCATTTTTGTTTGTTTGTTTGTTTGTTTGAGTGTGTGTCTGCGTGTGTGTGTATGTGTCTATCTGTTTGTTTATTTGTTTGCGTGTACCTATTTCCGCTGGAACATGCATGGTGGCAGATCCCATGGGAACGAAGGCTCTGTAATATTAAAACATTATGTGTGGTGTTGTTGTCCACAAATAAGTTATGTTTTATTATTACATGTAACAGTTATATCACAAAGAATACATAGAACTCTAGCAAATTTTAAATTACGATGACTACTTTATATACAAACAAACCTTGACATCAGTTCGGCATTTCCCTTCAGTTCATCACAGTTAACACCGAGTAACTCTTGAAGACGTGCCCTTGCTTCCTTCCAGGCGGGATAACCCAAGGCCATGAAGTCATTCAATACGGGCTACGGTAAGAGAAATTATAGCTCAGTGATCATTAACAGACAGACAATCTAAATATAAATTACATCAATTAAACAAGATAATGTATTTATTCAAAAATGATCACTCACTGGACTAAGTATTAATTATAATACAGACCTTGTTGAACACCTCCTGACTTCCATTAAGGACTGGTCCATTAAACAAATGTTTGATGACACTAAGATCTAGGATCTTGTCTCCGATTGCTACTCCAATCTTATGCTGATGCTAGATGGAATATGGAAGACAGATAATTTAATTATAATAAATGATTTAAATTGCGCCAAACGATCGCCGACATATAACTTTATGATGTCGTGTAGTAGGTTCATCAAAAACATTTTTGGTAATCCAATAATTGCCGACATACATGAGGCACTAAAAATGTAACTGATCTCTTGCACAGACACACACTCACACACACACACACAGACACATGCGCGCGCGCACACACGCACACCTGTTTGTTTTCAGTAACAAAAATAGACAAAACTATTTATATATCGCACTTCCTAAACTAGATAGACGCAGATGACTGTGTGTGTGTGTGTGTGTATGTATGTGTATGTGTGTGTGTGTGTGTGCGCGCCCGCGCACCTGTTTTTTAAATAATTGCCCTTGGAATGGTCGATTTTTAAAACTCCTTTTTATATAGGAAACATTCCTAAATGTGTCAGATTTATAATTCAGATTTATATTTCACATGCTCTAACCAGCATTGTATAACACATGCGGGTACTAACAT
Organism: Paralvinella palmiformis; assembly: GCA_025642065.1. NCBI lineage: Eukaryota > Metazoa > Annelida > Polychaeta > Terebellida > Alvinellidae > Paralvinella > Paralvinella palmiformis. The sequence goes on along the minus strand of JAODUP010000068.1, from coordinate 685,586 downwards.
AAATATAGATAGATGGTCACAAAGGATGTTCCCCATTATTATTGTAACAATTCCAGAAGAACTATTTTGTTGTAGCTGTTCCATTGTAACACGCTCTGATATACGTCAATCGATTTGTGTATTAAATCGATGCTGACAACGATGTCTAACAGACAGATAATAAAAATTATTAACTATTACTGAACAACATCAAACAGTAGCAACTAAAACAACAAACAATAGCAACTAAACAACAAACAATCGCAGCAGCAGCAACAAACAATAGCAAACAATAGCAACTAAAACAGAAAACAATAGCAGCAACGACAACAAACAATAACAACAACCAACAACAACAATAGCAACTAAAACAACAAACAATAGAAGCAACAACAAACAATAACAACAATAGAAAACCCAAAACAATATCAACAAACAACATCAAACAATAACAACAAACAACAACGAATAATGGCAACGACAAACAATAGCAACGACATCAGTGTTTTTACTTATTTCATCAAACAAAGCTAATATTTTGTTTAACGTTGTTTTGTGTAAATATAACACTACCTTCGTAGGTTCTCTTTAATTTTGATAAACACTCGATGGTTAGAGCGCTGCGCTGCAAATGTCCAGGTTACGGATTCGAATCCGCCTCCTATCTGTGTCTGTGAGAGTTATTTCCGTAGGTGGGAGCCTCTCGACCATATGTATCAGGTCTTACCGGCGTCGAGGTTAAGCCATTTAATTCAACTCGACTCAACAAACTATCTATCAGTACTCACAGGAAACAGCAATCTGACCAACTAAGTCGCGACTTCCAATTGTCTAATTCAATTTCATGTTCATTTAGTCGTGTGTTAATACTTTAAACACCGTTTAACAGCTCGTATAATGCGTGGACTGTTTATAAACATTAAGAGAAGAAAAACAGTGTTTTCTGGTCTTCGTTGTAGACTTCTGCTGTCAATAATGGAAGTCTTTAAAAATATAATTAGGACTAGATTTCAAATTAAGTACACTGGAAGAAATTAAACTCTCATTTACGGTACTTTAATTATTCGGAATAAAATTGCCAAAATATTTTGGATCATAAAACAAGGATATTTATATGATATGGAGCTATGGGTCTTTGTTCCTATTGACGATTTTCGTGTGCATGGAGATGTAATTTAGCAAAGCAGTGCCAAGGCTTTTGACTAAAAATACTGCCGGCCACAAGTTTGTTAAATCTCCTTCGTAAAACAACAGTTATACTTTAAAATTATATATATATACGGTGGGTGGTAAAACTTCGTTATATGGCGCTGCCATCTCCACTGAATTAATTAAAAAGGGGGGAAGTTAAAGACTCCCTTGTAATACACCATGGTAGTGACCACCCTCATGGTATTTCGGCTACATCTTTCCGTACTGCTCTCCAGTGAGTGGTAGTGGAGGAGATATGAACAACCACTCAATAAAAGGGACCACATTGGAAACAAGTGTTCGCACTTTCGTGTGCTGTCCTAGTTTCATGATAACAGATTATGAAACGAAAGAAAATCAATCAATCAAATATATATATATATATATATATATATATATATAATATATATATCATATTTATACTTAAATGCAGATAAGTATTATTAGGTTACTTACATTGTCCTTCGTAGAAAAGACGCCATATGGAAGATTTTGGATGGGAAAGTCACAATCCGCGCTGACTTCGATGAACGACATCGTCTCTGTTTTTGGTAGCTTAAAAGTGAACAACCAATACGGGTGCCAGTATCTATTTATATTGAGCGTTAATGCAGAGTTATACGTGATATATATACAGCATTAGTTACTTGTTTAGTTTCTCTTTGATTTAATTTTAAAGTAATTACTCCGCTCTTCAAACGTAATATTTTGACTTTAGTTTAGACTTTATTTATTAATCCTCAAACACGTTAAACGTATACAATTTTAATACTTTAAGACTATTAATAACAAACTATCAAATTCAATCTTATGTCTTTAGACACGACATACTTCACTCTAACTGTTGTCTATTTCTAAGCGATAATTCAGGTCCTGGTGCGCCAAGTCAACATAGATGGTACGCAAATCAATATTCATGGGGTCGTGTCCCGTTTAATTGTTACTGGGCAAAAGTTGTCATAACGTATCCAACTATTTACATCCCCAAGTGAGACAGCAAATCATATTTTAGAAGTATTTCCGAACTGTTCTTCATAACATATATTTAAACAGGAACCCGAAAGCCCAGGTTTTCGTTTATTTTATGCATTGTATGAAAATGGAAGTATGTTGAAGCATGCATACGCGCAGTGTGAGTGTCTGGGGGATTGAGTGAGTGATTACAAATTCTTAAGAAACATAAATGGATTGTAAATACAGAAATGACTTGCAATACAAAATTTACTAGAAAACATTTATATAGCTCGGATAACAAATAATCAACATACCTACCACTGATATTTATTTCACTGGCTTTCTGGAATAACAAAGAGCAGGCACAGCAACTGAAAAAAGCACGAGACCCAGTAGGAGTTTTAACGGGCAATAGATGAAAACCAGATTGGGTGATAAAGAAAGCATGGAAAATAGATATGAAGGTCCTCCAGGAGAAATAGTTTGATAGGCAATGGTACAGAGTTTGAAAATGATGCGAGATTGAACAGGGGAGCCAGTGAAGAGATTTCAGAAGTGGGACAGACTGGGAAAACCGAGGAGACCGTGTGACAATCCTAGCCAAGCAGTTCTGAGCACACTGAAGTTTTAGAATATCATTAGATGCGATGTTATAAGGAAGAAAGTTGCACTAATCAAGCCTACTAGTAATGAGTACTGTAGCAATGATTTTCGCGACTGAAAGAGAAATATAGCGCCGAATACGGCGAAGGTTACGAATATGATAGAAGCAGGAACGACATGTCAGAGAAATATGTTTTCTGAAATTAAAATGGCTATAAAATGTAACACCAAAACTACCTACACTGTCTGATAGTGTGGTGCGATGACTAAGGATGTTCGTAGGGAAGAAATGAGTAAATTTGCTGCGTTGTCTGGAATTACCTATAATGATGAAATATGTTTTGTTGGCATTGAGCCTAAGTTTATTGTTTGTCATCCAGCCAGATATATCACTGAGACAGTCACCTAGTTGGTTACGGGAAAGATCAGTGTCTGCTGTAAAGAAATGTATACTTTGGTGTCATCTGCATATAAATGACAGTCTAATTCATGGCTGTGAATAAATGAGCTTAGTTGTATACAGAGTAAACAGCACTGGTCCAAGAATAGAGCCTTGGAGAACAACCGCAAAACAAAGTCACTCCCCATGAAAAATGTTTTCTTATTTTTATTGATTTAAACCTATTTATTAAGAATGAACGAATCCAGGTAAGTGCCGTGCCTGATATACCATACCAATCTGAGAGGCGATCTAGAAGAACAGAATAATCAATGGTGCCAAAAGCTGCATAGAAATATAAAGGTGTTAGTGGTGTGACCTGTAGAATGAAATTGTTTGTAAGCAGACTGAAAAACATTAGACAAGTGATTACAGTTTAAGCGAACGTTCAAATGACAAGATACAGCTTTTTCTAATGCTTTAGATATGAATGATAGATCATAGAAATGTTTGTTTGTTTGTTTTGTTGTTCGGGGAGAATGCCCAGGCTGTCGCTTAATCAGCACAGCCTCTATGTTGGAGTGGTTGAGAAACCTCCTCCCCCACCACTCACAGGGGAGCAGTACGGAAAGATGGAGCCGAAATACCCTGAGGGTGGTCACTGCCAGAGTGTTTTACGTCCTCAGGGGTTTTTAACGTCCCCTTTATTTTTAAATAATTCAGTGGAGACGGCAGCGCCATTTAACGTGGTCAGCCACCCACGATGTAGTGAGCCGAGAAATTAATCCCTGGACAAGTTTCGACCTCTTGCGGGGATCGGACCTGCGACCGTTGGCACCAAGTGTCGGGTGCTTAACCACTAGAGCTCACTGAATTATAGAAATAGGTCTATAGCTGTTTCTGTCATTGGCTGGTAAAGATGGTTGCTTAAGAGGAAGGTTAACGTGGGCATGTTTAAAATGAGAAGCGAACATCCGGAGCTTGGTGATAAATTTATTAGCTTAGTAATTGGAACAATTAGTGCGTGAAGACAAGATCTTAGCAGAAATGTACGGATAGGTTCCGGTTCACAGGACTTATTAGGGGATCATAAAATCAGTTTAGATACTTCAATAAGTGAGGGTGGTTTAAACATTGTGCGAGGTTGATGCAAAACTGGAAAATCAATATTACAACTAGAAGCACAACCTCGGGAAGAAGCATGAATTTGGGTGATCTTATCCTTCAAATGTTTGGAAAAAGAGTGAATTAGTTGAATGATGAGTGGGCGGAGAAACAAACGCCTTTCTATGGAGAGTCCTATTTATACAGTTCCAGAGTTGAGGAAGATTGTCATGTAACGAAGTAAAACTACTTCGTTACTCTACTTGAGTAGGGTTTTTTTTTCAAGTAACTGGAAGTAACGAAGTAAGATTTCGACTAACTACTTTTGTTGTAACGAAACAGTTTTATTTGCGGCGCCCTATACTTTTTCCTTCTTCACTTATTTAGTCATAACATAGCCTATCATTAAAGAGGCAATTGATACAATTGCTGCAAATGACCTTTACACGTTGTCACTAACTTGTGTATCTTTGATGAATTTATGGTAAGCCAACATATTTTAATATGGTGTGGTATTGAAATGAGTTTTGTAAGAATGCCAACAATTGGTATAGACATGTTTCAGCCAATGCTCACTGATATTCAAGATGTGTCATGTTTTCGCCAATCTGTTTTTGAAGGCTCACTTTGTTATACAATGTTTCAGCTGAAGTCAACTATTTTCTAAGATTCATCATAATTAAATATTTAATCACATTGCCGACACCTACTTTGAGAATCAGCTTTTGCCGAAGTTGAACAAGGGATTTATTCAGTGAAATGTAGGTGGGACCACATCTGTACGTCCGTGGACGGAATGAACCTAAGGTGGCAGCGCATTTCTGTGGACGCAGTGAATTTGATAATCAAATACAAAGTGCACAAAGTTTTCTTCTATCTGTCGGCAACCTAGTCCACTTTAAGCAGGTGTTATAATATATAGAATCCATCTTCATTTGGTTGTTTATACACGAAGCTTTTCAGCTAATGATTTTTGTTATTCAACTCCATTTGATATAGATATGTTTTGATAGGAGCGGTCTTAGAAGTCAATTAATTCAAAGCTCAGTTATCTCTCACTTGCCTATCTCCTGGGTTCGTTTTTGAACTGACGGTAATATGAAAATGACAAATTCACTAGATCGGAGTTTTACTTGTATTGGACTGGTATCACTCGTCGTGTGTCTCTTATTCGTTCGGATCCAATATCACTTTTCTGATACGGTTTGAACCCAGATATTATTGATATGTGACTAACCACTCTACTGATCACGACATCATTGAATTGACAAGGCCTGGATATACCTGTACTAGATTGATCTAATCTGGATTAAACGATGTCCTATTAATCTATAATAAGAACAGAATAGTTGAGGCAGGTTAAAACAGAATTTGGTTAAGGCATGCTTACACATGTATACTCATACGAGCATATGTGATGAAACATCTGTAATCCTGACAGTGATTTGGCAATTTTATTGTATCAAATGCTGTAAAAGATGTTGAATTTTTTTCTACACTACTCTGTGTGTGTGTATCTGTGTGTATATGGGATGGGGGTGACATATATGTGTGTGTGTGTGGTTAAATCCATGTGGTTGTCGAGTAAACTTCAAGACAAAACCGAAAAACCCTCACCAAGTATTTATTAAAAACTGTGTACAACATTGAGAGTTGTATTTGTATTGGAAGACAGATTGTGTATTTGGAAATAAACATTCGGAACAACTAACACACAAACACACACACATTAATCTGTATTATTCAGCCAAACTACTTTACTGAATTACATTAGATTAATTTCAATCGACTATTCTTGTACATATAAATACAAAGCTATTGCCATATATCATAAAATATACCACTATAATCTAAAATACCAAATGCCAGTTATTAGATCCTAAATACTACAGAAAACGTCATAACATTAGTCATCCTTGGAACAATTGAGCCAATAACATTTGGCTTGTTATACACAAACATATCTAATAACCTGATTTCCTTCATTAACAATATATATAAAGCTAACTAACTCAACAATAAAATAGTTATCAAAATCATCTTCATAGCTGCCAGAAAATGTAACACCATCACAGGATGTTGAAGTGTGTTCACTCAATACTGATATGCTTCGTTATAAGGAATGTTTAAGATATATAGCACACACATCTAACATAACACATTGATACGCTTTAATATACTTCAGCTGGCTATTGCACCTTTAATACTGTCCAGTGATCAAACGTTGCACTTCTATCAGAGTGAACCAGAAATAACGTCATCTATTTCAGCTGTCTAGTGTCCATCCATGTACGACATCATTCAGATTACAGTGGATTGGCTGGAAGAACTTTGCCGACACAGTCTCCGAAGCCAATACGGAAACCCTGACCTTCACAGTATGCTGCAATTACAAATCACCAGCCTTTGAGTCTATGTGTACTAAAATACACCGTCATTAAAATTGGATTTATTTAGCTGAAAAGATTAACTGTATCCCTCAGCATTAACGACCACCAAACTTGCTACTAACCACTCATGATGACTTCGTCGCTGTCTTTCAGGAATTTCCTGGTGACGCCATTCGCCAGTTCTATATTTTTAGATCCTTTCCAGCACAACTCCAGCATACTGCCATAAGCAGTCTCATCCTGTAATAATAATACAGTAATTATTAAACCAATAACAAGATTATACACCAATATAACAATAATAAGTGGATGTTTAAGAACAAATATAATTTACATAAAAAGGGAGTCATTTTTCAGGCAAACCTGTCATTCATTACTCTAAAGGTGATGTTTCTTTGTGGCTAAAGAATGTATAGTACATCTATTTCAGATAGTCCACTACACGATGCTATTTTTGACTATATGCAAAGTATATTTTAAAATAGAACATATACACTCAGGTTATTCATTACATTATACAATTTCGAACAAAATATGTGTACCTTATAGAGAAAAATTATCATGAACATTCTAACAAGTTATCATATACTAACTGGTCCACTAATTGTGCCCGATGCCAGTAGATCTCCAGGGTTAATGTTACAACCAGTTACAGTGTGATGTGTTAGTTGTTGTTTAGGGGTCCAATACATATACTGTAACAAATATACAGAACATCTATATCATAAATGAAGACACTTTATAAATATATATATATAGAAGGCCTATAGGGAGCAATATTTATTTACTATTTAGATACAGAACTAATAACTATTACAATTTATGTATATATTGTATTATATATATATAAAATCGAAGATTTTTCAGTATGTGCTTTTTGATGTATTTGTTAAATCAGGTTACACATACAAATACATGTACATGACTAAAAAATATCATCAGATTATTTGTTCCTATTAATTATATATAGCTTAGTTCTGCTCAAACAATATCATAAATATATCATCTTTAATAAATAGTTTCTACATGAGTAAAATATTGTTTTAAGATGACTTTTGAGGACAGAATAGATTAAATGGTTCAGTATTTCTGAGATAAATTAAAGTGATTTAATAGATACCACCTTGTAATTGCTGCGACAGATAGTCTGGGGTTGATCAAGCTCTTCAACTGAAGAATAATAGTATATATTTATGATAAGCATCGTCAGATAAGTACTGACGCAATAATGATAACATAGAATTGAACAAAATGTAAGCAATAATCACTGAACAGTCTCAGTTTTGTGTTCTGTCTTGAATTATTCCAAAAACAGGAAGATGTTCATTAATACATAGAAAAAAAACATTGGACTAAGAATTAAGGTCATACCTTTCAGTTTCACCTCTAGATTTATATCAAAATTATAATTGTCATCATGCTGAAGATAGGGTAATGGCTTTGGATCCTGTAATGAAACAAAAATACAATCATAATATTACCAATTATCACACACACACACAAACACGCACACAATTTGCTTGTATTTAGGCACACAAAAATATATCTTAAATGATAAAAAGTTATGAAAATAAATAATTTTGAATCATTCTTATCAAACTTCATTATTTTAATTATTAAATGAAATACCAACCTGTTGCATATTTGGCACAATGAATGGTTTGAGAGCTTCCATTGGTACTACCCATGGAGCTATAGTAGTACCAAAGTTTTTGGCTAAGAATGGTCCAAGAGGAACATATTCCCACTTCTGAATGTCACGAGCTACAAAAAGAATTTAGACAGAGCAAAATTAATCTGTATGAAAAACAAATTTAGCCAACATTAGCACAATAAGTCACAACTGTTACTGCCTAAATATAATATCTGTATTACTGTCTCGCTGTCAGAAGCATTCTCATTAGACCACAGTATACTAACTAGTAGCATTATGCATTTACACCTACCTGACCAGTCATTCATAAGAACCATTCCAAATATGTGTTCGTGTGCCTTGTCAATAGGTATTGGATGACCCATCTCGTTACCAGGACCAGTGAAGAAAGCCATCTCCAATTCAAAGTCCAATAACTTACATGGACCAAATACAGGTGGCTGCTCTAAATGACATGTACCAGTTGGTTAACAGATGTTATTACTGTTCATAAGAGCTTTATTAAATAATGACTTCTCCATTTATACTCAAAATAATTTTAATGAAAGAATATATTCCAAGTTTAACTTCGGTTAACAGACCATAACTGACCATCTATGACAATCCTACTTATTTCAGACACTGCATTTAGTCATAAATTAGCAAAGCAAATGTTTTAATTTCAACTCGTTGATAATGTCCATATAAACTATATAGTTTTAGGAGTTATTAAACAAACAATAAACTGCAATTATCAATTACAGTACACTAAAGTTCGTTTCCCAAACGAGATGCTCTATATACTTGTGTAGAAAATGAGGTTTTAATTCTTGCATTTTTCCCTATTCTTCTTATACGACGAGTCAGTAGGAAAAAAAAGCGGTTGGGTCTGTAAGCAATAATAGGTGTGATTTGTTTGAAGTTTCATTTAGATCTACTCGTGTTTCTACTAAACAATTTAATTTGCAATTATCAGTGACAGTTTTGTATTTTAATATGTTTCATTTGATGTTTTAACAAACATAAAACAGTGAGTACCAGCAATAATCAACAATTTCAGCTTGATTAGCTGTCTTCGTAGTCAGTTTTATTTATGTATAAATATCCCTGATGTCTTTGGCTGTGAAATGAGTACATAAACATATCTCTATCACTAGTTCAACGTTCTAGATAATTTCAACATGCCAGATCAAAAAGAAAATGCAATTTTTCTGAAAATAACACCTTTTAAAAGTTTTTAATTCTGCCTAGTCTTATATTGAAGTTAGGCGGTTTCCCGCGATACTGACTGATATATTGACCCTGTGTTATATACGCCATAGACACAAGTATATAGGGTAATATCACACTCGAATGTAGCACACATAAAATGTTTTCTAACATAATAAAGTACTGACTCTCATCTGGTTTAGTCTGTCCTATGGGTCGTCTAATTGGTGTACCAGACACAACGACTGATGATGCACGACCATGATAACCAACGGGAAGATGCTTCCTGTAAAAGTATTACATGTTGTTAATCAAAGAGGAAGCTTACAAGAAATGAAACCAATTTCAGAATAAAACCAAGGAACAGTTTTCTCAAATGTTAATTCAAATGGACTGCCTGTGATGAGGTCAATCTTTTGACATTTAAATTCTACCCAGAAAATTATTTATACAGAATAAACTGTATGGAAATATATATATATATATATATATATATATATATATACAGCTACATTTTGACATTCATAATGCCCTAAAAGAAATCTATATTGGACATTCTGTAAACTAGAAATTGGTTGTTTTGGTCAAAGCTGCAACAGGCTCACTATTTCCTATAAATAATCCATGCCATCTAATTAACATTTACTTGGTTCAGGATACAAATAATATAACTTCAGACATAATGCTATTTTAATATACACATACCAGTTGGGCATAAGAGCAGAATCTTTCCCTCTGAACATAATGCCAACATTTGTAGCATGATAAATAGATGAGTAGAAATCAGTATAATCACCTGAAAAGGAGCAATACATTCTATGTGACGTCAAGGTCTGTGTATATGTGTGAGTGACCACGCAAATATCCATATATACATGTAAAGGAATAAGGCATTGACCAAGATGATAGAACACAAATCAATGATAATACATTATGGGTAGTATATCAAGGGATACAGATACTGTGGGCTTTACACCTAAATAGCATATCATAACATGAGAGACGTTATCCGTGTCCTATCAGTATCACTGTGTATGGGTTAGTATGTTTCTCTGTATTTATATACAAATTTACTACATTAAAGTAAAGATCCTTTATTATCTGAGAAAGAGGTGAATGACTTCTCCTAATACTTACCTATCTTGGCTGGTAGATGCATCGTGGCTGACATCATCGGAACAAAAGCCCTGAAAACAATACCAGGAAATTAATTAATACTGAACATGCACACAAACACACAAACACAGTATTAAAAATAATTACGTTCATAAATTGCTTTAAAACAGGGCAGTCTGACCTCTGAAGCTGCATCTGTGTGCTATATAGTCAACATAAATGATAATATAACATAACTGGCAGACTGTGGTGGTTCGTTTGAATCAGAAAATATTTATTTTTATTATCATACTTCTCCGAAAGTAGATTATGATAAATAATCTAGGTGTAAAGATCCATCACTGTACCATCGAATATTTATTCACACAGATATCCTGATATGAACTTATTCTGTTTTCAAAATTATTCCAAATACGACTTATTGTTAGCCTTATCTTTCAGTACAAAAATCATTTGCGAGATTCCAGTGCCATTTATGATATAATCTAGGCTACCTGACTGATAGCTTAACTTCAGGTTAAAATGAAATGGAACCATATTAAGCTGGTGAACTGGGGTCAGTAATCTAGATAAATCTATGATGGGAAGTACAGGTTGTATAACACTAGAAGTGGATATTCCTAAAGGTTACAGGAAAGGTTTTCCCAAATTAGTCAAAATGTCAGTGTTATATTTTTAAAAATCCTAGAAATAAAGTTATTGTGATTTTAAAACTTGCTTTGCTAGCATCTGACATGGACAAATACGCCACAACTTCAATCGAGAATCTTCAGAAAACTTTGGAATGCGACATCATGTTTGACAAACATAGATGCCAAACACTTGCCATGGCCTTGTTTAACCTGTGTTACGGTGTTCTATATTCTCTTGTGTTAAATGTATAAAAAGGGGTCTGCCAGTGGATGGAGTATGAATTCATTCCCTCAAACAAGACTCGTTTGCATGATTGGCTGCGCAATATGAATAAAGTGCAGTGGAAGCCAACTTGCCACAGCCAGCTCTGTGGGAAAACACTTTGAGGAATGGATATTCGTTATTTCGTGGTCTATGGCACATTCAGTTGGATATGACATGAAGAATGTCAGGCTCACAGAAGATGCCATTCCAACCATATTTAACAGACTGGGTGATGCTAAGCCCAAATAAATTAGCAGTATGATGGGGAAACTGAAGAGAAACTGGGTATGTATGAGCGATAAAAGGGTAATCTTGGGAGCAAACTATTAGACATTCACCAGTTCCCCCCTTTGTGAATAAGTAAAACAGGATTCATACACATGTTGACATCTCAGATTCCAAGACTTTCCAATGTCAACTTCCAGGACCTTTTCAATGTATTCACAAACTCTTAATGCGCAGAAATATACACCAATATTTCGGAAAAAGTTTAACGACTGAATTCTTACACGCTTACGATTAGAAATATAAATATGTATGTCCAAATTCCATGACTTTCAGGTGCCTCAAGAAAAGTTCCAAGACTTTCCAGGCCTGGAATCCACATTTTCAAATTCCATGACTTTCCAGGTTTTCAATGACATGTGCAAACCCTGTAAAATTTCACTTATTCAAAAAAATAATGAAACTTAACAAGGTATTAGAAAAGATAATATGAACATGATTCTGCCTAGGTCCATAAAGTATTTCTGGTTTTTTTTTTTAAATGTCAGCAAAAGAGACAGATTTATATCAATCATAATCATGGTTCTTGTGCTCGATACATTATGCTTACAAGATGCACATCTTAGGGGGTCACCCTTCACATTTATTATCAAGAAGTTTAGGTGTTAAACCATTAAACCATATTCAGACAATAATGCTAAAAACATTGATAATCATATGAATACACTAAATATTCATGTAATTTTTTATAACAATAACACATGTTATGAGATGATGGTAGATCTTGTAAAATAAATCTGATCTGTTTAGACAAAAACAAATAGCTGTAATAATTACAACTCCAGAACACTAAAATAACAGTTTTTTTAAAACAACAAAAAACAAACCTGGACATCAGGTCACCATTTCCCTTCAGTTCGTTACAATTAACACTAAGTAGCTCCTGAAGACGTGCCCTGGCTTCCTTCCAGGCAGCATAACCCAAGGCCATAAAGTCATTAAGCACAGACTATAAATATAATAAAACAAGACATACATATAACAAGATGACAACCGTTACAAGTCAAATCTGATCAATTACATCTTTTTAGTGCGTATGACTTCAAACATTAGCGAGTGCGGGGGCAAAATATCAGTTATGTTCCAGACCTTGTTGAAGACATCTTGGTTTCCATTAAGGGCTGGTCCACTGAATAAATGTTTGATGACACTAAGATCTAAAATCTTGTCTCCAATTGCAACTCCAATCCTGTGCTGAGGCTGGAGATAAACATAATTTGGTGTCTGATTAAAATTAGTCTGAATTAAAGAATAAAATAAACATATCATTTGGGCAGTTTCATCAAAAAATACAGAAAGATAACATGCATCCCCAAATGGTTTGACATTTCAGATTCATTTAACAAAAACACATTATTTTGTTACAGGATTAGCAACATGCAGTTTTTTTATTAGGTGGGGAGATATTTCCCCTTTGTATTTTCCAATGACAGCTAGGAATAAACTAACAAAACAATACACACACACATATATATATATATATATATACACACACACACACACACATATATATATATATATATATATATATACAGCTAGTTTATGTAGATGTCTGCAATAAATTATGTAATTCTAAATCATGTTATAAGTTATAAATAGTAACCAGTGGTTTTGTTAGAAGCTGGGAGCCAGGTTATTTGACCCTCCTACCTTCCAATGCCAATTGGGTGTGCCATTGTAGGCCATTGACTCTTGAGACCTACCAATATCCGTCCTGGTATTTTTTGTTGGCTCCCTCCTACTTTATTTCTTTAAAAAAAATTCTTAATAATCCAGCTCTCTGAGCCGGCTATCCTGAGCCAGTCAGGGCATTGCGACTATCAACCACTCGAGCTAGATAGACTACCTCTATATCAGTGATTGTAGTAGGCCTATCATTGTACAGGATATGTGTGCCCAGATGCTGACTTGACTCTAAATCTGTATACTGCAGAATAGTGCGTTTTTTTTAATTATTTCTCGTTGAATATAGAAGTGTCTTATCCAGTTTGGAACTAATATTAGTAACATATAGACTGTGATTGAAGTGAGTATACTCTATCACATTAATTAATATCAAGAAATGTATTATAACATGCATAACACTGTGTAGCAAAAGTTTACATATGTAGCTGGTGATCTGTTGATTGTGAACTCCCTCGATTTGTCATTTTATGTGTGTATTTTTCGATCCACCGCCTGTAGTGATACAATACAGAAAATAGCTGACAGGATGCATGTTGTGTGTGAGTGTACAATAAATAAGATGCCGTGCTGCAGCAAAAAAAATCATAAATCGAAAATAGTGTATAATTTATACTTTTAGCTATCTGGTAAAACCAAGTGCAAAATTATACACTGTATTCTTCTTCATTATGGCATTGTATGATAATCTCATTAAATTGCTGAAATATTACTTTATGTTTATTTTCAGTGGTGCCAGAGATGCAACATCTTGCAGATGAGTTAGAGTGACAGTGACATCCCTGAAGAGTTGTAGATAAATTAGATAACAGTTATAGAGAAATTAAATATTTGGATATGAATGTATTTCTAGTAGCAATGACGGACGATTAGCATTTTTGGCTCTGTCTATTTGCTACCATGCTAAACACCCTCGCAATTCAGTACCTAATATTATTGATTAGTAAGGGTGTTTTATACGTGTTGGTCATATCAATGGATAGATTATGAGCTGTATTTTAATATTGTGGAAAAATTAATTTTAGTTCGCAATCTCATTTGCCACAATTGTCAAATGAAAATAATCAAAATTGGACGAAAGCAAACACCATTACTGCATTTCTATGCCATTTTGTGCGGACACGTTACAGTCATCTTGCGCAAGATATCATGCCAAATCCCATTGTTTTAGAGTGTCAAGGTCTCACTGATTATATAGATATAAATTTTGTGTGGATGCTTATTTTAGGGTTTAGCAATCGCGGGTGAATTGGCAAATAATGATAATCTGTTGGATATATTAGTGAAAATATAGAAATTGACCATTGGAGAAAGCTAGAGAAAGTTATAAGTTAATACTTTAATCACCTTTAAATACATACAAGTTTTATGTCGGTTGAAACATTGTTGTTGCCTGTTTTGCATTTCTACATTATTTCATACATGTTTCCATAACTTTATGCACTTTAGATAATTTCATTTGGCAGTCTACACTGTTATTTATTTTCTGGGATTTTACAAAGTTTGGTGTGTGTTCATCGTGTTGGAAGTTATTATGCTTCATTTGTGTTTATCTGTGTTTGTATTCATTTGTCTAAATAAGTGTTGCATATTATCAGAGTTTGAATAATTGAAGTTTGTGTTTGTTATATTAATATATCTATGTTTATGGATTATAAATGTTCTTTGTTTTATACACTAATGTGCTTTGAGAGAGAAATGATTAATTGCTGTTCAAACTCGGGTACATTTAAAATGTTGTAACGGTTTGGAAATATTTAGAGAGAAATGATTAATTGCTGTTCAGACTTTGGTACGTTTAAAATGTTGTAACGGTTTGGAAATATTTAAAAGTGAAATTGAAAACTCATGAGTCCCATGCCAGATTCGAATGTCATTGGCTTAGCTTTGTTGTTCGGATTTGGCGAGGGACCTGAATATTTCTCACTGGCTGTTTCATAATCCATGTAACCTCTGACCCAGCTTAGAGCTGGCAACACTTTTCAAAATTTAAATCAGTTTTTGTTTGGATCTCGGTGAATGTAGTTGAAAAGTGAATTGTTGTAAAAGTTACTTGTGATGTTATTGAAAATGGAAATGTGAATATCAGAAATGGATCATTGGTATTCATTAACAATGGATCGTGAATAAACGGATCATGACTCATCAAGTCTCAATTGCTGATGTGTGTGTTAGACGGAAGTATGAACTTTAAATGGAGCCCCGGTAATTAAATTAACGATACAGCAAAGCAGACGCTCAGGGCTTGTGAAGAGCCCAACCTAAAACCCTGATAATATTGTTGTATTTATAATTGGTGGTGTTATGATCTACATTGATCATGTGGGTTGCTGATCTTCACTCTTCAGGTTTAGATAATGCTTTGCCAAACCTCGTTATCATAATAATCAAAGCATAAATAATATCTTAAAATAACTTTATATATTATTACATATCTGTATAGCATTGACAAATAAAAAGTAATGTTATTTGGTATAGAATTGACCTTCACATGAATAAATGAAATCTGGCATTGAAATCGGCGGATAGTTTTATGATAAGGACAGACTTTTTAAATGACATAACTCACCCCATTTAACAGATAGAAGGATATTTCTTTCACCAATGTGCTTACTTAGTGAAAATCATCCGTCATTGCTATTGCTAGTTCAAATTTGTTTTGATTTGTGTGTATTGCAATACAATTTGATCACTCCTGACAAAAATTAACCACTGATAGCACACCAATAGCTTGCCACCAGACCAGTGGCTAGCCACCAGTGCCGTGGGCCACTAGTGGATTTCTTGGACAAAACGCAAGTGGCCCAGTCGTGGCTAGCCACCGGTGGGCCACTGGTTCTGCCACCAGTGGGCCACATATGTAGCATGCTATCTTGGAGCTACTGAATAAGTCAAACCAATCAGAGACGAAATCACCCAGAGAAGCTGGTGGCGAAAACTCCAGGATCCGAAATGTTTTGGATGGCGAACTGCCCCACATCTTGATCTGAATTAAGTTACTAAACCATACAGTGATAATGATAATAACTTAAGCATGAAACTTATATCCACACTTACATTGTCATTCGTAGAGAATACACCATACGGAAGGTTCTGAACAGGAAAGTAACTATCGGGACTGACTTCAATGAAAGACATTGTTTCCATCTGGTATAAGAAAAAATAACTCAATATTACTGGTATAAGTAAAATTATACCACGTGCCACCAATGAACAACGGTCACTCAGAATCATTTGATTGACATATCACACTGTCACAGTATTAGTTTCCCATTAGATCTATTTGATAATATCTGGAATATTTTGTAAATATTTCAATAAATATAAAAAAAGTAATTAAATTGGTAAAATTATTTCTTAGATATGTATTATACCTGCCAATAATATCTATAGGTAACTATTCTTTAACTTTACCCGCGTGTCACGCCCACAATATATATAGGTCATTTGTCACACCCTCAAGCTTTTTACCATAATTATTGAATATTCGGCCCAAATATACCACGTAACTTAGCAGTAAATTACCCTTTTGATACACTTAGTTTTAGTGATTAAACAGTCAACACATCTTTTTAAATTAGTCATTATACAATATTTGTAACTTTTAAAATATCAAATTATATATCTATTTATGAAAAGGGTACTTTTATCAAAGACTGTTTATAACTGCTTTTATTCAGCAACATAACACGGCCTTGACCTACTACAACACATTGTCGAAACTCAACTGGTAATATCAAAGCAAGTAACATGGCATTGTGTCGAAATATACGCTGTCTCTTTAAACACAGAAGACATTACCTATACTTGGTTACAAAATACCATACGGATAATGCATCGACTATAGGAACACCGGCAGAAGTTAATTCTACAAATTATAAAGTAAACATGTTTTTACTGTTAAAGGGAATAAGATTTTTCGGTCTCCTTTTATTATCGACCCACAAGGGACGGTTACCGTCGGTTACTTTCGCCCTTGTATGTTGTATGATTTGTGTAATCTTACATTTCTCTTCATATTCTCCTGATAAGGGCGCTAACTACCAGTACTCATTGATCTAATTGATCACCTGAAAGTGAAAATTTAGATTACCTGTGTTAATGTGTAGAATTTAGAAGAGTAGACTAGTCTACTAGATATACACCTTGGCATTGTCCTTGGCCTTGGGTTAATTCCAGACTCGGTCTGAGACAAATGGCATTGCTTCTTCAGTAAAAGCTAGTCAGATCTGCTGGACTCAAAGACATTTGATAATGGGCTGTAAATCAGTTTGACAGGGAGAAAATTAGTAATAACAGTCAATGAGTCATCAAAACAATGATTCCCTAATCTGGAAATCCCTGCTGTATACTAATATAGTCATATACTCATACTGTTACTGACACTTAGTGACAGATAATAATGAGATATGAACCCTTGCACACATTTTCACAAATATTTGATTTTAGCCACAAGTGTTGAACTCTATTCATATAATTAAGAACATTCTAGATGCCAATCTAGCTATCACAACCTTTTTTTCGTGAATGCTTACAGTGTTCATATTAATATATAATAATAATGTTTATTAATAAATATATCTTGGTAGGTTGTATTCTTGTAATAATAAACATACCACCTGATTTCAAATCTAGGCGTGGGCATATCTGAAGGGTGTTTCATCTTTGACTTCTCTACATTACCTTCGGAGGTCACTTGGCCCATTTAGGCTACTGTCTATGCAAAAGTGGCCTTAAAGCATCAGTCATCCCAATCATCTTTGGGACAGGTCTTGGAATAAAGGTCTTTATCTGTTCATTCAGTAGAGCTGGCAAAGAGCATCCATGCATTATCTACTGATCTCTTATGTAGTTCTAATAATAGTTCATAGTTTTAGACTATAATCTCTCCAGCCAAGTCAGTGACTCCGCCTCACCTGTATTGCTCAGCTTTCTTGGGAACTCCTCATCTAAATGTGATGGAGTTTGTGTTTGTTTCAATTGCGTTGGCTGGTATTTTTGGTTTATCTCGGATGGTTTATCTTTAGAAAATCAACTTACTTCCAGGTTATACTGCTCATTATTGAATAATTACCTATTTATAATCATTGAATTATGCTATTACTTAAGCCAAATCTGGCATTGTACTCTAAGTTGCTGATGATGTTCATATCACTGTGTGTGATCAAGATTAGAACATGTGGATCCTGTCTGTGGCTGTTTCTATCTGGTTGGATTACATGATCAAGCAGTTAGGCATCTCTCACTGTGTCAATGAATAATTAGCTTCTGTCACTTGAGGTCCTCTCAATGATGTTTGTCACTCAGCCAATATCTGTTTGATTCAAGACACCAATGCTGAATGCCTTAGTTATACTTAAACTTTTATTCACCACCAGTTTCAGTATGCTGTGCAGCTTTGCATCATGTTCTGTTGAACTAAGGGGAATTCAATAGATGCAGCCTGATACCATTTTACTACAATAATTATTCTTTGTTTCCATTCATATGTTTTCTTTCCTCTCTAAAACATAAGTGATAGGGTTGTCTCTTGATAACACCATCACAACTAACACCTACCATCTCAGATGCATTAATATTAGGAATTACAAAGGAGGAATACTGAAGTCCTACCCTTGACTAGCTAAGATAATCAGAATTAAGTCTCATGAAAAATATTCTTTATGTAATTTTGTGATATTTTAATTTTTATTCCAACTGTATTCTTTGAAAATGGTGCCTTTCTAAGGGTTAATAACAAACAAGAACAATTACAGTAGGTACAGAGGTTTTAGATCACACAAAATCCCACATTTATTATAATTTCTTGCACAGCTTCATGAATATTATCAACGATACTGGTATAGTATAAACATTAATGATAATAAGTAATTATATGGAAATTCCTTAAAGTTACAACATGTTGCTATTACCTTATTTCTACAAAACTGTTGATAACCATAAATATTCTTGGATGCTTTAACTGATATAGTTTAAAACAATCCTGTAATAAAAAATATGCATAACAAACATTGTTATAAATTCAATTAAGTTGATTTAACAAAATCTTCAATAACATGTCCCCTACAGGTCTTTAAACACTCGTGGATCCTGGATCAGTTGTATATATATTAGTCAAGTCAATATCACAGAAAGAATAGTTGTGAGTTGCCAGTTTAAGCTCTCTAATGTTTCTCTGAGAGTTGTTCATCAGTTTTCTCTTCACATCACAGATATTTTCAATGGTATTAAGATCTGGGCTCTGTGGAGGCTACTTCATACTGCAGATGTTGTTTTTCTTATTCCATCATGATTTTAGCTCCGTGACATGTGGCATTATGATTCTGTAAAACAATAATATTTACCATAACCGAACAGGTTAGCAGATGGTGTGAGAGATACACCCAGGATGTTGATGTAACCAGTGCCATTTTGATAATCATGAAGCGGTTTAATACCCATATCACTCATTGCATCTTATGCCATGATACTATGACCCTCGCCAAACTTCTCTTGATTAGTGCCATGCCATCTCTTTCACCTGATATCCATTGTTATCCAGTGTGTGGGAGATCGTTATATTCTCCAGTCAGTTGATGGCACATCATGGCAACCTGGACAGGATGGTGAAACCTTCCTAGAAGTCTCTGGCAGCCTTCCTCTTACCCCATCCCTGCTGCCTCAACAGGTCACAATCATTGTATTGCGATAATGATGGTTCTTTAGTTCTACTAAAATATGAAATTGATTACAATTTTCAGCATCGTTGATAAATTGGAGTCATCTTTGAAGCTGCAGTTATAAAAGCGTCATTTATATTGGCACTAACTATTTAAATGGGGGTAATTTAGTGTCATTCTTGCATCACCTGATTTGGATAACAAATTGCAAGACAAGACATGTATTCAGCTCAAAATGGTGCAACTTACAAGGATGGCAACTTTTATTTGTCTCTCTCTTTCTTTCTCACTTAAAATTTTCGCAAGACTAATACAAATATGCACGCACAAATTATAAATATATCAAAATATGAACATGATCAACCACATCTGCTCACTAAACTCATCTGTGGGCACTGTCATTTTTAAGCCAGACACCGAATGAATATTCCTGAAACTTGACATCACTTGGCACAAGCTGTTTGTATGATCCAGTTATAACAATGTAATTAGACCACCCAACCATATAATTTTGGAACAGAAGTGTATTTACAAATATTACAGTATAGTTGGTCAGAACAGCCTTGTATTCTACTGAAATGACTGAAGAAAACTACGCAGTGAAATTCCTTCTGAAGATTGATTTGTATTCTTGTAAAACAAAGCATCTACTGAGCTGTCTGATTTATGTAAATGAACTGATGATGGTGTCAGTTAGTAGTAGTTTGTAGTTTGAGCACCAGGGGTAGATAAAGTCATGATTATAGCTAAGCCAGAATATCTGTGACCTGACTCGATCAGGATTGTAATGGCCACACGATTCTTGTCCCAGCTGACATCAGAACATGTAACTTTTCTCACTGCATGATCCTGCTGTACAATCTGTTATTCAAGGAACTTGCAATGGTGACCCTCCAGTAATTTAGATTATTTCCTTATATCTCAATTATTATCGGAAGATTTAGGGTTACTTTTATAAGCTAAAAACTTTAAAATCATACCGTTCCTTTAATATATCAGGGTTTTTAGTTAATTCTAACTTAATATTTTTTATTTCTGCTTGATTAAGTTCTGAATGAAAGTTTATGTATTTTTTTATATTCTTCAATAGGATAACTATGACCAGATGGTTAAACTTGTACAAGAACTACGGTCACAGACCGAAAGAGTGATACAAGGTATGATTCTGTTATTACTGATGCTCTATTTCTTATTTAACAATGTGTGGATTTATATGTTTGTGTGTGTATGTGTAACAAATATTTAACATAAAATCTGTTTGTCTATGGTTAAAGATGCTTTTGCTTCAGGTGGTGGTCCAAAAGCAGTGGAGAAGCATCTATCCAGGGGAAAGATGCTTCCACGAGATAGGATCAGTAATTTGTTGGATCCTGGGTAAGCTTTCACATTTTTCTAGAACATCCAGAATGACATATCCTGGAACCAGTCTTCCCTGTGGCATTGCGATACAAATAAATTCTCCGAGTAACAATTTTACAATTGTTACACACACACATATACACTTGGGTGCACTTGTTATTTAAACATATTACATGAAAGGGGCATATATTTTTTTTAAATTGTGACTTATGTTTGCCAAAAGTATTTTTAATTATGTGTAGCACATACCTAGACCTTAATTTACAAAACTCCATGTTTTCCAAACATCAAATGCACAACCAAACCATGTATATAAATAACGTTTTTCTCTATATTCAAGACTCTCTCTAAACATAGAAGAATTTTAATGAAGATGATGTTATTGAAGATAAACTCCAGCCTGTTATTTATGTTCTTTTCCCAAATGGATGGATGGTATGGATGGATGAATGTTGTTTAACAACACATCACCACAATTTAGGCCATTCAGTGTCCTAGAATGTTTGGAATATTTTCCCTCAGTGAGTTGTTTCCCCCCGCAGCATCAATAATATGTATAACATTTGCTATCCATGATGAAATGTTACGAGCTTGGTCCTCATCAGTTTTGAATACGTGACTTCCAGAAATGACAGCTAGTGAGAAATTCTGTTCTAATTCCAAATTGTTTTCATACATAAAGCCAAAAGCAAGTGATATTTTGTCAGTGTAATTATTGATTGATAAGTGGAAAGAGCATTTATTTCAATGGTTTGGTGGTACTTCGGTGTGTCTGTGGTTTAAGTCACAAGTATTTGCTACCTGTGGGACTACATGTATTGAGCTACACATTATTTGTTCCTGAGTAGTTTTCATCCCTGAACAATTAATAGGTTTTTGGTGGTTCCTTAAACACCATATACTCAATACGCTATTATTTATAGTGCCAGTTGCTTGTTGCTTTATGATACACCTTGTATTTTGATGGATGTTATGGGAAATGACTAAAAGAAATTGACATTAAAATAATGATCTTTTTGTGCTGATCAGTTTTTGAAACCTTATTCACTCAGTCTATTATCAGCCCATAAAATTTAGCTTAATCTGGCAGAGCTACGTGTCAGCATAGCAACTTCAGAAGAACTTTAAACAAGGACCCTATGCCATGTAGAAGATGTAAACAGTGGTAGATAGTAACTCAGAAAAAGTCCGTTATTATAGATATTGTATTTACAACTGCTTGTTGATGTTGGTCAGTTATTTTCAGATCACCGTTCTTGGAATTTTCACAGCTGGCTGGATACCAGCTGTATGGTAATGACGATGTGCCAGCTGGAGGCATCATTACTGGTATAGGCAGAGTATCCTGGGTTAGTTGACCAAGTAAAACTAGTGATTAATATAATAACTTTTCACTGTTTTTGTCTTTATCTGTTAATTAGGATAAAGTGTTTTCCTAAGATGGTTTATCCGTCTGGATGCAAATGGTCAATTTACTTTCAATTAGATATATGCTCATTCTTCCACGAATTTTATTGTCTTGTTGCATCTCAGATTATTTTTTATGTACACCAGCTTCATATTTTAAATTACTTTTCATGTCTGTGTTAACTACAGGAGAGAATGTGTAATCGTAACAAATGACCCGACAGTGAAAGGTGGCACCTATTATCCAATAACAGTTAAAAAGCATTTGAGGGCTCAGGAAATTGCCAGAGAAAACCATTTACCTTGTATTTATCTTGGTAGGTTGTATTCTTGAAATAATAAACTATCGCCTAAGTTCAAATCTTGGCGTGGGCATATCTGAAGGATGTTACATCTTTGACTTCGCTTTATTACCTTTGGAGGTCACTCCACCAATTTAAGTGTCCATAAAACCCCAATAATCATTATCATGTAATAATAACATCACTTTAATCTCAATTCTGTGGAGGTTAGTTTAGTGTCTGCTTTATCCAACTTTGTTTGATAAAAAAAAATATATATTTCAGTTGATTCGGGGGGCGCAAATTTGCCAAGACAGGATGAGGTTTTTCCTGACAAGGAACACTTTGGGCGAATTTTTTATAATCAAGCCACTATGTCTGCTGAAGGCATACCACAGGTATGTTTATTGTTGACACTGTGATAAGAAACTGATCTAAATCAAGGATTTTCATCACCTGTGGACATATTTTCAGTATTTTCTGTCTGCTTTTGCCCCAAAATGGTTATTTTTGTCTATTTCCTGTGTCACTATGACCAGCTTTACCTTTTTGCAGATTGCAGTAGTGATGGGCAGTTGTACAGCTGGTGGTGCTTATGTTCCAGCAATGGCTGATGAAAGTATTATTGTCAAAAAACAGGGAACAATCTTTCTGGGAGGACCTCCACTAGTAAGTACACATTGGTGATGCATATTACTTTCTGTTGTTTTAGTTCACTTTAATATTTAAAGCATCATTTTAAAAATAAAAATTTCTGTTAGATATTTTGTGATAAATGTAGTTGGTGCATTATTAATATATCTATGCTAGACATGGTGCTAGATAATTAAACCTTTTCTATGTGAATCAGTTTATTTACAATGGCATTTTAAATCACGACTTGATACAACTCAGGATAATAAAATGTACTTCATTCATGTGATGTTCTTAAAGGATTATTGCTGATATATTTTCTTTGGTCGATGTAATAATTTAGAGTTGATGATGTGATTTTATTTTCCTTTGATTATGGCTGTTCTGGTAGCACAGTGGATTGAAAACTGCACTGCTAATGTCTAGATCAGGGTTTAAATCCCAGTGATAACTGTATTTATTGGATGTTTACATTGGGGCTGGCCCTCAATCACCTGTCTCAGGTGTGACCAGTACCACAGTTAAACAAAGTACTTTCTCACTTATAATAACAAAAACAATTTTGATATATTTCATAAATATATTTTTAATTTTGCGACATAGGTTAAGGCAGCTACAGGTGAAGAAGTGTCAGCAGAAGATCTTGGTGGTGCTGACCTTCACTGTCGGTAAGTTAAAAACAATTCATAAATTGTGTCTATATCTATATCACGTTATCATCTGTATCTACACTGCTTGATGTCTAATTATAGCACTCTAGTTTACTCCTAGACTTCAGTTGAGTTTATGCTCGTATTACCAAAAATATATTATCTTCAGTCCAAATACTCTGTGTTATATCTCCTCCTGTGGTATAATAGACTGTGCTGTAGAGGAACAAGACAGAAATTAGTAATTAGTACAAGGTTGTTATTTTTCTAGGAAGTCTGGTGTAACTGATTACTATGCTACTGATGACCAACATGCTCTACATCTAGCTAGGAGAGTGGTGAAAAATCTCAATTATAATAAATCACCTCAGGTAATTATGATCACTTAGAGCGCATTAATTAATTCCTTTCGATTATTTTCATGGTCCATGCACTCGTTTTAGTGAAAACTATCTTATTTTGTATGATAAGGTAGGGAATAAAAATTAGATTCAACAGATTTTCTTGTTTTTTATATCTTTTTTCCATGACTTTTTCAGGTATCCTTTTCTTCATTATGATTAGCATTTATTAAGAGTGTAATGTTTAAATAGGTTAATAGGTCAATATTGTGATCATTTTTCATATCATACTTTATCAAATGTTCAGTTTAGCATTCTTCATTTGGCTATCATACTGGGTGTTGTCATCTACTTGTAAATAATCTCTTGGCTTCTTATTTTTCTTTAATACACTAGTTAATATGGTCTAATATATTACTTGTGTTAGAAACTGTTTATCATATTGGCACTTCACCCTAAATATCAGTGGCTGATATCAGCATTTATTCACTCTACGATATTTCTAGCTGTTGACTGGAATTAATATTTGGGATTTGATTTGTCTTACCTATCCTTATTTAATAGGTAACCATAACTCAACCGGAAGAACCATTATATGACATAGATGAGATTTATGGCATTGTAGGTGATAATTTGAAGAGGACATATGATGTCAGAGAGGTTTGTATCTCTTAGAAGGTCGGCCATTATAGTGTTATCTATGCTGATGTTTGATGGCATGGTAGTTACCTCGTTGGAACATAACGTAGTGTCTAGACTTACTTTTCACTATAATTAAATGTAAGATCCAGTTTCTTTATCTTTGATAGTACCGTGATCTAAACATATTTACAGGTAATTGCCAGAATTGTTGATGGCAGCATCTTCGATGAGTTCAAGGCACTTTATGGAGAGACACTGATAACTGGTTAGTATTAAAGTTACCATTCAGATGAAATCTACATAAGAAAATGAGAAATCCTGCCATTTAAACTAAAGATGACAATAACGAGGAACCTTTGAACCAATCCATTGAGTGCTGCTGTGATGCAACTAGGTCATTCATACCAAGCTTATCATTTGTCAACAGCAATCTCCTGATAACTATTCTGCGACTTTTCAAAATTGCAAGATCTACAAGGAAATGAAAATAACAAGACATAACCTAGCACTAACTAGCTGATAGTTTGAAAATATTGAAATCTAAGATATTGGAGAAGAAAGGGATTTAATCTAGAACTACTATAAACACCCAATATTCTTGTAGCATGAACTTTGCAAATCTCACGAGCCATCCAGAGAGCTAAAAAAATTATTTTGCTGTTAAACAATGATACTTCTTTCCATTCCTGAATAATAGTTAGAAGTCCATAACATTTACAAAATGATAAAATCTAGCTATCTAATAGCCAGATATTACTTAAATATACACCTGATTTAGCAGAAGCCCATCTTTGCTTTGAGCTTTTAGCACTCTGCTTACCATGAAGTATTCCTATCTGTTTGTATTCTTTAATCATTCCTATTAGTATTTTTTTCCAAAGCATTAACTGGTTGATCAGCTGAAAATATTCAGAGCATCATGATCGAGAATTGATTTATTAAAGAATTATTGTACATGCCTTATTATTCATGTCTTATGGCCTTCACAAGTTCTGTGAAGTACCCTAAAATATCTGCAAACTTTCATTATCTCGATGTTAAGTAATGATGCCTATTTCTAGCCCAAAATAATAATTAAAAGTCTGTAAAATTCTAATTTCTAAATAAAAGCTATTTAATAACAGAAAATAACCAAAAATTAAATACCGAAATCATGCGGTCGCCAATATTTACTTTGAACTTTTAGCATTCATCTTACTGTGAAGTATTTATATATATATTTATTACTTAATTAATAATATTGAGTATAATATTATCCTAAGTGCATAGAATCTATTAGTGAACTGTTGACTGATATTTGTTATAACTTGAAAGAAACTCCAAATAAAAAACAAACTTCCTACACTCCCCAGCTTGTAAATGTTATGTAAATTTCAGTGGAAAATCAATGAAAATATAATATCTTTAATCCAAATAATTGGGAGTCAAGCAACCCCTAAATTATATATATATATATATATATATATATATATATATCCACTTCTGCAGTATACTGGACTGCATTATAACATGCCTTTATATATATATATATATATATATATATATATATATATATATATATTATTATAATAAGGTTTCTGTTTTGGTTTACAGGTTTTGCCAGGATTTGGGGTTATCCAGTTGGAATATTAGCTAACAATGGCGTACTATTTTCCGAATCAGCATTAAAGGTAAAGAAAATTGAATCCAGGTATTTTATGTACCAGATTCTTAGATCAGTTAATTTAAAAACTAGACTAGAGATGTGACTTTATTGTTTCACTTAGTCTAGTAAGTAGTTTAACTAGGTCAGTAAGTAAGCCACCATAGGTAAATATCACCTTAACACTCCATCATCTGCATATATGGATATTCCATTCTCAATTTATTACTGTGCTCATTTTGTTTTGTATGCACCAGAAAAAAACTAGCACCTTCTGGAAAAACCAGACTGTATGAACACAGTATCATTTAACCAAACATTAGTTAGTTAGTTAGTTCATAGTTCAAGAGTATATATTGCTCAGATTTCCTGGGAACTCCTCGTAGATGTAATGGAGGTTGTGTCCATTTTGATTGTATATCCCGGAATTTTTGGTTTGTCTGGGGTGCTTTGCAGGTATTTATCAAGTTTGTGCTTGAAACAGTTCAAGGAGCATCCTATCTTGCCACTGATATTTACTGGAAAGCTGTTGAAAAGCTGTGGACCCCTAATTTGAAGGCTTCCTTCTCTGATTGCTCTAATTTTACCAGTTGCAGACTGTTTTATTTGGGGGACTCGGCACAAGCCTTGTTGATCTGTATGATTTTATTCCAACATTTTGGACAATTCCTTCACATCATTTAAATGCTACTGTTTCTAAAGAATAATATTTGTCTCATCTGGTTTTCACTGACTTGTGTTCAGCTAAGTGGCATTTTTAATTTTAATATGAACAGCTGTGCTAGATATGTGCATGACCTGTTTATGATGAATGCAAATGTTGATCTGTCAATCTTTGACAATTTCAGCACAGCCATAACAAAAAGGTTTATTGCACATGTGCCAAAACAAAGTGAACACAATAAAAAAATCAGACTCTGACACCAGTCATTACAACATGGCTCATTAAGTCACTAAATATGATTCCTTTTATAACTGTATATAAGTTATGTACCAGATTAGAACAAGGCCAAGTGCTATATATGAATAAGTATTTGCCCAGAAATTAAACTAAAAAGTACAGTTGTATGAAATTAAATTGTTAATTTGTGTGTGTGTGTGTGTGTTTTGCACTAGCTCTTCTATCACCAATAAAATAGGAGCATTACATTAGTTGTACAATCACATTTCTGCACATGGTAAGCTGTAATAAAATGGGCAAAACAATCTCCAAATATAATTATGTGAAATGAAAGTTAAACACCTCACAGACTACAGAGCTGTGTCCAGTCTTTCTACAGATATGTCCCAGAAGTAGTATTACAGAAAGATTGAACCAACAGGTTCCACAGCTAACTTCAATAGTTGAAATTTACTATCTGACAGTAGTAAATGAG
Source organism: Paralvinella palmiformis (assembly GCA_025642065.1). Classification (NCBI taxonomy): domain Eukaryota; kingdom Metazoa; phylum Annelida; class Polychaeta; order Terebellida; family Alvinellidae; genus Paralvinella; species Paralvinella palmiformis. Next base: position 657,173 of record JAODUP010000068.1, on the reverse strand, counting down.
TGCTTCTCAGTAGAAAATCCATACCGTGTACACCTTCGTGTCCTAGCAGAATTGGACAATTTATAGGTATGCTAGAATCAGTCTTGGAAGTAATATCTAAATACTTATAAATGGACACCATTAATTGCTTGTCAAAGTAAGTATTTCAACAATAGAATGGAAAACCTCTTTGAAAAGTACTTGAAACATGATAAACAAGTCACTTTTATGTTGTTATATTTAGTAAATTGCTAAGATAAACATTATATAAGGAATAACTGTTGGCTAAAAAAAAGAGAAAAAGAGATGGATAAGAAAAGGAATCATGATGAAATTTGATGATAATTAAAAGCATATCAAAAACAAATGTCTAAATAGCCCAGTTGAACCTGGTCATATAATAGTGATAAACACGCACACACATATATATATATATATATTAGAATATCACAGTTGTGCACATTTATAAATGTGTTTTTACACGTCTTCAGTACAGTTTGTTTTGTTCATTTCCAGGCAACTCATTTTATTGAGCTATGTTCCAAGAGGGGAATACCAATGCTATTTCTTCAAAATATAACAGGTAATATACTTGTAATTGTGGTTTGGTTGTTTTACTGGAGGTTCCACAGTTCACAGGTGTGCTCAATAAACAAGGGTACAGGTTCTTATTATATGTTTATTAACCATATTTTGAAGAAAAAGATAAGTAATTTATCTATTTTGTAATCCTTTTAGTTCTTTTTATCATGGCTTGACGTAAATACTGTCCAAAGTTAATTAACAAACATTAGTTTTATGTCGAAGTTTAGCTTCACTGAAGGGATGTCGATACGTATTTGTCCAGGCTTTATGGTGGGACGTGAAGCAGAGGCTGGAGGCATAGCGAAAGATGGTGCCAAGATGGTTACAGCCGTTGCCTGTGCTAATGTGCCGAAGTTTACTGTAATCATTGGAGGATCTTATGGTGCAGGAAACTATGGAATGTGTGGTCGAGCTTACAGGTATTTGGTGCTGATATATGTTTTGTAGCTTTGATTGGTGTATCCATAGGAAAACACAGAATTAAAATACAAATAGGCCTATTTACTTTATTAATGTTTTACTCGCAAACTCTTTTGATACTCCACTTGCCCAAGTGCTAAATTTGTTCCTTGCTGTCATGCCTGAAATTTTCGTTCTGTCTGTCTGTCTGTCTGTCCGTCCGTCCGTCCGTCCGTCCGTTCTGTCACACACACATGCGTGTGTGCACACACACACACACACACACAAACATCTACCATATATACTTGTGTATAGGCTGCACTTTTGATACCACAAAATCGCCGTCAAAAGCAGGTGCAGCTTATTCACGGGTCAGACTAAAAGGGAAGGTAATATTTGGCATAATTTAGGGGGAAATACAATAATATTGTTTTACAACATTAATAATGAATATGTGAACAACAAACAAATTAATTAGGTATGTTTTCGCTGTTGTCTTTCGAAGCCAAACTTAATCAAGATAACCTCCAGTGAGTAGCGTGGTGTTGGCCTGTTGTCAAGTAATAATTTATGGGTAATGTAGTCAGGGTCAGACTGTTTCTGGTACCAAGGCCGTCTGGGAACGGCCAGCACATGATTTATTATCTAGAGGTGTCAAATGATCCGGATCGCAATTAATTCGTTTGATGCACAGGGATCCAGAAAGCACAGGAATCCAATAAAGTACGACAATCTGATCCTACAAAAGGTGTACCCCGATAGATCCAAATCAGCTGTGATACGAAAATGGCCGCACTATGACCAATATGGCCCTTCCATAAACTATTATAGGCAGATTTAATGTTTGGTCTATCTAAGACGTGTCATTACTATCGAAATGTGTGAGCACGTGTAACTGAATCGGAACGGCAAATGAGGCCACATCAAAGGAAAACGATTACAGCAAACAATGTATTAATTACTTCCAAAGCTGGTACATGGGAACTACTAATAAACTACTTCAAACAATATTACGGAAATGAACGCACAGCAGCAGACAACCTGAAGAGGCCGTTGTTACCTATTGTCACACAGTGGGTGAAAATTGCCTGCGATTAAATCGACCCTGACGAAGGGAGATGTATGATGACATGATCATGAACAGATAACACAGATGTTCAATGAAGATAGTGATGACGAATTGTTGGGTTTTGAATAAATTTGTTGATTTTAGTGCGGCCTATACACAGGTTCCACTGTAGGGGGGTTTATTGGTCCTAAAACCTGGTGCAGCTTATACACGAGTGCCGCCTATACATGAGTATATACGGTAGTTATGTATTATTCATCTACATTTGAGATACCTGTATATTATGACCATTAACTTGTGTATATAATTTTTGTTTATATTTATTATGCCAGTCCACGGTTTCTATATATGTGGCCAAATGCTAGAATATCTGTAATGGGAGGAGAACAAGCAGCTAATGTACTGACAACATTAGCCAAGGAACAGAGATTGAGAGAAGACAAAACGGTTAGTAGTCATCATAGATTATCATATATACCATCCACATCTTACTGTCAGAGATACAGAAATATAAACTAAAATAAAACTGGTGAGAAGCATATTTTATGGAGATAACTTAGTAGAATGTTTACCTGATATTATAATATTTATAACATCTTGAGATTAATCTGAATGGTCTAGTTCTCAGAAGAGGAAGAAAGGGCAATAAAGGGACCAATACTCAAAAAATATGCCAAAGAAGGACATCCCTTTTATTCAAGTGCTAGGTAAGTTTGATTCATCTTATTTCCAACATTAGATTATTTGACCTATTTAGGCCTCTGTGTGGATAATGTGACTTAACCCATTTCCATAATTAAGCAGTAATTTTGATTTATAAGCATGGGTTGGTTATATGTGAAAATTGATGCTAAATATGTTACTCTCTGGTTAGAAACTATAATACGGATTATACCAAATAACGGATAACGGATAAATAACAAACATGGCAGATTGTTTAACAGGACAGTTTCTAAAGGTAATTTGAATGATTTGATCTTTTCATTTCAGGCTGTGGGATGATGGAATAATTGATCCAGCAGACACCAGGTCTGTTTTAGGGCTAAGTCTTAGTGCATCGCTAAATGCACCGATTACTGAAACCAAGTTTGGGGTGTTTAGGATGTAGGCAGACGTAACGTTATTGGGTACAAGGTAAATTTGGTATGAATTTAGCGTAAACATAAAGGTGTGAATTACATTATATTTATTTCAGCATATATGCATATGGTTTATGCATTGCATTAAAACCTTGTAATAATGTATTTCGGTAAGACAATTGTTTTGGTCTATGATTATAAGAGTCAAGAACTATATTATTGTCACATTACATATCTCAGATATCCGATTTGGCCATATTTATTTATCCGATAATACAACTTTCTGATTAATTGTTACTATAAATGTTGTGTTAGCATCATGCAAGCGGAGTTCTAATTCACTTAGGTAGATTAATTAAAATAATGTTTTACTAAAATCATTCTCACTGTTTTTACCTGTCGTTGTAATGCAGCCTTTGCATTATTATATATTTTAATGGTAACTATAAAATGTTAGTAATATTACAGAGTAATATTAATACGTCATTTAATAAAAAACTGTTTAAGTTCTTCTTCTTCTATTACGAGTTTCACTCAGCTAGTTAAAAACTGGCTGGCTTAAAATTGTTTTGCATTTATTTTGGACAACAAACAGCACCAATTGCATGTCTGACAATGCATGGTGCACAACAATTGCAGATATGTAATAATTAGTTTTGTTTAGTTGTTGAATGTAGCATTGAATATTATAAGTAAATATAACAGAGGAACCGAGTAAATTTTGAAAAATAATTTAAACAAAACAAACTTGAACACAAGGAGAAGTATTGGAATATATACAGGTAATAATATTGTATCTGCAGATGGTATGAACCCAATAAATGATGATATTCCAATTAAGTGTTCACATTGCCACATGATACCAAAACAAAAATCTTGTACATTTTTTGTACAGCTTATTATTTTGATATCTGATATCAATTATGAACAATGATTAGACATATTTGTTATATTAAATCATGTGGAAAAAAGACGAACTTCTTTAAAGGTTAGTTGTGATGTGTTTTGTTGTGTATGTTTGTCTTGTGTGGATTGAGAGATCAGTACAAACTAATGTTAGGTTCCAAGTTATTTAATAAAAACAAAATTATTATCACAGCGTCTTGGTCCATAACATAATACTTGTAAGACTGTGCCATCACATTAAAACTACCTAGATTTGTGATCAAATGAAAATCATCTCTACAATAACAATCATCATAAGAATAACATACACATATTGCTAATTCTTAGTAGATACAAGTTCTTTATTTTAAAACTGTTAGGTTTTCCAATAAACCGTCACTGTGATGTGTTCATTATAAAACCATGTTGTATAATAATTCTGTAATTGTAATTATGACTAATTATCTTCAGTCACATGAGATTAATACTGTGTGAATTATTTACAAGTATTGACAAATAATAACCAGTAGAACTGAGTTAGAATAAACAGATTTAATACTACTCTACAGTCACATATGGAAATTTTGGGAATGAAAACCCTAAATTGGTTTTTGAATGGCCAACTTTTTCTCTTTCACCAAGAGTTGGTTACGTTTATAAATCGTAAAGAAACCGACATTAAACATCAATAACCGATCCAATATCACTGCAGGAAAGAGCCCCTCGAAACATCTTTTCAATGCATTTCTGTTAACTAGTGCACTACCATAATTGACTTTATTTCCAGTCATAAAGTATGAAAAATAAATTGAACCAGACTAAACTGACCAGCCTGAAGATGTACTTGTGTTCAGTTCTTCTTTTATGACAGAAATATTACACAAAACATACGTAAAATCAGTCTTTCAGCTACTCTATTATTTTATACATGTGGAACATTTAATCATATACTAGAAAGAAAAATGTGCTGTATTACATTAAATTGTTTCAATCTCTCATAGACGACTACTTCCTATCAAATATTCATCACAAATAAATATATTAGACAGTAATGAAAGATTATCTTACAAGGTATATCTCATGTAATATAATTCACACGTGCACACACACACACACACATATACACACACACACACACACTATATATATATATATATATATATATACACACACCATACATCATGAATATGCTTTCTTCACTCTAAAACAGTTGACTATAATTGTGTATGTGGATTGATTAACTGACAAACACAACTGTCAAACAAATAAGCAGCTGATATTATGTCCTTTAGCCTGGTTTATTTCTACTCATCGAGTTGACAAAGTAATGCAGCTCCTTTAGATATCCAATAATCCTGTGAATGATTGGATGGTAGATGAACTGTCACGACAAAGTTTGTGGATAAACCTGGAAAATAAAGTACAAATTTTACAAATAATTTGAGTGTTTATTACATTCAACATACAAATATATCAGTTTTTCCAGAATAAAAATATATATAAATCAACCTATAAAAACATTTGTACAGCTGTACACCCAGAGAGCTGCCTACTGAGCACGACCAACCAAGTGGTGTTGTAATTTACCTGTAGTTGACAAAACCCCAGCTCTGGCAGAAGTCTTATATAACGGTGAATTGTAATGAGCGGGGTCGCTCTCGTAATCCATGGCTGGCTCCATATGCAGCATTGGCACTGTGGAGTTCATCTGGCCGGGGCGAGAGTCGGCCACCGCTTTATGTTCGTCGTCCCAACGGAAGCCGTCCGTAAACAAACCATGTACAAAAACTCCGTCTTCAGGTTTCTCTATTTCCTTGTCCATTTCCATCTCTTCGCCAAAGCTCAACTTCGCCATACTCTCGGTAACCTCCTCTTGACTACGGTAATGTGGCAGCACACGGAAGGAGAAGGACAGGTGATCAATCGGAAGCTCGTACTTACGTGCGTGGTTCTGCAGCGTCCCGGTGAGGAAACCTAACGAATCGCAATACGAGTGGTTAAATCTTCGTTCGCTTAAATTAGGGACGTTTTCACGTTTTGAAAATTGCATTAACAAACAAATAGGCACCAGGGATAAGACTAAAACATAAATATTAAATGCTAGTATAAACTATTCTTTTAAATTCTAAATTATCAATACCATATCAGTCACACATGAGCTGCCTTTGTTCCTAACTGTAGGCTAATTAGCATGTCACAAATTGCATATATATTAATCATGATTTCATAAGAAATTTTGAAAGATCGGCTGATATGGTCGTGATATCTAGAAAGAACTAAAACTGAAAAGGTCAAAAACTTATTATCTAAATCATCACTTGTGAGTGAAGGGTTGTTTTGTTTAACCTTGACACTGGGCACACTTGGGATATATGGCCAAGTAGTGACTCCTCAAGAAAACATCCCAAAACTCAGGCATGAGACAGATTCAAACCTATAACCTAGATATTGGAGGTGCAATGCTTCAACCACTCTGTTATCAGAACAGACATAGTACGAGACCCACTTTACTTTTATATATATATATATATATATATATATATATAGTTTATTTCTCACAATGGGGATGAATAATCCATGCTAATCTTCTATCCACAAATATTTTAAGTATTAATACCATGCAAAAGATAATACATCTACAGTGTATGTAATATATTTTGTGTCTTTTGTGATATTTGTTTAGCGAAAACATAGTACAATAGACTACCGGGAGAAGAATGCAAGTATACAAGTTTCTGCCTTTTTATAAAGAGCTGATCATTTTAATTATCAGTGCATATATCCAAACTAACTATTCTGAGTCTGGTGCACTGAAAGGCTATCCTAGCATGCCATATATTAAAACCTGTCTTAGCGACCAACTACTCTCAGATAACCTCTGTGTTAAACATCCATATTGTCACTCAAGAGTGGAATGCCTGATAGAAACTGTTCATTCTTTAATCTGACATAAAACTAATTGCTTCCTGTGTGACTTAACTGGTCATACAGACTTGGGTTTTGTGCATTATGAAACAATATTTTTGGCTTTGGAAAAACCGTAAATCAGGTAAAATCCAGAAAACTCCCATCCCTGTTATATAATTACCTTATTTCCTTACTAATTTATCTCTACCACAAAAATACATTGTTCATTCCAGATATCATTACTTACTTTGAGGGAAGTAGAATCCCGACAACCAATAAGACTTCGGTTGGCCAAATTTAATCCAGTTTTGTATGAAGGCACACCTCAGCACGAGATCCTTTACCCATGAGCTGAGTGGTTTCAGTGATGGATAGGCTGCATTAGACCAGAGTTCTGGTACTTGATTATTGATAAAGGCATTGTAAACCCTCTCCAGCTCTTCACTCATCACGACGAAGCCCTTGATAGCTCGCTGAAGCTGATCTAATGAATTCTGTAACAATTAAAGTCATGATTGAGCATCCAGTGTGAGTCGAATACCAATTTTATGATAATAAATACAACCTTCTTTTACAAGTAATACATTTTTTCATGTTTTTTGCTAACCTTGATAACACCCAAAAGTTTATTGAAACGATCCGTCTCCTGCATCAGTGCTGTAGTGAGCGAGTTAATTCGACCTTTTTCATCCGGCTGCAACATGAAGAGTAAAAATTATTGAATGAAGTGGTGTAAATGATGATGAAACAGTCATGTGACAATACTTCAGGTGTCAGCTTAAGATTGCCAAAACTGGATTAATCAATTACGATCAGAAGCAAAAAGTACATCTACGTCTACAAAAAATATCATTTATAAAAAGTTGAAGCTGTGCCGTCCCAATATTTATGTTATTAATACTGACGTCAAACATGTCTTGTCTGGCCTCATCCATATCCAGTTTGTCTGGCAGCTTTTCTTTGATGCTCTCCGCCAAATCATAAACTATGTCATCGCTTGATTTTCCGCCAGTAGATCCAGAAACGCAAGGCTGCATATCCAATATTGTATTCACCAAGGACATTGTTTCTTGGCGCTGTTATAAAAATTTTGCATTTAAAATATACTGAACATCTCAGTGTTTCAAACGTATGGTGTACCAGTAGTTTTATTATTGTGCTAGTTCTATATACAATTATACCATCCCAGTGTGCATCAGGTTTATTATATTTCATGTGAGCAAAATAAGCATTTTGATTTAACATATTATATGATCAGTAACCACATAATGCATGTAATGTTATATTATACTGCTGTATTTTACTTTACATGTTATGACCTGAAGAAAAATAATTGACGAGGAAATTATTATTATTCAGACAAATAAAATTATGATTAATATATTTTACTGTCCACGCCCCTTTTCACAAAAGAAAAAAAAAACCATTACATTAAAAAATGCGTACCTGGAATGCGATATTAGCATTGTCATGGAGACCAAATATTTCTGGGTTATCTATAAGTGGAAGCTGCTCAATATAATCCCTATATTCCACCAGTGTATCATACAGTGGAGCATAGTAATTGCCTATATTGAAAATAAAAGAAAACCAATTTATAATTTGCAACAACATGAACAGTAATTAAATATATCAAGGCATCGACATCTTTCATATTTATACAAAACGTATAAATCGTCAATAACAGAGTACACACCGGATGGGGAGTACTTGTAATCTTGCTGCAGTGTATCGGGATGGAAGAAGATCTTCAAAATGCTTCTAAGACAACGCTGGTCCCAGGCATCTGTTACACGTCCGCCATAGGTAATCTATAAATAAAACAAAACTCACTGAGCATATATTTTCCTACTCATTGTTAGGAGTTGCATTCAAAATGTGATACTAAGTAGAAATAGCTCTAGGATAAACAGACTCATTTGTGTTCAGTATTTAGAACTGACCTGCTGTATACACTACTGTACATCTTCACAAGTGTGTAATATCAGACAAAACTAAATTAACATTTCATACAGATATGTCATTAAAACCTGCTCGCTCGCTTGCTCGTCTGCCCTCCCGCCCGCTCACTCACTCGCTTGCTCACTCGCCTATCTTCTCACTCGCCCATCTTCTTACTCATTCACTTACTCAACCACTCTGTGATGAAGTAACCCATACCATAGTCTTAAAACTAATATTGTATAAATTTACTCTAAGTATATATATATATATATATATATATATATGAAATATTAATAATAATGTACCTCTCCTGTGATGTACATCAATGCATCCCATGGTATTTCACCTTCCTTGCAGAACATTTGAAGGTTTAATAAGGCACTCTCACGATCACTGTCACTAAATTCGTACTGCAGGAGAAACACCAAAATAAATTCAATGGTAAGGATTGGATAATTTATACTGGCTGTGTCCAACAAGTATTATAAGAAAATCTGTCTACATATATTTAACCAATTTTAAAGCCACAAAAATATTTTCCCTCAAACAAAGAACATACTGTATCAGCTGTATCAGCTGAAATTATTTATGCAGTAACAATTACTTGTTTTAGAAGGAAGTGTTGAAAATATACCAACTGTACGAGACGTTGTCTGAAATTATTAGTGAGGTAGCAGTTACTTGCCTTATAAGAGTGTTAAAAATATTACAACTGTATAAGATATTGTCCGGAAGCATTTTGTGATAATGGTTGCTCTTTTCTTACAAAAGTATTAAAAATATTACAACTGTATAAGATATTGTCCGGAAGTATTTTGTGATAATGGTTGCTCTTTTCTTACAAAAGTATTAAAAATATTACAACTGTAGCAGGAATTATTTGCTCAGCAAAAGCTACTGGTCTGATTAGAGCATTAAACACTTTGAACAACTGTGTGTCAGATATTGTCAGATGTTGTTTGAAGTTAGTTGTGGAGGAGCGTTACTCGTTAAAAGAATATTTCAACAACACCATAGCTACGTTGTTGGCCATCACCTTGATATTCCAGCCGAGAGGACCGAACTTCTTCCTCTCCAAGACGATGGCGTGGAAGAAACAAATTCCAAACACTATGCGGCGCCACTGTAAGCCCAATGCTAAAAACGAAATGGAGATGGTTTAGTATCGGACAAGTGCAACAAATCTTACGAATGATACAGCCTTGTGGCGATAAACACAGTTTTAGTACAACATTTAATCAAATCTCGAAACCTTTTTTTAAATTGTATTTGAAGCCATATTTTCCAATAATCTTTGATATTTTAAGGGATTAGTATCAATCAAACTTACTGTGTTCATCAAAGAAACTGTTTGTTATTTCGCCAAACGCCCTCTTCAGATTAGATCTTATTCCCTTAGGTGGTTCATTGGTGACCTTGACACTGTTCTGTAGGACGGACACGGGGAAATGTTTGGCTGGCATGGAACTAAGGAAGAGCCGGAAATCTTCGTGCGTATTCTGGGGCTTTTCTTGCATTTCCTTTACAATTTCTTCCATGGGAAGCATCCATGATGCAGCCAGATGACAGTTCTGGAAGGAGATAAATAATTAATTATATCTGGATAGTCATAATCAGTTTAATTTAAATACTTTACTTTCGAATGGAAATCGAACCCTTAATCAAACGGTAACAGTTTTGATGCTATACAATGTTACATTAAAAGATATTTACCTGCAGGAAAACCCAGTCACCATTTTTGACAGCATTTCCAATCAATTTCTCAGCAACTGGGCCTTGACCTTGGCCAAGAGAAATTGCATGAATCCTGGAGAAAAATTGTATATGATTTCTGGTAAGAATAACCTAAATAATTATAAAACGGCAAGTAATCTCGTAACAAACCAACTTATAATATTAGAAGTTTTACAGCAATGAACTGACACGACAGCGTTGAGATCATGTTACCTGTCAGTGTAGCCTTTATCCCTGGCAAATCTTTGGAAGGCATTCATTGGATCAGATCCGGTGCTCAGTACAAACACCAGAGGAGTGACATTTGACATGTCAGTATATAGCGTGGGCAGATCAGTTGGTGGAGGCTCCACAAACTCTTGACCTAAGTTCTCTCTCACAAAGTCGGTTACCACAAATACCACCTGGCAATGATGATTTTGAACATTATAACATAACTTCAGATTAATACCTGGAAAATGTAGGATGCGTACTCATTTGATCAGTTCATTATCTAAAAAGCATAACTTTCAAATCTATGGAGTAGCACAAAGTTATTTACATTAACAGTTGTGACAGAAATATTTTTTTTAAAAACACTTCATACAAATGATTGTTCTGAAATATAATTAACAGACCTTTTCCTCCTGAAAAGCTTTGACGAATATAAGTTTTTGGAATCCAGACAGACGTTTATTCCAGTGACCTTTGACCTTGTCATCATTGGATTCTTCACCTGATGGCTCGGGTGGTTCTGGACCATAAGCTTCATTAGTCTCAGGGTTAGCACGAACCTGAAACACAAGTATATAACGTTTAGATGGTGTTTACTGGAATAACTGTGTCTAGACTTTACTTTATAGTGTCAATCTCACAATGAATGGACCATTATTAATTAAATATGATTAATAATGATGAAAGATATCATACTGACACATGATATTTTATAATTTTACAACAATATTTTGGTATGGACTTTACTAGTTTCAATTTTGGAATTAGCTCTTTTGCTATTTATTGTGAAGCAAATGAATAAAAGCATAAAACATGAAAGGGACTGTATCAAAATTAATGAAACTCATTTCCCCTTCCTGTTTGTGAGGGGGTATGCATATACATCACTCTTGAGTTAACAAAGTGGCATATGGGACCTCTAACAGATATTATAAATGAAGTTGATAAACCCAGGATCACATACATTCATAGACACTGAGACATAAACAGTTCACATAAAATGGGGATTAAATGGGGATTCTTGTCATATAAAACTTCCTACTAATATATGGAAAGAGTCATAAAGAAAACTTATACATGGATCATTTAGACTTTCAGAAATCCATAAATATTACAAAACTCACACACATACACACACACACACAAACTTGGACATAGACACAAATACCACATAAAACGGTGTTAAAAAAGTAAAATATTCTGTACACTAACCAGAGTATTACCAATCTGTGCCCAGCACGGTGTTACAGACAGCTCAGTATGGATGTTCTTGAAAGCAGGAACAATGTCATGAAGGTCATAAGCCATGTTCCATATGGACTGAGCCAACCAAGGATAATCTGGTTTGGGAGGACGGTCCTGATAACACACAGGAAAAAACACATAATGTTAATGCATTCTACACCAAACAATAAACACAGTATAGACTTTTTCATTATGACAGATGATGGATTTAGTTCAGATTTTAAGCTCGGAATCAAAGATCCCACAGATGTAATAAGTCACTGGAAATTGAACTTTTTTAATTATACTCATTAATAGCAAAAATTCTCTTCAAAAGCTAAAATACACATTCCAATAAAGGCTATAATTTTAATCCGTAATCTGAATATTGGATAGCGATAACTGTAAATAAGATGTAAACAGCTAGCTAATGGCATATGTCACATTTCAACCTCTGTGCAGCTGCTGTGCAAAATATACCCACTGTGATACAAAACAGTGCAATATTAAAGCAATGATCATGCAATCTAATATTATATTAACCTAGATAATAATTATTGATATGTCGCTGTTTATTTACGATGCCATGCTGAACAGAAATATTCAAATTAAACATAAATCTGAAAGCTCACGTGACTATAGCTGGCAGGTGTTTATAAAAGCCATTCTAATAATATGTACTTCAATGAAATGAAGCTCTACATATTAGATATTCATAAAATAATAATGGTAGCAGATGTTGAAGTATTGTTTAAATGCAATATATATGTAACACGAATCTATAAACAACATCTTACATCTGTGTTTACATCTAAAAGGTGTTTTCATTCAATTTATCACCAGTGCTTTAAAATCATCTACGTACACCGTTGGTACAGATATTGATCTGATGGTCTACAATTCATACAAGACACATGTCACAGTACCTCTGTAAACCAGTGACACTGGGCATATGTCATGTTTAATCCAGGATGGGTTAAATATATTACCCATGTCTAGACACAAGTACATTTGACAAATTAAAGACAACCATTTATAGACACATTGTGTATGTTAACAATAGAACAGATTGTACTTCTTAAACTAATGATCAGACAATTTGACACACACACACACACACACATATATATATATATACACACACATACATACACACACACATACACACACACACACACACACACACAACTAATATGAAATTTAGGAAAGCCAATTATGTATTTATATTAATAGTAAAATCAAATACATTCAAATTAATTTAATTGGCCATACATCATAAACAATTAAGCTAATACAGTCAATACTGTTTGTAAGACGTCATAGGCATTCTCAATACATTAAAAAAACATAATACATTTAAAAAACACTGAAATGATAAGACATCAAGCAAGTTCTGATACCTTAATGAAGCCCTAGTATGGTGATAGTAGAAAGATCAAACAATCCAGAAGGAATGAGGGATTAAAGTTTTCAAGCCAATATAAATATAATGCATAGAAGAATTTCAAGAAAAAGCATCTCAGTGAAACTGCTCCTAGATAATAAAAATATCTCAGTGTATGGAAAAGTAAAAGAACTACAAAGACTGTTTGTTTACCAATGGTTTATAGGGTGGCAAATGCTTAAATTTGTATTTCTAAGGAAATGATCATGAAAGAAATATGATTAGTCTAATGTTATATATATATATATATATATATATATAGGTATAAAAATACATAAAACTAAATATGATTTATATGCATGGCTCTCTTTCTCTCTCTCTCTCTCTCACACACACACACACACACACAAACGCACGGTCTGGAGTCATAAGTATATAGAAATTCATTTGAAGGCAAAACATTTATTTTACTCAAGCACAACGCCGGATTTATATAGAACAGGTCAAAGAGCGAAACACTTATCGTCCATTCAGGAAAGCAGACATTTATAGGAAGATAACAATAAACAGCTATAGTACAATAAACTAAAATGGTAGATTACATATTGATATAATTAGGTGAACCAGAGATGACAGAAATCGGTCAATTAGAAGTCTAGTAATTTCACCAGAAGCTAATTAGCATACAGAGTTCTGATCGAGGAATAAAATTGTCTCCCCGTGCATCAGTCATTTATTATCTTACCCTGTCCATGCCCGGTGCTCCACGAAGGAAGAAGTTCCACTCTAGATCAGAAATGAGCCCATCTGATGACATGATGTCCGAACATAGCATAAATGAAAACACTAGCTTGTCCTTTTCAAACAGACCTCTGGATAACAACAATAATAATAATAATAATAATACAACACTTTATATAGCATTCTATATAATTGGATTAAAATTACCATAAAGTGCTTAAAGATACATGCTATGATGAACAAATCATCTCTAATAATATATATTATGCTTTTGTGTAGACTTTTCTTTAACAAAGTCATACATCATTTTGACATGAATAAACAAAATACAATAACCAAGCTACAATCCTATTTCGACTGACCATGTGCAAAATATACCAATCGTTAAATGCTGATGCCGCATCATCATACCTTGCAACATTCCTGTAAACGTCCTTCGTTGTCTGATCCAGAAGGATCTGGAGTCGTTTCTGAAGATTATCGCTGGGCTGACTGTTCTGTATTGTGTTCGTAAACAGCTGCTTAAAGTATTTCAGCGAGAACTGATACATTGGATCGACCTCGGCCATGTTGGCAACCACAAAGTACATGACTGAACCACGTGTGGCTACCACGCGGTACTTCTCCCTAGCAGCTGAGATCTGCTTTTCGGTTGTTTCAGCTTCAGCTAAGCGCTTGTTTATTACTCCGGATGTCACCTATGATGGAAGCAAAATATTGACATTCATAAGATGCACCGAATATTGAGTCAAAAGCAGGCAATAAAGCTGGTGCTTATTATATTATGATATATATTATTTGGGGTATTATTATATTACATATTATTTGTTTATTATTATATATTTAATAAATATACATTATTAATATTATTATTATTATTATTATTATTATTGCTAGAACTAAAATGCATAACAAATTATCAGTTGGAAGGACATACGTGCTTAGACATACCTTTGAGTCATTCAGTGTATTAACCAATTCCTCATTGTCCAGTATATTGCCCTCTGACTCAAATAGTAGCTTGAGGATTCTGTCCTCAATAGCTTTTAGTTGAGTTCTGTCTGCATTAATCTTTGTAATGAGCTGAGTTCTCTGTTCCTCCAGATCTGGCCTCTCTAAGCTCACTACATCACTAAAGAAACATCGTAGAAACTCAATAACAATAATCTTTAGCACACTCTAACATCATACACAAAGCCTATAGTCTCAATGCCATTGTAAACAATGAAAGTATTATGCTTGCATGTTTAACTCACACATTATTATTATTATTATTATTACTAGATCAGTTTTAGTAAAAACATAATACAAAGCCAAAACATGAATTAGATTAAATCATTTACTCTTTTATAAAAATAATCTGATGGTTAACAATATACAGTTAGAATCCATTAAACTGGACATTGTTTATCTAGCAAATCCACCTTTTGACACATTATAAATGACTCTTTATTCTGGCAAAATCCGATTCCGACACTTCATTTCACCAACAGAATGTGACATTTCAATGTAAAATTACCTTGATAATTCGACAACATGAAAATGTTGCTAAATATTTCAGCAAGTTCAGTCATGGAAATAATTCAGCTAGTTCAGTCATGCAAGACACACCATGTTGTCAGTAATGGTTAATTAATTACAATTGTCCTTGACCAAGTAATGAGTTAATCTTATGGACTAAGTGACACAAGCATTTCTTTATAATGTCTGTAATTAATAAACATCAAAATGATCTGGTCATTTATTGTGTCATAATTCTTGAAAATAAATAAATACACCACAAGATTATAAGTGTCATTGTGGTTCCAATGGATGTTGCATATTATTTTTGCTATATACAATGGCATGTCTTTACAATCTAAAAATGTGTGACACTGACTACTGGTATGTCACAGACTTGATATTCCGACATTCATGTTTATCATGTGACAAACCTTGTCAGATTAATGGATTCTCACAGTATAATATAACAATAATACCTGTATATTTAATCACACATTGTTACCTTGATAATCAATAAAAATTAAACTAAGCAATTTACTCCTTATCAATATTGTTAAGAAATTATTAATCATGCAAGATAATTATTAAGGACTGTATAAAACTATATATATATATATATATATATATATATATATATATATATATATATATATATATTAGACAATTCTGCATAGTATTCCTTGATCAGAGAAAGATAGCTGCCATAAAAAGTCAACAGAGTTAGTGAATCTTAGTGATAAAATTACCTGAGCAGCTGATCTTCCAGGCCAGTCTTTGTTACGGTAAAGTTAATGATTGTCACCTTGATGCACACTTCTGGTAGATAATGTGGGTTTGCCATTTTTGTTGTCATGTAGAATGCAAAGTTACGATCGTATTCAATGTCACTATCACCTAAACGGATCAACGTTCTACCACCCTGTAAAAATAACAGCGACAAAAATTAATATGTGTGTAATGTATTGGCTCTTTGGGAATAAGCCTGTAAATTTATATATATATATATATATATATATATATATATATATATATATAATTATCATAAAGACCTACCTGCATGAATGTCTGTTTCAATAAGATCGGCTCAAGGGCGGGATCTAGCTGCTCTCCAAGATCTTCTAACAACACTGGCATTCCAATGCGTATACAGTTCTCCAGAGTACGCAAAAATGAAGAATCTGTGAGCTTAATAACCTTAAGACCATTTGTAGCCTCCTTATTCCTAATCCATCTGTTTGCTTGCTCCTGTGGATCAATCATCAGTGGCCACCGACGCCCTCTTGTGACCAAAATGGCATTTTCAGTGGAGAGCTGATCTCTGGGCAGACCATCAGTGTTCCATTGTCGTATTTCATATGGATCAGCTAGAACACTCTCTAGAGTCATACCATGCGTAACTGGGATGTCCAGCCCCTTACAGTGGTTAGTCCAGTGTTCCACAAGTTCTACACGATAGATGCTCGTAAATGCGCCATAATAAGCAACACAAGCCGCAGCAACGAACACGTCACCAACAACATTACCAATTTGGAACTCAAAGTTCTGAAATGAAATACATGAAATCTGAATTAGCCGGAATAATATATGGTAAAAAATAGTGTAAATACATTTCTGGGATTCCATACTCCACTGTACAATGCCATGACATGTAGATACTTTTTAATCAAGATATCCTATTTGACATACCACAACACTCTCTTCCCAGCGTACTTTCTCATCAGCTAATGCCGTAGTTAGTTTACCAGCTCGTTTTAGTCTAGCTTGGGTTAGAGCCATGTTCTTCTCCAGGTGTCTCTTCTCGGCGACGCTGTCATCATAAAGTTTTTGTAACTCGGCTATCTGTGCCTCAACAGCTGCTAGTTTAGCTTGTTTCTCCTTCAGCATTGTCATTACAACATTTAATTCATCTTGAGCTGCGGCAAGCCTATATGTAGATAGTAACATACGGTCTTCTATCATTTACAGATCTATCACCTACAATATTTAGCAGTAGAGTATGTGTGTGTGTGTGTGTGTGTGTATAATTTGTTAGTGTATGCTACTGATATTAAAACCGTCCAAAACTTACTTCTGTCTCTTTGGTTCCACTGTCCTGTAAACTCTTGCATAAAGATCCATGGCTCTGACCCACATACACATTGACTTAGCAGCCTGTAAATAATCGATAAATATCATGAACTTACAGTGAACATATATCTTGAACTTACAAATGCCAGTTTCTCTTTCACACACACACACACCACACACACACACACACACACACACACACACACACACACACACACACACACACAATGGTTCAATTCACACACAATGACCATATTTTTCATTCGTAACAATACTACTGTAAGCTATTAATGACGTTGTTGCTAAAACTAATGAGTTGACGAACAGAAAGATAACAAAGAATTAACTGTAATACCCTTGACACTTTCTCAACAGTTTCAGGTGTAAATTTGGGGTTTTCTACGTATTTCTTCAGTTTCCGCAGTATAGCATCACTTATGTTGTCTTTATCATACTCCACGAGTTTGTTCATAAAATTGCTGTCACCTAGTACAACCTTGGCTGCAGCCCAGTCGGTTCTGTTAAAATATTGATGACATTTAAATAGAACGATAGCTCAGTTGCGTGCTATGGGCCTCAATTATGTCAGTCAATAAACATAAAAAATATAACACGCACATAATTCGCAGCAGATTTGTAATATAATTCTAGACTAGTTAATAAAGAAAGAAATAATTAGTTCGATATGTATTGTAACTTAATACGAGTTAGCTTTACATAAATTACTGATGCTTGTACATACTTGCTGCCTAATAGTAGACATACACCTTCCATAACGATCTGTACCAGTTCTGGTGGTTTACTGAACACTTTCAGCTCAGATATGTCATTCTTATCTAACGATTTCAGAGCCTGAAGAATAACAAAGAATGACAACATTAAAAGATAAGTGTACAATTGCTAATTCATCTTTGTGTAAGAGAGCTTAATTGGCATTATACAAAAAAAAATTATCTATAAATAAACCACGATTCCTACTTCTTTGGCTGCATCCAAAGCAGGAAGAGCTTCATCGAGATCTCTCTGGGCATCATCAGCAATGGCCTGCGTCTCCTCAGCCTTCACCTTGGCAACAGCCTCATCTTCCTTTACCACTTTACGCACCTGAAGTTGCACGCATGTAATGTCAACATTAGCGAGCTTAATCAAATTTAGTTTATGGTATATATCCAGGATTTAAAACTAACACTTGATCATTCTAGAGTATCTTACGGGTTATAGAGGGTGCTATATAAATTTTGTATATTATTATTATATTATTCGCACCCGAGGTGATTTGAACATGGAGTGCAGAGAAACAAGGCTCAAAGGAACAGGTCAATTTCATTTCAAAATTCAGAACTAATAGATATGTTCAAAACAATTTTGTTTACCAGTACCAAATAACCTGTCCCCCTAAAACTGAAAATGGCTATTTTATTTATACCAAGTTTGTACCATAACAAAATCACAGAATCAATATAGTTGTTGCGACTCATGGAATTTCCAGTGCATGTATTTCCAGTGGAATTTATATGGGCAACATGGTGGCATCCATATTAATCATATTGCCACAGTTCATCATTATAATTGGATGAAAATGATTGTATTGTGTTGCCTACATGAAAGTACAACAAAGTATTGATTAACTTTCCAAAATTTATATTTGTTGCGATTGTTCTTGTGTTCTGAAATGAAGAAAATTTGTGAGGAAATGACCCAGCAAAACCTTGTATCATGCCAACCTTTGACCCCCCTTCAACAGCTAATGCACACAGACCAATCATATGAAAACAAACTTTGCTCTCTGCATGCAGCCCATTTACAACATGGTCCATGATCTATGGATCCCAGCTACTGTATTATCATCGACCCATATTGCATATATACTTTAGAATTAGATCAATTTACATTAAAAATATATTAGTCTTGTTCTTGTCACATGAACTTGTATGAAAATGTGAAGATTAATCTTAAGATTTTACTTACAGCATCAGCCTTTTCCTGGTCAACGGCTAATTTTTCCATCAGTGCCTCAGTGTCTGCAGATTTTTTCACCAATTCGGGTTCAAGTGCAACCAGTTCAATTTGCATTGTGTCCACCAATTCATTAGTCTCCAGAAGCTTTGTCAGGCCATTCTTTACACGATCTCTCGCACTTATCAACTGCCTGTTATTTGAAAACATAACATACAACAACTAATCTGTTCAACATACACAATTACAGATTTATCCTAGATAAACATACACAGTTCAACTAAATGATCAACAATTTAATTGCTTAATCATAAATAAACAATTTGTAAAGAACTTACTTTTTCTTTTCAACAAGCATGGATATGTAAATATTAATGAGTTCTAGATAGCTGGTTGGTGTTGTGTAGTAATAACGCTTCATCTCATTATAGAATCTTGTTGCCATTGTGCTGACACTGGTGTGAATCTCCATACACATCTCAGAGATCTTCTCCTGATAGCCAAACAATTTAACAAAACAAAATTCACTGACAGAGGTTAAGTCTAAATGATATTAAGAATACATTAAAATTTTCTTCATTTTGCAAGATACTTCATTTAGCACATGGATGACTAAATACCTCATGTATTATAAGTAGTGATATGTTTAGGGAATACAAAACTAATTGACGGAACTAATGTAACATTTCAGAACAGTAAGTCAATAACAGAACTGTAAGCTAACCTTCAGTTCATCTGTCCCAATATCGATGCTTTCAAAAGCTGACTTGGACACTGAGAGCAGTGCCTCTGGTGGCCATTCAGTAAACCAATCAATTGTGCAACAATTGACAAGAGAAGGAAACATTCGACATCTTGATCTGAATGAACTTCCCACAGGACTCATTGCCAGTACAATGTGCAAGTTGCTCCTGGAAATCAACAAACATAACTGCTTTGAAATCTGATGTTTGGTGCCGCGATATATTTACGCAAACTATTATTAGCCCTGGTTCGTTATTCTAGTACATGCGGCTTTCCATCAGGTTAGTCTACTAACTGATTGTTTTTCTTACCTGACTCTGTTGATGAAGAAATCATATATGGCATCCCTGTTACCTTCTGGTACACCAGCTTCTTTAGCCGCTGGTCTGCAACCAATGATTACCTTCTCAAATTCGTCTGGTTCAAATAAATTTGGTACTTCACCCGAGTTCAGAATATTGTTGATGTCTTCTAAGAATTCCTCAACCACAATCTGGAAGTGAAACATTCAAAAATCACAGATGACTGATGACGACTGATGTTTTATGGTTGCTTTTGTGCACATGGCAGGCTCAATAAGCCAAGCGACCTCCAAAGGTAATGAAGTGAAGTCAAAGATGAAACACCCTTCAGATATGTCCACACTGAGCTTTAAACTCAGGTGGTAGTGATCTGTAGTCCAATGCACTACCAACTAGACCATGGAGGCATACTGACTTGTATGTATAGGTTGTTGGACTAAAATTAAGATGGTATTCATTGAAATACTAAAACTGTAAATAAAATCTCAGATGAAAATAAATATAAGGTGATAAATTAAGTGAGATTAACATACACTTACATGTACTACATTAATTTGTTCAACAAATTAATTCTATTTTCTTTTGAACTTTTTTAAGTGGCAGTGACACAATGTTTAAATTATCTGACCAGAAAATATTTGGAAAGGAAAACATTGATCTCTTTTCAATAAAACAACTAGCACAAGAGCATCCACTCCACATTTCATCCTGACACAAACCTGTGTATCGGTAAACAGGAAGACAGTATCCTGATTCTGGACACCTGCCATGTCATACAACTTCCGCAGATCTTCATGGAATGCTGCATAGTCGTAGCCTCTACTCAGCTCTATTTGGAAACACTTATAGCCACAGATATGAGAGGCCAGTCTAAGGGGTGTAGAGGAATAACAAATGTTAACCAGTCACTCTAATATCATACTTCAGGATCACATGATTTAATAATCGTGAGAAATAATTCAAATAAAAATATTTATCATTATCCTTTACAAAACAGAAGTGTGAAAAAATATTACTGGTTCGAACTTGTTGTTGTTATTATTATTATTATTTACAATATTATTATTATGCAATCTTGAAGCCTTTCCTTATATAAACTTATTTATCCAGTCTTATTTATTCAGTAAACACACATACACACACACACACACACACACACACACACACACACACACAAACCTAGTCAGAGATTGTTTCCCTGTTCCACCAACACCAACAAGAAGGGCATTACCCCTCTCCTGTCTTATCATACGTATTATCCGTGATATGTGTTCTATTGCATCTAAAAAGAACACTAACTTCATCTCCTTTGAACTAGTCATGTTGTAGTCATCCAGATACTGAAAAAAAAACATGCACTTTTATTATCTTTGTACGGTAATTAATCTATAATACATTCGTCAAATAACAAAACTTTAAAGTGTCATTTTAATTCTAACGCCTTATTAACTTCGAATTAAATGTTAACAAAAGGAAAGCTTTATTTACAAACAAAGAACTTTATAATCAACAACAATTAAACATATGATATACGCAAAGCAAGCTAGCATAGCGAACCAATTATTTTACTCATAGTCAGTGAATTCAGACAGTCACGTAGACATTTTGAAGATCCTAACTGAATGATATGTCCAACTATTTAGTTTATCTAAAGGATGAGATTTTAAAGCTCCAACACATCAGCAGAATACACTTCATTGTGCAAATGAACACCAAAATACATCCATAATTCTGGCTTTTTAAAATAACCCAAAACCTAAATTGGCTCAAATAAAAAGATTAAGAATGTCCATACATTATGGATAATACTTGAAAGTGAGGTAACAATGGGTGTGGTTAGTTATTCCATAAATATGTGAGTAAGTGGGTAATATTTGTGAATGTACAACATCTCACATATCTATTGATATCATATCACTGAAAATATTTCTCTAAACATTAAGTGAACACTTACTATACATAACAACATGATTTAAAGACATTTGATCTAAACAATGCTCTGAATATAGCACAACTTAGTTTGAAAATGAAATGAATTAAGACATTTAAAATGTAACACATCAATAACGATATTCCATTGAATAAATGCAATCTATATCAATTAAAAACCTAACTACATGTAGAATATATTAACTGATATTTAATCCTAACTTGTGGTATCAAGTGTGAACCATAAAAACAGTGTTCTCAGATTAGTGTTGGAAAAAAATATTATAACTGGTGGCTTTTAATACTTTTTTGCTGATTTCATAGAAATGTCAACATTATAAAGTTCAAAGTCTGGATTCCTTCACCAAACTGAGTTATGACAGTATGGGCTGTAACCAACTGGATTTTAGTTACCAAGCAGTATACCATCAGTTATTAATTTCAGTAAGGCTCCACTGTAATGCAGTTATTGGGGACTGCTAGGTCATGGACAATGTTATAAATGGATCAAGCCATGATAGCGTAGTTAGTTAGAGTGTAGGACTCATAGCCGAACGGTTGCCCCGTGAGCTGCAATACTGTCATGTGGCAACTGGTTCACTCATCCATATAAAAAAAGAGTACATGACAGGACGTGATGGCTATGTGTTTGAGTAACGTTTTTCGCCTATAATGGGAGCATGCATTGTATGCTCCCTTGGGAGCTGAGATATGTGCTGGGTGGAAACAGGTCTGATTCAGGGATAATAATATTGTAAACAATATTGTAAAGCACCTTAGAGCAGCTTCTTACTTGAAATTCAAGTTATTAGAATTACTTTATGGGAGTCATGTGTGGTGGATGGCTGTGATTGGGTTGTCAATTGTTACAAGGACATGTGAAATAATACACAAGAATGTGTGATTACTCGACAAACTGGCTAACAAGTGACCACTGGTGATACTTAAAGTATTCGGTTCTGACAAATATGTGAATGGTCATTGATATCCACACATTTTCAGTTGACTTACACGCCACTACAGATTTAATATCTTCAGTCCAAATAATCGAGAGCTAAATACTCCCACATTATATCTGCTTCTGCTGTATACTGAACACCGTGTTATAGTGAAGCCAGACTGTAAATGCCTTATAAAGTTACATGAAAAATGTAATACTGATTCAGGCTCACTGGTTGCATCACCATTAGTGTGTGATTAATTATTATAACATGATTACTTATTACAATATATATTGTTTAATCATCTACTCTGCCACCAAGAACAAGTGAAATGATAGTCATTATATATATATATATATATATAGGTGACATATATTCATTTATTAATATGATTAAATTATTATAGTAAAGATGAATATTTAATATGTGGAGTGTTATGAAGTAGGATCATGGTAAGGAGAATAATATTGATCTCTCTCTTACACTCACACACACACACACACACACACATACACACACACACACACATACTGAAATTGATATGTTTTCATACAGCTGATTAAACTATACACGACATAAATGAGAACCAGTAAAGGTTCAACTGCATTACAAAAACACAAAATGTTTATTAACCTGAAATTTTATTTTAATTGTTGTCTGTTTTATTTATCAATGTTTCCTTCAAAATCTTTTATTGTTATAATTTCTGTAATGCACCTGAACCTTAAACAGGACAGAATATATTTCATAATGGAATACATAGTTGACTTACATATTGCATAACCTGAAAAAAGAGGTCCATACAGTTAAACATTAATAACTTCACAGCAAACAGGGAAAAAATGTTAAAGAAGCAACATCACCCATTAATGCACTGCACCTGGCATTAAGAATTAGAATGCAAACACAACATACACATTACGGGAAAATACATGGGCCCTAAAGTCATTGCCTTCGGTTGTAAAAATATAAATTTACACTAGCTTTTCCACATTGTATTATATTTATTTTTAAAAACCAGTATGATATTAAACAACAAATAGATTATCATGACAAACATAATTCAACAATTTAACTCTACATGGTTTAATCACTATATATATATATATATATATATATATATTTTTTTTTAATTAACAAAGAAAGCTTTAATTTTTAATTTAAGATGATTTAATGATATCTGAAAAATCCTACTTTCACAGCTTTTGATGGTATTTGTTGACAATTACCAGATTAGGTGCATCATGAAACAAACAAAAATTGAAAAATTTTACATCAGTATGACGAGAGATAAAGGAAAACAACAGCAAACTGAGGTGCAGTATTAAAAACATGAGGCAAAATTACTAGAACAAATCAACTCACATCACTAAGAGCTTGTTGTACTTTGTCGATGTTAGACAGATCTTCATAGACTCTGTCAGCTTTAGGAGCTCCAACTTTGATGAAATCCCCGAATATAATTGGATCCTTAGCAAAGCTATCTGGCTCAACATTCTGTAGGAAACAAAATTCTTAATTCGTAATGAAAAGATAATCGAATAGTAGCGCAGATAAAATACAACAGTATTGGTATCACAGAATATATAGAATATCAGACAGAAATCTAGATAGTTATCTCCTTCTAACAATGAAATGTTTCATTCTATATATAGACTTATATATTTTGTCATTATATATATATATATATATATATATATATATATTATATATATATATTATCTCTTTTCTCTTTCATGAAACACACACACACACACACACACACACACACACACACACACACACCTGCCCAAAATGTTTGCTAGCCAGTTCAGACAAAATGTCATAGAAACTCTTCTTGTCCTCGTGGTTAATGAGACGGTCATGGAAGACACGCAGGGTCTCATGACAGAACAGACGGAAAATCTGCTTCTCATCACGGATTACACCTACATCAGCTTGCAGAATGCCTGAAAAATTAATATTACGAAATTTCCTTCGGCATCAGATGTTAAGTCTAGCTGCACACATTAACACAGTGAATATTACGTAATAAACAACTAGAGTACCTTGTACACTGTTTGACAAATCTCTCAAATTAAAGATGTAATGTGACTTTGCCGGTGTTGGCAAGAAGTCGGAACTCATGCGGCTGTACAGCTCAACTGCAGCACTAACTATAGAGTCCGTACATTGTCTGACAGCATGTGGGAAGTCGTAAAAGAATCCAGATAATATGGCCTGAAATAAACGATGCAGTGCAACAATTATTTCAGTTATTTAACGTCGGCATCAAAATGTTGTTCACAGCAATACTTAAAGAAGTAATAAAAATAAACCTACTGCAAACATATGTTTCAGGCTGTGTTCTGAAGGTGGTGGGACACACAGCATGGAAAAGTGGCGAATAAATCGTGGCGTGACTGGATTACGTCCTCCACCAGGTGGTGCACATGCAGCACACACTGTCACATCCTGTTATATAAATAAAAGACTGTGTTCAAATAGGGATCATTGTGAAAAACAGGGGAGTTCATTTATGGTTTTGTTTACATATAGTTATTAAAATAGCCTTTCAAAGAACTAACATGAATTTCTTTCCAGAAAAACTTCTCCCTGTCATAAACACCACCGAAGTCTTGGAACTGTCGTAGTAGTTCGATGGGTGGCTGAGATCCATAGGTATCAAGCTTAGGCATGTTCAGATCATCAACAAAGATGATAATCCGTTTCCCAGCAGGTGCACCTAGACACAAGAGAATGTCGTGGTCAAAATCAAAATATGTCATATTTATAGATAAGATCAAAGAACTCATAAAACTAAGATAACATTGAGATTAATGGCCGTGTCAAATGTCAATGTATTTTACAAATATTCGCATCTGTAGAAATGGCCATATAATCCCAAGAAAAAGATATATTAGTGTTAAGGGGAGGAACTCATAAATACCAAGGATATTTTTGCGTTTCTTCTCCAGTTTGCCTTCAATCATTTCCTGTGTACGTATGCTACTAGTTTGAGCAGAGAAATTTATGAATATTGGAACGTATCCATTTGGTTCAGAAATCTGGCTCAAGACTCCTTTAGCAACAACTGACTGAAAGGGAGAAACTGTAATTTGACAACAAACAAATGAAAACACAACGAAGAAAGCAGACAAGAAACACAAACTTTCACGTTTGTAGAAAATATTATTTAAAAAATTAGGTCTTTATTAGCTAGTGTCATCTATCTACATTAACTTTTGTTTAAAAAGGATGTAGTATTTCATGATACCTCTTCATGTTTAAAAATTAATCATATTCCCTATAATACCTTTCCAACTCCGGTGTCCCCAGTGTAGAGTACTGACTGTTTAACAGCCAGCAGTTTCTCCAGTAAGTATCCAAACCTTACTGTGTCAACAGTTGGTACCAGCATGTCAAAGAATGGTAAATTCTTGTCATATTTAAACTGAGGCACAATCCTCTCCCACTGATCCATTCTACGCAATTCAAAGTCCACATAGCATCCCCAGAGATCACCAACATTCGGTAGCTATAACATAGGAAAATAATTTATTAATGCCTTGTAAAATATACTTTAGCATCAACTCATGTCATGTCAGAGATGTACAAATTACCTACGTTAATTCAAAAAAGAAAGCAGATCATGAAATTAATCCATACAATACTTTTCCTAACAACGCTGTTAATCGGTTTTGAATAAATCAGTTATAACATTGTTATCTGAATATCACACATTAAAGGGGAAAACTACTTAATCTGCTGGGATAAATGTTAAATAATGTGGAAATTGAGTTTGGTTGGAAATTTATCACACAAAAATCATAAACCATACAAATAAAATGATGACTGAAGTTTTACGGCCACTTTTGTGCGTAAGGTAGGCTAAATGGGGCCGAGACAATAAAATAGAATACGTTGTTTTCTAGTGGTTTTCCCGCAACTGAATTTCTAGAAATGATATTTGTACTCTGCTCTAACAAGTACCCGGACCTCTAGCACTAAATTATTTTCGAAATTCAACACAAATACATCCAAACATATCCCATTTTGTTTTGTTTATTTGACTGGCAAACAATAACAACAATTGTTATTCGTCGTTAATATTTCAATAAACAAAGTAGCCGTTATGAATAATTTTATAATTTCATTTAAGTACTTCCATTAAAAACTATTCACACTCTGTGTTGGGCTAGGCTACCTATAGGTTACTCTTACCTCAATCTTCATCATAACAAATAAACAAAAGCATAATCATTATGATTGAACTCCCTATTATGCATAATTAATATATTAGTTTACAAACATATTAAGCTACATTTATGAAGAAGATCTCCAAAACATGTATCATTTTATCACCCACCTTAGCATCACCGTTGTCTTCAAACTGCTGTCTAACAAAAGTGTCAAATGCGTCCCAGTATGTGTCAGTGATGTTGCCACCGATGGACCAGAGATAACAGAAAACAAAGGTCGTACAGATCAAAGGATTCAGTTTTGCTGGGTCGGCATTTAGATCCACACTCCTGCTCTCAAGAACCAGCGACTCGAAGAGCTTGCACAGAGTCTGGACCTTGCTGATGTCTACTTGTGGCATGGCTTCAGTACACTTCTTTTGTATAAAGCGCAGACCGTTCTCTACGTATCTGTTGAACAGCTCCCAGACATAGTCTCTTAATTCATCTTTCATGCGGCTACACTTCTCAGCCATCCATGTCTGTACATATGGCATCCACTTCAGTTCTGTGGCATCCACATATACCATTCCACACCTGAAACATATTAAAATATCATAACACATTTATATAATGCTACACGAAAAGCCCATATTAATAATAATAATATAGTGCCCTATCGAGCTAGATAGCTGCTCTAAGGCACTTTACAGTATTATTATCTTTGGCTCATAGGTGTTTCAAGCCAGCACACACCTCAACTCTCAAGGGAGCATACAACACGTGCTGCCATTATAGGCACAAAGCATTACTCAGATACATAGCCATCAAGTCCTGTCAGATTCTCACTTCTGGCTGAGTGAAGCAATCGCCACATGACAGCTGCATCTCCAGAGCCTCGAACCCATGAACCTTTGATTATGAGTCCTATGCTCTGACTAACTGCACCATTACTGCTCGACAGATTCCTTATAATATACACATACTAATCGATTATAATAAATAGTAAATATATAAATAAAACAAAAATGCCTACCTGCTAACAGTGGCTGGAGATGCGACAGCCAAATCCTGCACCTCAAAAAGCATGTGAATAAATGGAGTGAACTTGATCCGTTCACTATTTGCCAGACAAAGCATCTTGTTGTCATCCAGCACAGTGTTCATATTTTCAATCCACAGTGCGTCTACAGGACCATCACAGACAATCCACTGATGATCTTCTGTTGTATTCTGATAAATATAAACAGAAAACGCAATACATTAGGTTATGAGTTAGTAGTAATTTTTACATCACCAATAAATCACATTAGAAGTACAAGCTGAACACTGTGATCTTGCATTCTACTTTATTTCTACATTTGCATATACTAGTGCCATCTAAATATAACTCAGTGTATATTCATTATGAACAAAATTATATTTATATTTTAAATATTTATTAATTCCTTTCTGACGTTTCATTGTTTAAATAATTGCGTAAATGCGACTGTAAATATAAATATTCCAAATGCTGACACTCACAGAGACACAGGCCCTGGCTAACATCGGCATGAGACCATCTCTCCATTCCAGCGTCAGTTTATTCACTTCACCATAAAGCTCTCCCATGGTGATAGACTTAGGATTGAGTACATACGTGTGCACTGGTTGGTAGAAAGGATCCGGCAGACCTTCCTTGTACAGATTCTCACAGGTTGTCGCCAAGTTCTGTGATGGTTGAAAAAAAGCAAACGAATACGCTTTAGAAATATTTGCTTTACAATTATAATGAGAAATAAATTATTACTTGTATATGTTTGGTTATGTACTTTCTAGGTGCATCCAAATATAATCTAAACATAAACATTTAGGATATATATATATATATATATATATATATATATATATAACTGAAACTTAATCCATCACTAAAAGGATTTACTGATTCTAGATCTGTATTTGTTGTTGTTTTTTAAATAAGAAGACAGTTGTATAGATATGATCTTACTCTGTAGATACACGTTTTTCCTCCACCAGTTGGTCCTACTAACATGACACCATGTCTTACTAACATGGTCTCATACAGCTGGATAACCTTCTTTATTTGACTTGGTACCACCTGCAGCTTCATATCAGCTGCTACCGATTCAATCTCCTCCTGAAGGCGACCATAATCATGGTCCGGAATGTCAACACCAGGGAACAAATCCTGAAGGATGGCCTGTAATGGAAGAGTATTAAATACTATTAAAAATAAACCTAATTAATATATTGTTAACAATAAACAGAATTTATTCACTGTTAACGATCAACATAATTAATACACTGTTAACAATGCATATAGTTCATAAGAAAGTCACTTACAGTGAATAGTACAGCATCCTCCTTTAAGAATTTTGGCAGATTGCTATCCCGCAGTGCCCTGATCAGGACAACATCCTCATCTTTGTCTGGATTCTGACGTTTCTGTGCACCAGCCATGACAAGGACAGACTTCAGAGCCCTCATTCCAAAATCATAATGATCCTGTTGTGAAAGCTGCTCAGAACAAAGCTTGTACATCTGAGTCATCTTCTGGGCAAGTGTCTTAGAGGACTCAAAACCCTCGGAGTAGAGAATGACCTCAGCAATCAGACCTATTCAATAAATTATATGGAGCAATAAATAAGACAGAAGGACATCTTCAGAAGCATCTTCAGAAGCCTGTAGAAAGCATCTGGATGTGTGTATAAAAGATGAACCTATATCAACACATTATTCCAACATAAAACTTAATCTTGAAAGAGAATTAGAACACATTTGTATTGTAAACTTACGGTAATCAGGTACCATCATTGCAAAAGGTCTGAACAGAGCTTTTAGATTATCAGGTAGCTCAGTACGACCAGCATACCCTGGATTCATGGTGATGAATGCTGCACAAGTTGAAACAAGTTTGATCTCATGCCCTTCAAACAGAAACCTAGACACCTAAAAATTAAAAAAATTAAAAATGTTGATTATTAATGTATTATTTGTTAGTGTATTGAGAATCTTTATCTGAATATCTGAAAATAATTAGCTTATTTGTATATATTTAATTATCTGTGCATCTAAAAAAGACAAACCTTTGCAGATTTTGCATTCTTTATGGTAATCAGTTGTTGTGCAATCACAGACAATACTTCAATGTCAATTCTGTTGAATTCATCAAAACAACACCAAGCCCCTGACTGAGCCAGTCCTGAGAAAAAACGACCCATCATCTGCAAAAACAAAATATTTACAGTTGGTACTATTTATTTATCACATAAGATTAGTGGAGATAAACACAAACAATTACAGATCTATCACACAAGAAAGAACCAAAAAATATAGATTATATATATATATATATATATATATATATATATATATATATAGAGAGAGAGAGAGAGAGAGAGAGAGGAGAGAGAGAGAGAGGGGGAAGAGAGCAGATGATACAACAAACCTTGTAATCCAAGCCATCCGAGCAATTAAACACAACACACTGTTTGGCAAGTGACTTTGCGAGATCTTTCGTTGTCTCTGTTTTTCCTGTTCCTGCTGGACCAGCGGGAGCACCACCCAGATCAAGCTGGAGGGCACCCATCAAGCACAGATAGCACCGATCCTGAAGGAGATAAAACAAAGCAGAAAATCAGTTAAGTGGAATGGATGGATGGGTCTTTAACTTTGCTTAAGTACAATGACTAATGATAAATCTGTGAAAATGTAGCCACCAAGCAAAGTTATGCTTGCCACTGAATGAATTGTAATTGTAGTAGGAGCTGCAGTAATAATTGTACAGTCAGGTAGTATAAATTCAGTAATGTACATTGGGCACATAAGCAATTTTCAAATTACAAGTATGCAATGTCCATTTCTAAAATGGACTTCACAGTCGTCTTTAAAGAAAATATAACACTTTTTTTTAATCTAATAATAATCTGAAAATTAAAAAAAAAATGGTTAGCCTATGTTTATCATAACAATTTTGAATATGTGGCAATCAACAGATATGAGCATTGCTAGATTATGTAAATTAAAGAGAACTTCATCGCTGTAAACTTGGCTAATTTCATCACCAGAATCCTTTTTAATAGACAAGACAAGCTTTATCTTTCAAAGAATCACTGATGGTCTTTAATATGAAATGGATGCATTCCACTATTCATTACAGAGAGGCACCTCATCAAGGTCATTGGAATGTGAAATCTGATTCTGTTTGAGTAGACAGAAGTGCTCATGTGATGTGATGTGATGTTGATATTTTAACATGATGACAATATTTTCTTGTCGTATAGGAATTAATCATGTAGATGTGATGTATTCTTATGATAATCATTGACAAATCATATCAGATCTTTCATATATGAATTATAGCACTTTAATTATAATTTGGAACTGTGATCATCCCTTTTACTGTACAATTAATGTGTTACAAATTTGCCCCCAAAATGACTATCAAAGAGCAAGCTGATGTTAATTTCTGCTTGAGATTTTGTGATCCCCTTTCTTCATCCCTAATTCATCACTGAAGACAATGGAGGACTAGATACCTTGCTGATCTCAAAACATCTACCTACATCAGTTTTATTGGCTTAATGTGTGTGTGACATGTTAGTGTCAATATGAATCAAACCTCAAAAGACATGAATACAATATATTAGATCACCAAAACAGTAAACAGTCCTATTGTGTTGTAGACATTGTGTCGTTGTTGAAAAATTAAATGCAAGAGAAATTCCATTTCAGGATTAATTTGACTGGATTCCCAGATTATTGCACTAATATATAATTAAGTTAGATTGTATCACTCCATATCAGCCACAAAATATAATAATGGTGACTGATGTTTTTGTATTTCGAATGACTTCAATATCTCGCACCTTCTTCTCAGGATGCCAATTCTAAACTATATTTTCCAATAATGCTCTTGTAACACAAATACCCTTATAAGGTTAGTGTTAACAACTATCATATCATAACATAACAGCATACTTACAGTGAGTGGTGTAATAACCAGTCTGGCTGAAGCTCCAAGGTATTCATATCCATAAACATAAACAGAATTAGACATTCTCACTACACAGTTATCCATGTCGTAATCCCAGTAATAACGTAACTGCTTCTGCCACTCGAAATTTTTCACATCATCAACCTGTAACAAACATTTGCATATATATATATATATATATATATATATATATATATATATATACATATATAGGCTAAGCATAGGTTAATTATTTAAAAATATCATTAATCTAATTTCACAATATTAGTGTTGTCTCAATGGTAAGACAACTATTAAATGTCTTCGGGATAAATGAACACGTCTAAAAGCGTCTCATGGCACATTATTCCATTTATTTATTTATTTTGCTGTGATGGCAGGTAGTGATTAAAATATTACTTACTTCTATTCTAACCAACTCAGTAATTATGTCTCGGCCGTGCACATCCAATGTTATGAGCGCACAGAGAACAGCGCGGGCTAACTTGGGTAGCTCCCCACGGACAATGGCCGCTAACTTGTTCAGATCCTATATGTAGAGAACAAAAATTTCTTTACTATCTGCAGCTGGATAGATAGACTTGATCGGTTTAATTCTGTCTGGCTATATGTATAATTACCTTGAAATTTTTCTGTTCAAATTCTTCCATGGCCTGTAGTCTATCAAAATCCCCCTCCAATATCTCATGCACATCACGACACCACATAATCTGGGACACCGTGAGGATGATCTGAAAAATAAATGATAGTTAATCAAAATATTCCATAACACGAGGCATTTAAGAGGCTTTGATCTTCATCCATTCAATTCAATTCACTAGCAATTTTATTCAGTGTTGAACAGCGTACATAAACCTAGCAAATGTAGATTTGAAGTTTAGATAACACACAACATGCATTATACATTCTGATATTGTATATATTTATACTGTTTTCTGTCATTTATTGAGATATAATAAGCTGTTTCATAAAGTCTACACAGAATATTTTTAATTAAGATTAGTAGCATCATAAATCAAATACCATACGTAAGCTGATTTTATAAATGTGGACACAACAAGGAACTTATTTGCAATATGTAATTAATTTAAAATGCATTTCATAGCTGTAATATATATATATATATATATATATATATATATATATATATATATATATATATATTGCCAATTAGAATTTGTATTCAGAAATGTTTTAATTAAATCTATACCTATTATTACATGTGTAAATCAATTAAACACTACAATTATGTATAACCAGATAGTAACATCTCCAAAAGACATTATTTTTACTAAATGCCAAACAAGTAAACAAGAAACAATTCAATTTAGACATAGAGTACCTATAACATAACACCAAACCATAATTCGTATTTTTGCCATTTTCCCCTCTTATGAGGGTGGGGGGGGGGGGTCAACGCCAGTGTTGCTCTATTTTACCCGATCTACCTTATTCAGCTCAGTCTCTGATATTCTCCACCACCTGATTCCATATTATCCTCAGACTCTTCCTCTAAATCTCACACCATCCAACTCATACAACACGCTTCTCTTCATCCAGTCTCCATCATCTTTCTATAGCACGTGTCTCATCCACATCAACTAATTCCTCTCAAAACCTTCAGTCACCAGGTCAAACCTTACTATTTACTTCAACTCTGCAATTTTGGTATCTTATCCCTCAAAGAAACACTGCTCATTCATCACAGCATTCTTATCTCGGTCAACTCAAATTATCTGCTCTGCATTCATGATCCAAGTCTCACTTCTACACACCATTACACTCCTCAAAAATGTCACATACATCTTCTCTTTTAACTTCAACGACAAATCGTTCCTTGTCAAGATCTTTGACAGGTCTATAAACTTTCCCCATGAATAACAAACTTTCGTCAATGATGGTGAATTCACTCTTCCACTTCCTCCGCTCAGCATATCTGTCAGATAACAGAACTTTACAACTCTGTCCATACGTTACACCATTCTCCAAATTGATTATTTCCTGTATGTTAATATCCTCACCATAATTACCTGCTCTCTCTCTCTCTCTCTCTCTCTCTCTCTCACATATATTGCATGCAAATGTATCCCCATCTGTAGTTAGTGAACCTTCAACATCTTGAGCACCTCTTACTGAACCACCCACCACACCCTGTACACTAGCTGAACCGACTTGCTTCTAACACCCTTCCCATCGATAATACATTCCCACATCCCTGTCCTTTGAACATCGCTACAGTTCTTCCCTGAAACCATCACGTCTGATTTGCTGAGGTTGATCTTAAATCCTTCAGCACGCGTGCACTATTTTCCATTTCAACTGACACAGACTAGCTCTATATAGACATGAAAACCACAACGTAAAAGCAGGTCATGATCTTCCGAACAAAAGGCAAACTACAGACCTGTGATGCATGACAAAGAACCCATTCTTCTCTCTCCTTCCTCTGGAAGTCTGTCATTGCCGTCTTGACAAGCTTTCGTAGATTGGAGAACATCCCTTCTTCAACCTTACCAAGCCAGTCTTCTACATTACCTCTAGCTTTGAGGCCTTTACCGAGTGATACCTTCTCACCTTCCGGTGATAACATGGCCAATATCTCATTATTATACTGGATCTCAGCCTTCTCCTCTGCAAGATCATACAAAACAAGATCATAACATGACTAGAATATAATTTGGCATATTATTATTCTATGAGGATGGTGCATGGCTTCCATTTTATTGCATTTCCATCCAAATGGATCCTATGAACCTTGTGAATTCAAATTGACACCCCTCACACACACACACACACACGCGCACACACACACACACAGACACACACTTGCTCTATAAATGCGAAACCTTTCCTACATATTAAAATAATAGTTTGGTATTCTTTTAAAATAAAATCTGTAAGTTCATTAATAAGTGTGAATCCCAGAGTGATGGAAAATACAGTCATCATCAAATGGTAGATTCATGGGGTGAAACATGTATTATTCCTTCCTCTCCAATGATACACATGATTTGTGCCCATTGAGTGCAGCACTAATCAGGCACTTACCTCCTCCGGGTGTTGCTTTTCCATCACTAGACTGAGGTGCTTGTATGCCAAATTCTAACTTAGCAATGGCATCAAAACACTTCCTCAAATGAGGCTGGACAGCAAGCGGATTTCTGGTCTGAGCGAGAATCTCAAGTAATTCATCATTAGACAAGAAATAAAACCTGAAATAATGAAGAGCCAAAACAAACAAAAAAAAGATTAAACAGAATACAACAGTAACTGGAATAAATCCACTACAATGGCCAACCAAAGCAGATATTGCAAAAGTGAACAACGAACCTGGGAAAGATTACTCGCTTAGACTCCAGGTAAGCTTCGAGACATTTCTGGATCTGATCCAGTAGAGCATTGTTATTCTGTAGTGTCTCCAGTAAGCCGGGTTGCGTTGCCGCTCTAATTGCCAAAGGTACTTTGTTGACCTGATTACGTACAAAATCATATTAGATTGATTGACGTATGAGATGATGATAGAAGACAACCTTTTATGGCTTTCTAAAATCTAAGTTAGTGAGAATGATCAGGTGAGTTATTTTATAGTTTAACTTTGACATTGGTAAAACCCAGGATATATATATATATATATATATATATATATATATATATATATATATAAACTGAACTGTACATGGAAGACCACTGAACCTACATACCTTACGCATTGTCTCTTTAAAGGATTTGTCCACCGTCAAGAACATTTTAGCTTCAGCAGGAAGCTGTCTTTGGATATCAGGTGCACTAAATATTGATTCCAAGTAAAGCCAGTTTCTTTGAC
This sequence comes from Paralvinella palmiformis, assembly GCA_025642065.1. Taxonomy (NCBI): domain Eukaryota; kingdom Metazoa; phylum Annelida; class Polychaeta; order Terebellida; family Alvinellidae; genus Paralvinella; species Paralvinella palmiformis. Next base: position 620,606 of record JAODUP010000068.1, on the reverse strand, counting down.
AAGTCAGCCATTCTTCCTACAGATATAGAATATATTTAACACAACTGCGTAACAATTCTTCAGCTTACATACATTCATATCTAATCAATATTGCAGCAAAGAATGGGATGAAAATGTACCAGCGTTTTGCTGAACAGATCCAGCTGTTTCTGCCAATCTTCCACTCTTGATTTAATTGGGCCAACATGTCTAGAGCTGGATATGGTTGCTATGTTGATGTTGCTGTCATCTAACAAAACCTGGATGTCATCGGTACCACCCAGAATAAACACATCCTTGTAATCCTTGTATGGCAGCACCACAAACTCTGTTTGCTTCCATGAGTCCTCCACCTGTACACGACAGCAATGCAATTAAATGGGATCCAACTGTCTACATCCATTCATGTAGTCTTACAATGCAGTCATTTGCAGTGGACATAATAAAATTCTAACAGTGAAGCATCAAACCAAATAACTCACCTTCTTTAAGATGGTCTCCAGACTAGCTTCAGAGCTGGCTTGTCCCGATATTTCCTGGATAGTTTCTGAGTGATGGAATGCATCAATCTCTATCAGTTTGCCCAGTGTCATCGGATCATCTTCATCATTGAAGGTATGCTCCAGCACTTCATATATACGCTTCCAGTGTCGATCACGAAGGTTTGGATTACACAGGTCGGTGATGATAGGCATCTGTATTGCAACAGCACAATTACATCCCAATGCAGTTTCAGCATTTATTGTTCATAGGTTTCACAATCAATAAGAAACATTATCGCATAAAATTTAAGTTTCACATCTCTTACATAAATAATACTGGAGGGTGAAGTAAAAGCAAGTGAATGAGTTGTTTGTTGAACCTCGGTGATGGTCATCCCTGGAACATATGGCCAAGAGATTGACCCTTAGAGAAACATCCCATGAAGACAGGAATGAGGCTGATTTGAACCCACATTCTAGATACTTGTTGTACAGTGCACTAGCCACTGTGCCATCTTGAAATGGTTAGTAACCATTTAATAAAAACACTGTTGTTGCATAAAGCAATACCTTTTCTCGCATTTTCTCAACTCTGTCTTTCAGCATGGGTACCACTCCATTTGGTGGCAGGCCCTTTTCCAGCTGGTACACCGTTTTGCCGTACCGAGCTGTGGTCGCTGCCATCTCTTCTGGATCTAGCTGTTTGAAAGGCACCTGAAGGTGTATTGAAAGAAACAAGAACATATAGACACTCACCCAAAATGTGATTTATTTTCAAAACATTTATTAAATAAGCATTCCTACTGGTGAGAGATCTACGGCTTTATCCTTTTAATTCATAGAAAATGTTTATTATACAGACAATATCACCTCCTATATTAAAGAAAACCCTCAATCATGCAATATATGTTTGGACGAATAACAACAAACAATAACTTATTTTTATCATCTGGAAACATTTATTGATGCCCTCACTGTACCTCCATCCATTCATTGACCATCCCATCCCAATTATCTATTGAGTTCCACAGCAGCTGCTTTAGCTTCAGTTCAGCATGAACTTCTTCCAGTTCTTCATACTTTGAGACTTCAACCTGAAAGATATTGGTCGAAATAAAGATGATAAGAAATGGCGCAAGAGCACGTGGAATGTATTATAGATGAGGCTTTAACAAGGTCTGAATAACAAAACTCAAATTACATATTAATAATATGGATAGGATTAAAATTAAACTAAACTATATATATATATATATATATATATATATATATATATACTGTAGTTTGACAGTCTGTGTGATTTGTGACATGCCTTAAAGTTCTTCTGATAAGATTTGAAGGTAAAAGCAAGTTTCTGTAGTTCATCCATCTTTGACAACATCCTTTCTAGTTTATTCTTCACATCCGATCTCTCTGAAGTTGGATCCAGAATCATTGGATCCTGAAGCATATACATAAGAATGTATAAAAACATCAATAACAAACCTAAGTCCTAAATAAAAATGGTCAGTAGGGCATGACAGGTAGAGCAGTTTCCTTCTTACTATTGTTACAGCATACTAATCCGGATATTAAAACCAGTAATATAACTGTCAAGGGGGAACGTTATTGTTTAACGAGATCGATTCTTACGTATAAAAAAAGAATCACTTACTTGAGACTCTTGCTTGATCTCCTTCACTTCTTTTGCAAGTTCGCTGATATCTTTGTCCAAATGCGTACAGAATTTATCAACGTTGGCATCCCTCTCAGCCAATGCTTTGTCTATACAGTTAAGTACATTGTTGATGGATGGACTCAAAGTCTGCAAAATAATTGTAACATAAGCTGAATATAAATGTATAAATAACATGAGATATTTGTATATATGTAGCATTTGGCATGCGAATATCGATGGTTCTATTCTGCACTTATGACAACAAAACTCCAACTCTTAGAGATGGTTTCTGCTCATTGTAAACTGTCATGCAGTAATTGGATATATCGTAGTTAATTTATGTTGACGAGTACTGTGTGTATCATGAATAAAAAAATACCATCTAATTATTACCTGATATACAGCAAAATCTTCAGGAGGTGTTGGTACATCAAACTGTTCTATCAATTCATACATGTCATTAATTATCTGGGCCTCCTTTTGCAATGGTTCAATCTGTAAAGAAAACAGTATGGACCCAATAGTAAATACACATCATTGTATGAGTGACTGAGGGGTAATGTTTGCAAACTGAAGGAGTATTACAAACAAAACTACAGAATTGACAGTTACTGTCAGCTACTGACAAGAACATGACATGTCATATTTACAACAACACAAACAAATCATACCCTGACTTGGACCTCATCCAAGAAAGGGTTAGAGATTCAACAAACTCCAAAGTTGTAGTTGGTGTCGATTCAAGCTTGAACTGAGCATCCTGTAACTCAGCCAGCAAACGATCAACTTCACTGCGAGCCTTCACTGGCAGAATGTCATTTATTACCTGAGAAAAATGAGAGAAAGCATAATGACTCATAAAACATAGAAAATAACTGAAAATAGAAGCATTATACTAAATTGGAAAGTTAAAATGAAATATGTGACATAAATTATTTGTTGCGTGTCAGATTTGGTATATAGTAGCTTTTCTATATTCCATTAGCATAACATACATCAAGACATCTGATTGGAGATGGTGTCAGTGTCAGTTTCATCTTGACTGCATCAACCAACAACATTCCCAGAGGACGCTTCTCAATGATAGCTAGTGCCATCTTGTGTTGTTTGTGGTAACGGGCAAGTGATTCAGCAAAGAAGGCTACATCTGAAAAAATGGAACGAATCTTACTACACGGGAAAATCAGTCAGCGAATAAAATATGTCATAATATTGTATCTAAAATGCCATGAAATTATATATATATATATATATATATATATATATATGCTTATTATAAATGTTGTGCCTGTAGAGTTTTCAAACAGACTGGCCATATAAACTTGGCTAACTGAGTATTAAAAAATTAGTCTTTCTTTACAAAACCAATAGCTCACTGATGAATACCAACCATGTTCACTCTTCCTAATGGCTTCAAGATCTTCACTCTCGTTTTCTTTAAAGAACTCCCTATGTGGATCAAATGTCTCAGCATACTGGTTGGCAGCATTGAAGGCAGCTTGGACAGCTTCCTATAACACAAATAAAAAAACCAGCAACACTTGAAATGTTTTGTGTATATTACTGTGTGTATGCGTTTGTTTGCTTAATTGCTTATTTGATCACATGTCACTTAAGTTAAAGCTATAATCTCTTTATAAACACCTACTTACTCTGATGTTATTAATTAGTCCTTGTAGATGTTTGTCATCATCAAACATAGTAACTAAACTTGGTCCATCACCACACGTCTTCTCCTCAAACTTACTGTTTATTATTGGTCTGAAAGAGATTATTAAATACACTCAGAAGTGCAAATGCTGATTAAAGTTATCATCTTTTTAAAAAGGTTCCTATGAAAATGCTAATTTTATCTTTGTTTTGTCAAGATATAACAATTATTATCCCGTGAAGGTTTTATGAATGATCCATGAACAAATCTTGTACAGAACTCAATTGTTCATGAACAAGAAGTAATCATTTCATGTTCATGAATGGTAATGAACCTTCCATGAACTCACAATTCACGAATTGTTCGTGAACTCACAGTTCACTAATTGACCATAAGCTAGATGAACTTCCCGAATGACCACTGGATCTTTGTGAACCATTGTCATGGGATCCCAGTGCAGTATTATTTTCAGTTAGTGTAGGATAAGTGGCTCCAGATTGCTGATGATGGTTAATATCATTGAGAATAAACTACCCACAAACATGGGATGGAGAGTTGTACAATTGTTTTATTTATTTATGATTAGTGAGTGGTTGTCAAGAGTACAGGTCACTTGTAATGTTTCATCAAAATCTATAATTGCTGTCGTTGTCAACACACCAGTCACAGTTTATATAATGACAGTTGTATAGGTGTTTGTGGGCTCCTTTGCACGTGTGATTACGCATGTGTCTGTGTGTGTCATAACACAGTTTTTGTAATGAACAGTAATCCATATTTCATCGTCGTGTATTGTTGTTGAGGTTGAATTTAAATATTTTCTGGATTTTCAATTGTTGCTAAACTGTTCTTGAAATGTTCATGAACGTTTTGTGCTTCTTAAAATATTCTTCAACAGTTCATCAACAGTACTGTTCATGAATAGTTCATAATACTTCATGAATAGGTTAAGAACCTTTTGTTGTTCTTTAGATATTCATCAATTTTAAAAGAATGGTTCATAAATATTTCATGAATTATTTTGTGGTTCATGAAGTATTCATGGCCTTTTTGTGGACAGTGAAATGATCATCAACCGTTCATGAATTTGAAATGTTCACAAACCATTCATGAATGTTAATTCCCTCCCAGAATAAGAAGACATAATGTTGTGAAAATATAAAATTAGCAATGGCTTTACTAAAAGAACACAAACAATAACGGTGTAATGAACTGATGTGAACCTTGTGAAGGCATCAAAGTAAGTATCTGGGACAAGGTTCTGTACACGGAGTACAGTATCCTGGAAACCCTTCATCACATCAGCCAGTCCATCGTGGAACTCCTCCTCATCTGGAGAGAATGTTAACTGCAGTGGCTCCAGAACGAACTCCGTGATATACAGAGGTGGAAGGGTTGGAATGTCTTCTTCATCCTCAGAAGGATTCTTCTGGAATATGTATTAATGTATTATTAATGTCTATAAGTACACTGATATAGTATGACAAAGTCTGAACATCTTTAATTTGTTTTCTCTTTACAATCAAAATAAAAGTCAGTGATCCAGCCAAATGACTCAAAGAATCCTGTGAAAATAACCACAGAACAATATCAACCTTGTCGCTATCAGATGATTCCTCCTCATTCTCATCAGGATCTTTGTGCCAAGCCTGGATCTCTTCCAGTGTAGGTGTCTTCTGAAGCTGTTCCGAGAGGTAGTTCAACATTGTTGATACAGAGTTCACTGCCAGAACATGCATCGTGTTCACTATAAGATAATCAGCCAGTCGTATGAAGCTAAAACAAAACACATCATAAGGTAGAGTAATATAACACTATACATATATAACACACACACACACACACACACACACACACACACACACATATATATATATATATATATATATAATAAAATTACATCCATTAAGAAAATCTTTCTAAGCATATACAGTAAAGAGTCTATCATTCCTACCCACCATGTCAAACGTTTACATTGTGAACGTTTATTTGCTTGTTCTGTGTATGTCATTTTATCTGGTGCTTCTCCATAAATATCCATGTCATAGTTACTCTGCATCATGTAACTGCTACCAGTACCAGGTCCATCATCTATTAAAACATCACATTAATATGATTAATAAATACAAATGTAAGTTTTAGTTCATGTTATTTACAACAACATATTTCCAGCATTGTACCAAGTAAACAACACATGTACAATATATTTGAAAGATCTATGAATATAGATAAACATATAGTTTTTTTTCTTAGAATTAGATAAACGCCATACTGAACAATTGCTATTGGTCAATAAAAAACAACAGCGACAACACAGTTTCAACACTGTGAAATAAATATTTAGTCTGTACCCCTGCTCACCTCCATACAAGCCAGGGCTCTCCATGCCATCGATAAAATAATCATCTGGGGTGAAGCCCTCCTCCAGAAGAGCTGTACGACATGCACTACGTACAACTTCTTTAACCAGATCACGGAATTCTTCGAGACGGTTAGATACCTAGTGATGTGATACCAATTGTGAAGTGATACAAAATAACAAACAAAAGGACTGCTAGATTCATTCGTTTCATGATCTGTGACCAAACAACAGTGATAGCGCACATTTCCCAATTGGTCCATTACGCTGATTGGCTGATACTACACCCGTTCCATCACCATTCAGAAGGGAGTAGTGAGGAACCATAAAATATGTAATCCTCTGAGGACAATTACTACCAGAGCGTTTTATGTCCGCAGGAGATCAGATAATGCACACATGGATAATGTGATATAAAATCCATATAATCTTTTGTGATACAACAAACAGGATGAATGTGAAAAGGTGATGATGACAAGCAACGCCATTAACACGAATTAACATGCAACATCTAATATAAATAGGATTTATATATACACAAATATATATATATATATATATATATATATATATATATATATATATATATAACTAACCTCTCTAAGATGTACAAACTGGGCATCTCTGAACTCAATCAGTGTATATGTATGTCCTTTCTCCACCTTACACAGTCCCATATCACTAATTCTATAACACATCTCCCGAACATTTAGTAAAGCTGGTCTCAAAGACTGGAAATAATCAAACCGAGCAAAATACACATCAATAAACACATAAAGAGTCAAGTGTTTTCTAATAAACCTTGAATACAATTACTAGAATACAGTAACATGAAGGACTTACTCTATTGACAATGAATAGATTTTCATTCAGCGCTTTCTTGGCTTTGACAATCTTCTTGTTCTTCACATTCGTTCTCCAAACGCTGAAAGCTTTCCACATCCGGAACTTAGCAAAGACACCAATCTGGAAAAGGTGTCATAGCAATGTAATTATGTTTGTTGGAACAAGTAACAACCACATTTCTATACAGCATGGAAAACAGTCATGTAAAAATTATATTGAACAGAGGACAAACCTTGACCAGTTTTGTAAAGTAGTCATATTCCTGAGTCCACCTTTCAAGTGGAACGAATTCTGTTTCATCATCGGCTCTCATACGCGTAGCCCCCTTAGAGCTGATCGTCACATGGTCCGACTTATCAACGTTCTCATGGGCCACCACTCTGTTTAGAAGAAAGAACATAGCCACATTTTCATCCATATTCAGACAACTTAACTGATACACTGAGATTTTTGTTTGGTATACAGTAATTACGGTCAGTTCAACTATCCCCAGTTGACTGTGTATCTCTAAGTCAGTACATTCATCCCAAGATATGAATTACATACTTTTAAAAACAACAAAAATAGGCAACAGCAATATCTTATGAGACAAACGTCAAGTTTATCAGGAAAATAAAATCTGTCCTTTCGAAAAACTAGATTCAGATTATAGATAATTAATTTTCTTTAAATTTACATATCCTGAGACATACGACAGAAATTTGTAAACAAATTACTTTATTACTTACTTCAGATTATAGTAATGAGAATATACAGAAGACTTTGGCACGGCTGGTGTCAGATACAAGAAGCCAACATTTGGATTATCACGAACAAGTTCTATTATTTTATCCATATTAGTCAGTTCTATGTAATCAGGAGTCTCTGGAACAAAATAACAACAAAAACAAAACATCATCAATGACAGAACGAATATGTTTAAATATAACTATTATCACTAATTATTTCAATAATAAAATTCATTTTATGAAGCTGAGCTTGTTAAGAAGTTATTACTCATCATAAAATAAAATATTATCGCAAAGTATTCCTACCTTCAGTTTGCAGTGAAGGTGGTAAACTGGCACCTTCCGTGTGGCTCTTTCCTCGAGGGGTTTGAGGCTTGGCTTGTTTTGGAGGTGAAGGGCTTTCTGGCATCTCTTGACTTTCAACCATCGTTCCACCAAAACTGGCCTAGTCGATATTTTGGACAAATGCAAATAGGAACAGTACATGTGTAAATATCTACACAAACAAACACACATGCACACACACACACGCACATCCACACAGAAAACTGGATTATCAGCCAAGACTTAAGGCTTATTGATAAAAACATACATACATACATATTCCATACATATTTACATCTCTACAGCATATTTGTTATTACCTGTTTCAGTTTCAGATTATCAGGTAAGTCTGGCAATGGAGAGGCAGACATTGGTCTATCCAAGGGTTCCACAGAACCAGGTCTCTTCTTCGTCGGTGGCTCACCACTGAAGAAACCTTCTGCTTCAAGTTTCTCCCTGGCAAGCTTCTGGATGTATTCAGGCTTGTTTTGTTTTTGGGCACGGTGCAAAACGGGCTGAAAATGTTCAAAATAATTCCAAATTAGCAGGATTTATTTTTTTGAAACATGCCTAAAATATGGAATCAACATAATGCAGATAACTGGGAAACGAAGTGAAGTTTGTCATTGTCACTTACCAATGGCTCAAGTTTTGGTACATTAGGTCTAGCATTATTCCTCAGTTGGGAATTTGTTGCTTTGTTGATCCTAAATGCCATTGTGTTCATCCCAGTTACTTGTTTTGGAGGATGGGAATATAATCTGGCCTTCAGTTGTTTTGGGTCAACATGAGGAAGTGACATAGAAACTGAAGGGCCAGCAGCCCTTTTCATTTTGCCAGCCCCTAGGGTTGACTTCTGCGGGATGTCCAGTCTTGAAGACATGGTTATCTCTGATACAGTATCTGATGGATGAACAAAACATTAATGCCTGATGAGTAAATATTTAAATATTGCAAATTAATACTAACAGTGACTTGTTCTGGCAGCTGACATATCTAAAAAATTAAAATATCACAAAACATGCCTTTTAACAGAAGACAGTTTCAAGTTTATTCTTGACATGTATTTTCATAAATGTCTGTGTTTATATCAAATGCACGTACTATCTGATTATTTTGTGAAATTTGTTATGAATAGTTGGTTGGGCACCATTCTATCAAAACAAATAATATTCTGTGACTACAAATGGCATGACTGTCCATGGACACACACACACACACACACTGCAATGCAATACTTAGAAAAACAAAACATTATGTGCTATATTTTAGAACCATGTCATGAAAGTTAGATACCTGTAGATCAACTTATCAGATTATCTGCTTATTGGTTAGATATGATGTCTGATTTCCAATACATTAATATGACACACATTGTTATGCATTAAATACTCTTAACAATTCTCTGATTTAAGCCAAGATGAGCCAATTAAGTGGTTTATATTGAGGCCCACACTGATCTGATGGAAATACGGATTACTTTATAATTGTTTTGTACTTGTTATAAGTAAATACTTTTTGGCGTAATGCATTATTTTGAGCTGGTTGTTTGGTCATAATGATCACATTGGAAATTAATTAGAGCATATCGAAGCCATATGAATCTAAACCATGGTCGACACAGGTGTTACTAAAAGTTGGGTATTGTACATAACAGTCCCATCTATTGAATAACTATTCTTTATTTTATTTGGCCATAAAAAGAACTAAAATAACTGATTGGCCCACTTCACTTGTCAACATATACCATCTACAGCCCATTCATAACCATAAATAATCACAAAAATCAATCATACATGTAATATACCAAAATAGATGTAAATAAATGCAGAAGTTATTACTTGACACTTACATACATACAAAGAGATGTACCCAATAATAGCATTATTGAAAACCTTGCTATGCTAAGATATCAAGTAAATGTGTGTATATAATATTTTGGGCATCATAAAAACATACACCTGTTTATCCTTATGAATAAAAATATTCTAATGGATATTAACTTTCACTCGAAGACATGTGTCATGTTAAAGGTGGCAGTGTTCTTCTACAAATCTCAGAAACTATCAAGTGTGCCAAAGCCAAGATTCTAATTTAATTATCTTTACAAATTGATTGAAACGAGATAAGACTCTTCCAGAGACAAAGACAGTCATGGCTTTAATCCCATTATATGTTTGTCTATAGGACAAGGAACTACAAAATGCACCAGAAAGTGGCTTAAAAAGTCAAAAGAAAATAGTTCATAGAAAGATAGGTCACTATTTTGGCTTATACATATGGTCCTGTTTTAATATCAATAAATAACATACAGAACAGCTACTTCAACATGACAGAGATCATTAGTTCTTAGGATCTTGCCTGCTTCATAACATAATTTATCATCAGTTACACAGTTAATATTATCACCATTAAAATATCAATATAAATAAATATCTATCATCATGGTCATATTTTAAGCCGATGATGTTTATGTTGTAATCATTAGCAGATGGCTGAAGCACTATTACATGGTATCATATTACGGGAAGTAACCATAAATGGAATTAAATTCATTCAGTGTTCTAGTGAGTATGATTTCAGCCTTTTCAATAGCAGCTGACACCATCTATTTTATCAGCAGATAATCAGTAGACTACTTTGGTTTTGATGAATAAGTGGCCTAGAATGCACCAAATACTCCATGTTCCCAGCTTTTTCAGAGGAGGGCCCCAAAGGGCCACCACAGGTGAGCTGCTGCCTACTTTTTGTAAGGGGTTGTCTACTATATTCCCTACTGAAAAGGCTGAATGTTCCAAATCTCTCTTCAACTGCTTGGTGAGACAGTTTAACTGTGAAACTCATGCATGGAGTCAGCTCACTTCTGGCAAATGTAACTCCATCTTTCTACACTACCCATGGCAGAATGAAGACAAGCTAAACTCAGCTGCTTATCACAATAAATGCACACACACACACAGACAGAGAGAGAGAGAGAGAGAGAGAGAGAAAAACTTCAACCTAGTGCTTGAAAATTCCTTACACGAAGAAATATTATTGTGTGTTATGCATCGGATGTTATTCTTATTTAGTTTAATTACAATAATAAAATGATTTATATTTAGTTAATCAGTTACACGTACAATGGATAATACAAGTCAAAAGAGCTATGTGTCTTATAACTAAAGAATAATAAATACAAATGATACAAAATATAATGTATAATAAAGTATATGAAAACTTAATGCATCTTGTAGGTTGAGTAGTGATCAGATTTAAATAATAATAAAGTTCACCAAACAGCATAAAAATTATAGGAATTTAATATCTATTCTGTGAGTAGTGACACATTTCTGAGTACATAATAATCAGGGTTATTGTCTATCAGTAATATGCCGTTTAAAATTATCTAACAATGGTAAAGCTGTAAACAAAAATGCATGTAACTGTTTGGCATGAATTATGATATAGTTACGTGCTCAGGTTAATTAATAAAAAAATGGAAACTGTATAATCCACTAAGATAAATGCTGCCAATATTATATCCATTATGCAATTCATACATTTTCACAACACATTTCCAGTAACTGTAAGTAATTCTTTACTTAATCCTATCATTATCTTATGTAATTGTTAATGTACAGTCTGTGCACTATTTTAACAAAAAACTGCTCTAAATACATGTGTACAACTCTAGCTCCAACAATAAATCACTGGTTGGAGATAATTAAATTTGACATGCATGTTTGAGCATCATTGCATGCATGCATGCATAATACAACCCTTTTGTGCTGTGGTAATAGCCTGAACTATAAATTTTTATTTAGGACAGCACAAACAATTAAATATGCAAATCAAATGTCCAAACTGATCAATTGCGTGTTAATTCAGGTATTTGGATGCCAATTTCTGGGACTTGGAATAAAATGCAATGACTCAACAATGTAAGTCATTGCCCTTTCTTTTATTAATATTATTAAAATATATCATATAAATTAATCTTTTCTCTAATTAAACATATCTGTTAGAATATAACCTTTCACATGTGCCCATAACATATTCAAATATTAATTGAAACAACATTTGTGTAATTAATGTCATGTATGGATTTAGTTATCTCAAGTTCTTTTACTGGATATCTCTGGTATATTTATGGCCAAATATCAGGTGTCTGTTTTATATTTAGAGTGTATCTGTCACCCAAGACAACTTAAGGGTGTACCCCTTCATGGCCCTTCATAGTTTGTAGCCAATAGACAATTTCTGCGACGCATGCCCAGTCCACATCTACTGTAGTTTGTGGGTCAGTGAAGCCATATAGTAGCAAATGGAGATTGATCATCTTTATTGATTTACTTGTTATTATAGGCTTGGCTGGTACAGATAGCCATCCCTTTGATTATATGTATATTATATTCATGTTTTTGTAAGTATATTTTGAACATGTAAATAACAATCATGTTGCCCTCCTGAGCTAAACCAAGTCAGCTGTGATTGGACCATGTGATCATCTGGGCCTACTGCACAACACTGATGGTGTTTGAGGAACAATTCCTCCATATATATATATATATATATATATATACCTGAACTTTGAATGAATAAAGCAAGTTTTGACTTGACTTCATGATTTAAAAGTGCCTACATTAGTTTTTGACTTGTATGCTGAGAGAGTGATATGATACTGACATAACTAAGGCTGACACAATGGAAAGTGACCAAGACTAACTTTAAATGAAAATTTAGCCAAACCTAAAAGAAAAACTTTAGTAATGGCTGAGATCTTGAGGAGCCCTGGATCCAGTATCTTTTCAACAACAGATTCAATGCATAAACAGTAATTCAGCAATTAATCTTAAAGCTAACAACAAGTTGTTATGGAACATGTTAATGGTATTTCCTTTTTATTTATCTAAAAGAGTGGGGTATTAAAGACAATATAATGAGCTAATATACTATGACAGAGAATCTGAACTCCATTTTGTTAGACTGTTCTCCTGTAACTGTGTAAAACTAAAAGAGGCAGTATTAGTCATTAAAAATATAGAGACCATATTGGGAGTAATTGGCAAGTTTGTACGTTATTTATGTTACAAGACAATTACAAAAATCATCATCTTAGAGACGTCAAATAATTGGTATACACTGATAAATATAGGTCTGAAAGTTTACTTAATTAACAGTTTATTCAAAATATAAAAATGACTATTAATTTGTAAGCTATAATCATCATTTAATAGAATCTTATTTATGTAATAGAATGTAATTTATTGGTCCTGTATGTTGACTATAGTATAAATCACATTAAATCAATAAAATCGTTGCTTGCTTACAACAATTTTAGGCTTAGATTCGTTTAATCGTTTATTTTATAAAGTATTAATATTTATATATGACACTTCTATAAATGAAGCATGTGTAAAAAAAACTCTATAACATCAGCTCTGATTACTCGAATTACTACTTCAATAAGACACATTACAAGTGAATTACTGATTGAAATAAAGTTCAAGATGCGTAAATACTTAAATATTTACCGGCGTAGCTGTGAATTGCCTTTTAATAAATCTCAATAGCTTAATTAAAGAGAAATACTTAATCAGGCACATTTACTACGAAAATACAATAAGAAACGTAAAACGTACCAATAAATCTGACGGTAGTTCCTATGCAGAGTTCTCTAATAAGCGATTTTGTTGCAAGTTGTCCGCCATATTGCTTGGTTGGTATCCCTAAGCAACAACCTTGTAAGCGAAATTACTGCCAACAGGGGGTAGAAAATAGAACAGCCAATACAGTTTCTTCTTAATACCATATGGTAAGTTTTGAGCGCTCCACATCGAGATAATATAGGAAGTAAGACTATTAATTTACAAAATATACACAAGTATATTCCCTTAAAATTAAACAAACTAACTAAGAAGTAAGACTGATTTCTTTTGTTTCATCATCATAGAAACTATAATTTATGATCATGAAACTATAATCCATGATCATGAAACTGTGATCTATGATGAAACTATAATCTTTGATCATGAAATTATCATCTATGCTGAAACTATAATCTATATTCATGGAACAGTACGGACGTGCGAGCACTTATTTACAGTGTGATCCCTTTTATTAAGTGGCTGCTCATAGCTCATTCCCCACAACTCGCGGTGTAGGTCCAAATCGGCCGCATGATGACTAATACGACCGCCTGCATAAACTATTAGAGACAGGGGAGCAGCACAGAAAGATGGAGCCGAAATACCTTGAGGGTGGTCACTGCCAGAGTGTATTACGTTCTCAGGGTGATCGTCCCCCCTTTTAATTAAGTCAATGGATACGACAGTGCCATTTAACGTGGTCACCCAACAATGATGCTGTGAGTCGAGAAATTAAATCCTTGGAAAAGTTTTGACAGGATCGAATCTGTGATCCTTAGTGATTAGATCAAATCCACACTTTAGCAATTAACAATAAAATGAAATTATGAAAAAAACGTAAGGCTAATATATATATATATATATATATATATATATATATATATATATATATATATATATATATATATATATACCAGCAAGTGTCAAAATTATGAAAAACATCTAGTTGTTTAATCCATTTTACCTAATGTTTTTAATTTGGTCTGGCATGCTTCTTAGGGAGATTAATTACATTATTAATGATATGATATAAGAACTACGACATTCAACCATTGGATCTTGTAATCCTGTGAAGTTGTACAACACTGATACTACCCACACATAGAAATCATTATGAATAAATGTTAGGTTTAAGTTAGATTAATTTAGTAATAAATTTCAATTGTTTTCACAATCTTTTCTCCACCACCTCAGCTTGTTTGTTTCCTGGAGTCCTGCATGGACAAAAACTTGGTTTTTAAGGGAATCGTGAATGTCATAATTGATTGTGTAAACATCGTTGAAATATGTAGCTGTATAGAATTATGACAAAATATTAATGATGGAGATAGATTCAATTGTTATGCCAAGTCAATCTATGCGAACTTATACATTCTCCTCCTGTATGCTGAAGCTAGTTAGCATCATGTAGGGGCTACAAATGCACAAAACCTGTGTTTATATTATCACTACTTCAGAACATGATACAGTATTATTCAGACATGAAGTATTACAATACTGATGATTCCAGTAGAATCATTAAAAAATAACCTAATATAAGTAATATTGAGATTTCCCATTTTTGTTTTAGATCTATATAATTTAAGCTTTTTCATTTGTTTTAATCATCACTAATTATTTTTACAGGTAATTTCTTTTCATTCACTACATTTAATCTCCAGGAAATGACTGGGAATGAAAAGATGTGGACAATGTCAGACTAAGATTTTAGATTAGATGATGATTGATGATTGATGTTTTGTGGCCACTTTTGTGCACATGGTGCGTACCGTTAATGAAGCAAAGTCAAAGATGAAACACCCTTCAGATATGCCCATGCCAAGATTCGAATTCAGGTGGTACTGATCTGCAGTCCAACACGCTACCAATTAGACAATGGAGGCATCCTCGAATAAGATAAGAAAACTGGTATAACGACGTACATACCTCAATAAGGAGGTTGAAAAGGAGGTTGAAAAGTCTAATTGGAGATAAAGAAAAAAAATTGCTGGTTCCTGGATCTGTAACTACATATAATGTGACACTCAAGATAGTTAACATACTCAAATGAAGGGATTTTTTTTTCAAATTGATTTACAGGCTATTTTTAGCTTGTGAAACTCTTTCTTAATCTAGCTGCCATGTACTTCAACTCTGGGTTGACAAAATAGTCTGATTTATGCAGAAGAAAAACAATTAAGCAACCCACTGGTGATGTATAACGTGATTTATCATGCCATGGAGATAACAGTTTTTTCAAGATTTATTTCGTGTTGTTGATTTAAATAAATTACAAACAAATTTAATATCCTTATGAAGCTGAAGTCTGATGAATTAATAACATATTTTTGTATACAACAAGCATCTTCTCAGTGTCTGTATCACCAACACATAATAATAATAATAAATTTGTTGAAGTGCAAAAGTCTTGCCTGTGATTTTGTTTTATACTGCATGCTGTTTTGCCTGTTTTTGTTTTCTTTAATCAGATCTGATCACAAAAGAGCAATTTCACTGATACTCTGCTGGGTTTTTTCCTTGTTTTTGTTTGCATAAAATCTGTGGGTCTTCTGCTGCAGTTAGACCTCATTACAGTGTGTGTATATTCATGTATTATTATAAATGTTGTACTTATGCATCAATGCTATGATACTGTTTAATAAAAGATATAGCCTTCACTGAACTTATAATTTTCCAGCTACTCGGCCTGCATATAATGCTCATTTGAAGCTTAATCCATATCTGTATTACATGTTGTTGTTTAACGCCAATCAATTAAGTTGCTTCTACAGCCTAGCCCTACAACATAAATTTGGTAAATTTTTACAGTTATATGTATGTTTGTTTGTTTATATTTACATATGTATGTTTGTATATATGTAGGCATATGTGCTTGTAAATAATATTTTTGTTCGATAGATAAGTATACACTTTCAGCAATAAATAATATATTTGATGGTCTTTACAAGGTAAAATGATGATTTATATAAGTGTTTAGGAAGACCGTATGCGGCTGTTCCATGGAGTGCGCTGGCTTGTTGAGCGTATGGTTGTTTTTGTGGTAAGAATTGACGGAAAGTGTTAGAAACTACTCATCTATACCTGGTGATTTCTTTTCGATTTGTGGTAAGTAATTCAATTGTTTATTTTGAGGAAGTTATTGATTATCATAATTTGAGGGGTGAGCTATTAAATGGGTAAACTTGAGCCAGACACTTGGCCTAGCCCAGGCCTGGGCTAAAGCTACTAGCTAGGCTTAGCTTAGGCTTAGCCTTAGGGCTTGAGTTGAGAATGGCTGTAATTTAGATCTATATTAATGCTATTTTGTGGTATCACATAAAGCCATACGATGGACCTTTTCACTTATGAAACTTCGTTCACTAACACGGACAATTTTCGGCACTTAAAGTTAAACCTCGAACATTCATAAAATCCTGCACCATAAAAAACCTCCCGAATCATCATCATGTCACGTGTAATCATACGCCCGATACGGTAATGTAAACAAAAATAACATAACCTAATAATGGCTAATCCTAGACAAAGTTAACCATTCTATTGATTTTATACTTATAGTAATAAAGAGTGTGTTATGTTTGACTGTTTGAATTAGAGGAGCAGAATAACCTATAATGTTGAAGATTTTCTTAGATGTCACACCATAACGAGGCTGCAATCAATCAGTTTCAACATAAACAATATAATTATAAACTGAACTATTCTATTGATTATAAACTGTCTCTATTATTAGAATATTGCTCTTTTAGGAGATTTTATTATTAACCCAAATTAGCATGATGGAAGTAAGACACCTATTACAGTTATTAGAAATCACTAGCTCTAGAGTGCTGTTAAATCATAGACACAGACTAAACCAAACAATCTTAAAACTTTTAGTTCTCAGTGGGACATAAGGTTACAACAATGAGAGCCCCATATCATACAGCTCCACCATCACTATACCATAGTAGTGTCTGATGTACACCAATCATCATGACGATTGTTAATATTTAGTGAACTGTCATATAGAAAATGTTTTTCTGGAAATATTTTATTGGTATCATGCAATGAAAGGCATGTGACATGTTTCTCTTGTGAGATGTATTTATTTTTTATGAGGTAGAATAGATATCACAGCTGGAAAGAAGCCACACGTGGTGGCATCAGAAATGCAGGAAGTTTGTTTTAATGTTATTAATGCATGCACAGTGAGTCAATGGTGCAATGGAATGAAATTAGCCAGGGTGTCACTCTTAAATAGTATAAACTTAATTTTTTAATATATTATAATTTGCAAGTGTATGGTTATTTGGCAAACAGTGTATCATTTTAAGTTAATAATACCTCATATGTTGAATATTTCGGTACTAGTCTTTTCAGCCTCAGCTTTTCCTTTGTTTGATAATAATGTTGGACATGGTATTAATTCTGTGATGTTTCTTTTGATATTTTGTTGATTACAACATTTGCTACTTGTAATTTTGATTAGTGTCGTTCATTTATAGCATGAGGCCCTAATAATATCTGATGGGTGAGACACTAATATCTGACATGTGAAGCCCTAGTATCTGATATATGTGACTTTTATTATCATCATACATCATCTCCTCTGAATCCCTAAACTATCATCTATCTCCCTCACAATCATGACTAGCTATTGTCACAGTGCTGCTGGGTGATCCAGTACCATTCCATAACTGTATAGTTGCTGCTGTCATAGCCACAAACTATCATCAGCATTATCTTATCTATGAACGTTGTCTGACGAGATGATAAACTTTTAGCTTTAATAAGATGTCAAAACATTACCAGTTTATATTAAAATAGCAACAGTCTATGATATGTTTACGTGGAAGATTGCTCCAAATTTACTTGTTCTAGGAGCTGGACAGTGTATAATTTTCACCTTGTCACATATACTCATTTATATTATAAGATGATTTAATGTATTAGCCGAATTTTTTTGTTCTCTTCAAAGAAAATTGCCTCAAACTCCAGCGTTGTTCCGGTGACCAACCATCATTTATTATTGTACCCCCCCCCCTCTAAATTTACTGTTGTTGCACAATATTCCCACTCGTATAAAATTGAAGAAAGGTAACAATCCACTAACAAAACATGTGACCACTAATCACATGATGATCTATAATGTATTTGTGTCTTTGATGATATAACAGCATGCCTACTTTTATATCATACAATGACAATTAGAAGCCATGACAGTTTGTTTTTGGAGATAATTTTGTTCGGCTTTCTGTGCATAATATTTTTTGTCGTCTAAAGTACAGGGTCACATGAAGTAGTATTTTGCTATCCACTGAATAGGCCTAGAATGAACTTCTGTAAATGAATTTTATGAGACTTGCTCAAATCTATTTATAGTTATATGCAAATTATTACCAGTGATAGTTTTTGACTGTTTATGTCTGTGTGACATTATTGGAGTCAAATGATGTAAAGGAATTCAGCCTTTGTTGTTTCTAAAGAAATGGTGTAAATTTGAAGCAAATATAGTGCTAGCTTTGTTATGATATCTGTGGATAGATTTTCACAAGATCCAACTAGAAACAGAATGTCGATGAATAGAAATTAAAATAAAAGACTGGAAAGTAACCAATCAGAGCAAATAGCAGTCTCAGCTGCGATCATTTTGTAAACATAGCCATATGTTAAAACAAAGCTTAAAATAGCTCAAGCTTTAGTGTAGATAAGGCGATTTGTTATATTTATTTTAGTTATAAATGCTAATGTGTTGTTAACAAAAACTAAGTCATTCCACTATACACCTAATTGAGTCATAAATGTTATCTTTAGTGATCTTTAGGCTTATCAGATAATGTATCAAGCTTGTGCAAGCCTTATTGAAGTATTGGAATATTGCTTTTCGGGACCTGACAATAGAAGTATATGGAGTTTATTTCTACCTGCAACTCCAGTGACATAATGGATACACCATACTAAATGAGAGAGAAACCATTTCAGTATATCACGAGTCTCTGGAACTGCTCCAAAATAATATACTTTTAAGTGGAAAATATTTACCAAGAAAACTAATTTTAACCTATTTTGGACCATGAGATTTCCATATATGAGACTGGTACAAAATTTGATTCTGCTTACCTTTAATGTAAAGTTACCTTTAATGGACATTTATCCTAATATCACAGGCACCTCTGTGGTCTAGCAGTAGCATGTTGGACCACAGATCACTGCCACCGTGTTCGAATCTCGGCATGGGCATATCTGAAGGTTGTTTCATCTTTGACTTCGCTTCATTGCCTTTGGAGTTCGCTCGGCCCATTTAGCCTAACTTGTGAACAAAAGTGGCCGTAAAACAGCAATCATCATCTTACCCTAATATTACCTATGACATTTTAATATATTAACTAATAACCTACTATTATAATCTTGGATATCTCTGTTTCTCATGTACAAGAAGCATTGTCCAGAGTCTGTTATTCTTTACCTTATAGTTATACACAAGCATATATATATATATATATATATATATACCTGGTAGTAGTAAAACAAGATTTTGTTATAAAAGTATATGCACTAACTCATTTAACTAATGGATCAGTGGTTTGATGTTACAGACAAGACTGTGCTATATGTGTTTGTTGTATTATTTGTTGTTGATGATTAAAGAATACTCACTCTGTAAATGATACCTAGGAGATGATATGTTGGGACATGTAGGAGGGGGGGGGGAAGTGGGTAGGCATTGGCATGGCTATTAAAAATAACCTACAATATCTCAATAAATTACTACTGGACAGTAATAGTAACTTAACCAAAGAAGATCAATTTGAAATATTTATAGCAGTTGAAACCTATGTTAGAAAATAGCAAACAATTTTAAATAGAGAAAAAATATTTATTGATAACTATTATATATGATTTATGAATAATACAACATTGTTTTATATGTGAATATATATTATATGAATTGATTATGTGCATTACAATTGTGGGGTATGGAATGCAGAAATGTCAACTGTCCCAGCAGTTTGAACAGCTGACATCGTGTAGTAAGTGATTTCAACTGTTTTGGAATCCCTTGCATTTGTGAAAAAGTATTATGTAAAAACCAATCAAAAGGTCTAGTCATCAAATTGCTAATCAGTTAATTTACTTAATAAACCAGTGAATAATAACAATCACATCTCGGTGTATTCAGCTTTAACTAATAATTAATTCATTTTAATAACCATCAATTCAGTGAAGAATTGCAGAGTTTGACATGTGACTGCTGTTACAGTTTGGAGAAAGGGTCCAGTAAGAAATCTTATATGCGTTTAGGTTTGGTGACAGTAGATACAGTATGTCAGAGAAACCATAATCATAACATAAACATAACAAGTCATCTTTTAGTGGCTCCAGAGAAGCGTTTTTGTTTGTTATAACATGTCATTTATTGTTTGTTATAACATATCACTTATTGTTTGTTATAACATATCACTTATTGTTTGTTATAACATATCGTGTTACGTGAGCCGTGTGACCTGTATTACTTGTTTCACATTGTGCTCACTTTCAGACAGATTATAAATAATTGGCGAACCATATATAATCATATGGTGGATGCTAGCCCTCATTATGCTGTGATTTATAACAGGTGATAATCTAAACTATGGTTATCACAATATCAGCAGTGGATCAAGGCGTGTTTACTAGGGATTCTCCATTATTGGATATAGTGGAGATTAATCCACAGTTGTTGGCTGTGTTATGTGGAGTAGGCAGTCTTGATCCGCCAAACTGTACGTATATCAGCTGTGATTAAAGGAAAGGTCCACTTTTATTCAAATTTTGCAGGACTAATACAAATATGTCTAGACAAATGGTAGATGGTGCCAAAATGTAAAGACAGTCAACCGTGTATTAAAAAATCCAATGGAGAGTGCTGGTGATTGTACTAAAACTAACTTGATGGTAGTACTGCCATATTGAAGCCAGGATACTGGTTGGATGACACCATTGTATACAAAATGTTTGTACGACCCAGTTATAACAATGTAAACAAGCATCAACCAAGCCCATTGTTCATAATATCTGAGAGTAAACTGTTCCTTTAAAGGGAGGGGGCCTCCGTGGTAGCGTATTGGACCAGAGATCACTACCACCTGAGTTCGAATCTCAGCATTGGGATAGCTGAACAGTGTTTCATCTTTGACTTCGCTTCATTACCTCTGGTTGTCGTCGCTCGGCCCATTTAGCCTCTTATGTGCACAAAACTGGCTGTAAAACGTCAATCATCTTCCTTTAAAGGGAAGGGCAATGTCCTTTTTGAACATTCAGTCAGCAGAATTATCTCCATCTTCTTGACTAGATATAAATTGACAAAATCGAGCAATCACCTGTTGGCTTTAACCACCAAGATGGCATATTAGTACATAATTATTATAATGTGATACTGATAGCGTCTAATTGTTTCTACTAATAACAGAATACCAGAAATATATGACACAATAAATCATTTTTATTATTGCATGTAAATTTGTATTATTATATCAATGATAGTACCTTAAATATTCATGTCATTCTGTAAACTAATTTCCATATATATATATATATATATATATATATATATATACAATTTAAATATATTTCTGGACTGTTGTGGTCTGCTGAGAATATCCAAGTAATAATTTATTACTAAAAATAATATGTGAAAATGGTACTTAGATATGTCACTGTGTTTGTCTCTCAAACGTTATGTTGTATGATGATGCCACCCAGTGTTTTATTGTAAACAATTATCACAACTATAATATGTGCCCTATCATTGTTGGAATGATCTTTATATCCTCTGCTGACCTTTTATTAAGTGACAGTATAAAAACACCCATCTGAGATGTGTTGTGCTGGGTGACAAGTGACCCTGAATTTCAGGCCACAACAGTGTGTGTTTGTCTGTGTGTGTGTGTCTTAGTATCAATAGTCAAAATGTGGTTTAGTATATGCACACATCAAACATGTCTTGAACCACAGCCAGTTCAGTGTTGGCCTTCACTATTACATGTAGAGTGAATTGAGTAGTGAATTTAGCATAACATAGAGATGTAACAATGACGTCCTAAGGGGTTGTATGTTGTAAACATCTTACCGGATCTTTTTTTTATGTATGCATACATCTTCATCAGTATATGCTATCTGGCACAACGTGATGGTTGATGCTCAGCACTTTACATGCAGATTCATGATTGATGTGTAAATCTGTCACTAAGCATTGATCCTTGACCTCAGCTGTGACGCTGCCTTATTCTTTACCCATCTTTTCGTGTGCTAGGAAAAATATCTCTTTCATCGTTTTGTTCGTTTCTATATAAAGGTAATATCAGTAGTTTAGACATTATAGAATATTCCATATCAAGAAGGTTTTTTTCTGTATTATAAATGTTTTACATGACAGTTTTTGTTATTTAGTTTTAACATCATACTTAATTTTTTGCTCTAACAATTTATCTTTATTATGCAAGATTCAATAAAAAATCTCTCCGACCGTCTCTTTTTTTTAAAGATGTGAAAAGATAATCAATCAGTTGATGATGTGATCTGCCTGTTACCTAGTGTGTGATTCGTTTTAAGAACTGTTCATAGCAAAATCAGCAACAATCTGATATAATGATATGTCTCTAATTATTATTACTGGAAAATAATACTTTTAGGTTAGTTACCAATACTGTCTGGTTGGATTTTATGGATCATTTCGTGGCCTGTAGCTTTTACTGACTTTTACTTACAAATGTAGTACAATGTATTCAAATGGCTCGGGTCTGTTTTTCCTATAATGTGAAATTATATGTACTCTACTGAATGTAGCATCTCCTTGGTTACTGGTAAACTTATCTGATGAATGGTGTAACATTTTATGCCGTTAAACTGATAATATTGTGGCGATGCTAAAACATTAACGGTAAGAGTATATTATAAATTGTTTAGTTTAGAGTAATAAAATAACACCGGTCTTACTATTTGGGGTCAACTTCGTAATATGCTTGATGTTTAGTTTATATAAAGTGGCTAGGTTTACATTATTATCAGTATTAGAGTTCCCACGTGTCCTGGAAAACCTGGAAATTAACAAATTCATTTTTCAGGCTTGGATATGACATTGAATTTGACTAAATCGGGAAATGTCCCAGAACAAATATTGACCGAGAAAAAATCCACTTAGACTGGAAAAGGCTGTGAATAAATATTAGGCCTGTAGAGTAATATATTTATATCCAGTTTATTTAGTTAATAATAAAAAAATTATCTTCAATACGTTGAAAGCTTTAAAATGAGACCGCTGAAAGTCATGATATCCCAGGTTTATTAAAATTTAAATAAAATTGTGTTGGTCAGACAGCTAGAAGGTGTGAGAAGGAGACTGTACCATTAGAAATGTCAATAATCCAGCACACATTGAATAAATATGCTATGCTTTTTTTACACCTATCTTGATTTATCGCCCTTGTATACTTTGTCCTGAAAAATGGTAATTTTGTCCTGGAAAATAATCTATCCTTGGCTGTAGGAACCCTGTATATGCAAGTACCTTTGTATGGGACATAAAGGAAGCAGTGGTGATAATGAAACAAACAAAAAAATAGTTACTGTGTCTTCTATCTTGATGCTTCTTTCCCGGTGACTGACAGCTGAAATATTTATAAAAACAGTTTATGAGTCAGCTAGTAAAAACATCTCCAGCTCTCTCTCTCTCTCTCTCTCTCTATATATATATATATATATATATATATATATAGGTTTAGCCTAAGTCAATTATGTTTCATTCATACAGCACACGGTGGAGGTGTTTAGATACAGAGCTGGCCTGTTCTGATTGGTATATCCCAGCAGAACTGTGTTAGCCCTCTAACTGACTGCCATACTAAGAGGCAACCTAAATAAAGAGAACCAGTCTGTTATAAGATACTGCTGGCTTCCATGTTGGTTAAGTACATTGAGCTGGCGCTGGCTGGCCTGGGCTGTACTGTACTGTACGGTGTTTGACTGTACTACTCTCTCAGTCGGTGTGTTTGTATGGAGCTTACTGTCAGGACATTCCATTTGCTGTGCTCGTTCACTTCTGTGATTATAATATTAGGGGCATTCCTGTAATCAGACTAATATACAATTATCAGCTACTGTATTAGGGATTACTTTAGTATTGGTAGATAAAGTGGTGCTGTGATGATTATAATGAAGATACTGTGTTTGTGTCCATATCACTGATTGTCTTGTTTTAACTTGTTTTTGGTAAGTTACGCAGTGAGTTAGGGTGTGTGCGTGTGTTTGGGGGGTGGCTTTATTGTTATCTTCAGCGTGACACTGTTTTTTTTCACCAGACTTCAAGGTTGTGTTGTGCTCACTTTTTTGTTTTGTTAATCGAGACCCATTCGTAATCTCAATGTGTATGCGTCGGATGTGCACGGATTTTAACATCGACGGCATTGGTAACTGAAGGATCTGAGTTTCATATAAAGAGTGAGTATAAATGAGCTTGATGGCTATTGATTTTAGTGCCAGGTCTTACGACGGACATAAGTGGGTCAGTTCTGGATCATAACTATTTAGTTGCTGTATTATGATATCTAACTGACCGTTTTATCGTCCAGTGTGACAACATATTGATAGTAAAATGTTATATTTTGTATTGATTATTACTTTGTAATCTAGTACCATCTGTAGATATTGACAACAGGAATATCAGCAGATGTTTACGAGATAATCATAGAACTCTGTGTGTGTGTGTGTGTGTGTGTGTCAGCTGGAAGACACAAATGTTGCACAATTACTATATATTAAAATTGGTCTTCATGTCATAAATTATTTAATTGAACATAATTATATGTGTCTGTTGTATGAGAAATTGGCTGTCTAATAGGACCATATCATGTAGGAGGAGTTAGTATTGTTTGTTGATGTTTATTGTACTGCACAGATTAAAGCTTTGTCTGGGTTGGACGTTTACGAGGTAAATAGTATTTTGTTTTCTAAGAATGTTGTTTTAGTTCAACAAAAATGGTTGTATTGTGTTCATATATATTTATGTACAGATATGAAATAGGCGGAGTAAAGAATTATTATGTTAAAAATTATAAGGAAGGGGGTGTTGGGGGGGGGGGGTGCCATCGGGTCTAATATCAGACGGTTTCCGGTTTTTAGGAGTTTTCAAACATTTCATAACATATGTAGATCTTCTGATTTATAGATATAGTGGTAAAATAATAATAGTTTATATTTAATAAAGAGCCCTTACTAGCACTGTAGCAGGAGACCTACAAAGGTGCTGTAATAAATAATGATATGTCTAAAATAATATGTCTTAAAAACCCTATAAGAGATTTATTATTTATCTGCAGAATCAATGTTGAACAGGTGTGTTTTTAGAATAACATGGCTGCGTACAATTTTAATAGATATTTTTATAGCGTTTTTCTTAAAATGAGAGAGAGACAGGGAGGGAGAGTCAGTGTAGTTTACTATCATAGAACTCATTTAACTCACTCAACTTTCTGATGAGTACTACACATGCTGTCACTCCTTCATTTTATATATAGAATCAAAATACCATAGGACTTATGTCCAACAAGTGTTTTGCTAGCTCATTATCACCGCGGTGTGAAAGATGGTTTAGGGTTAGAATAAATGGTTATTATATCACATTTTATTAGGTTAAAGTTTGCAAGTGAACTTGTGTTGTAAAGTGTTACACGCCTAATAGAGAATAGTGAGATAAAGCCATTGTTTCTTCAGCCCATTGTTCCAAAAGTTTCTTCACTAGAAATGAGTACGACTAGAAATGACTTATGACTACGAGAGAGTTATTATATATTACTTCCAGTTGATATGCTGTGTATAAGTCATTTTCCAGTTGTCAAAATAGTGACACCTTATCTTCAATCAATCAATCACTATTTATTTCGAACTGTACAATAATACCATATTTAATAAGGGATAATGGTTCAATACATATGTGCAGTTTGGGGTCTCCACCGAAGATCGTTTGATCTGTTTTAGTGGCCAGACAATAAAAAGAAAAACCCTATACACGTCTTGGTTCCGTAGATTATAAAATATAAATATATGCAATAATAAGTATAATAATTTTATTGAAACCCATTGTTTACAAGACAAACTACTAAGATATTCTAGTATTGAGTTATGAGGTGTTTTTTCAGGCAATTTGTAAATGATTTGATGGAATTCTTTATTATCAGTTCAGGGGGTAAATTTGACCACAATTTGGGCCCTTGGTGAATAAATGTTTTTTGCAATTTTACTCGTCAGTCTTTTTTGCATATGTGGACCTAATCATTGTCAAGTATTATACTCGTGAATTTCAGCATTTGTAGAGAACATTGTGGTCAGTGGGGTTGATAGTTTATCATGTACGTAGGAGTACATCAGTTTGCACAGCTGTAATTTATAAATATCTTCTAATTTAGGTATTGCTAATTTCCTGAACAATGGACTTGTGTGTTCATTGCAGGAAACATTGCAAACATTTTGTATGCATCGTTTTTTAATTATTTCTAGCCTATGTAACTTATATTGATGTGCAGTTCCCCATAGCATGGTGCCGTAGGATAAATGTGAATGGTACAGTAATCTAAGGTTATCTGTTGACAGATTTCTACTTGGAAAGTGATATCTTATTGATGTAAACATTTGGATTTTTATAATCTGCCAGTACAATGGACTGGTGTAAACTCGACTCCAACTGAACCATTTTAATGGCTAACTTTAATTCAGTGAGACATGAGTGGTATCATTGAGAGGCCGTCAGCCATCTTATATCCCAGAAAAGTAATCTCTGGACTGTGATCTTCAAGCCAGGAGTCATTACTCAATGTTTATGTTTCTAATTGTAGCTCTGTTTATCTATAGAAAATACTTTGCAATACAATATTCATTAATCCTGAAGCGGTAATTATCTAAATGAGGACTATCAGTAATCAGTGCCCCTTTTTCTTTCTTGTTTTGCCGTGGGATGTTTAAAAAAGGAACGAAATAGTTTTATGGTCTTTGTTATTGTTGTCCATATTAATTTGCCTCAACTAGTCCTGTATCAAGATATATTTCTACATTTCCAGAGATATAATGATATTATTGTTCACATTGGGATGCCACTTTATGATAACAGATAAATAATCATTAATGGATATGATACAGCCACAGGTAATCAATCACTACAGGATTACTCTTTGTGGGTGATTCAACTTAGATTTTGTTGATCTATATACACTTTAATTATTTTATATCATCCAGTATTTATTATGTTGTTTAATTTGAAAAATATATAATCTTGCCTAAATTGGAAATAATTACTAATATTTTCTAATATCTCAAAATGCTGTCAATGTCATATATATATATATATAGAGAGAGAGAGAGAGGGAGAGAGAGTGTGTGTGTGTGTGTGTGTGTGTGTGTGCATGCAGAGAAAGAGATAGAGAGAATCATCTACATTATTTACTTTGCTTTTCATAATAACACAATTATTATAGACATTTTGGTACGTATTATTATTTTAACTCAGACATGACAACTGTAACTCGGTATTTTAGTATTTGGAAAACTGATTATGCAAATACCTATCACATCCATAGATTTGTGTGTGTGTATAAACTAGCTAATTTTAACATTTGTTTTCCTCATGTGATAATTAACAGTCCCTGTAAAATCTATTTTCCTGTGTAGTGGCGTGCCAGTATTTACACTCTGTGACCCCTTTAAATGTTGTCATTCTAGCAGTGCGTTTAACCATTTTTGTAAACACGAAAGATCTACGCATCTTGAACAGAAACTTTTGTTAGATTATAAACAGCGAAAACGTTAATTTATGTTAGATTATAATTAAACTGTAATTGACCAACGTAATAGCTAAAAAATACACCTCGTTAGATTACAAATAAACCATAAACTAAGTTAGATAACAAAATGTTGAAGAATGCATTTTAGTCTAAGAAATGAAACACAAACTGTTGTCTGTAGTTTGTTGGTATTGTGTAGGGTTTTCTGTCTCATCATTATCTTCATCTCCTAATAACCCACCATCTTTGTTACCTTATAAACTCTTCTCACAAAATACACACCTGACTACATTCACATAATAAAAATGGTCGGTTCATTGTCCGTATACACAATTAGTTTATCAACTATACGATGTGTAATATACAATGTGTAATATACAATGCAGGTTTAATTGTTAACTTTTATCATACCTTTTTGAAACCTTCACAGTTGGGATAGAGAAGTTTGTAGAAGGATGTTTTTGTTTCACTTTATTTGTTGATTTAGGTCAAAGTTTATTTATTTACCTTGTTTATAATGATGATGCTGATGATAATAATAATAATAAATTATTAATTGTTTATCATTTCAGTTACACTTTCTGTCAATAGTGTTCAGTGATTATGGCTCAGTTTAAGTTACATGGTAAAGATCTGAAAGCTTATGAGGATATAGATGTTGATGCTCTACTAGCTACCCTTACTGAGGAGGAGCTTGAGGAGTTAGGCACTGAGCTTATTGATCCAGATGTAAGTATAACCTTCTAGATCACACACACCATGCAGACACACACAAACACACCACACACACATATACATACATACATAGACACTACACGCACATACACACACATAGACACCACACACACAGAGAGAGAGAGAGATGGAGACAGCTGTTAGTGCTTACCTACAGGCTAATTATATGTGTTTAGATGTGATGCTTAAAATAGTACACAGGTTGCTTAAATACAGCTGTGTTATAGAATCTATAACTGGTTATAATTAAATGATTGTTTTATTAATGTTATTTTACATCAGTTTATTACATTATCTGGTACATTATGCTAGAAGTTCATGCTCATTAGAAGATGGTTAATTAATTATCATCTAGTTAGACTATTTGTTCTCTCTCTCTCTCTCTTTATCCCTTGGATAAAATGTAGGTATGAATCAGTACTTTGAGTTTAATTTAATTGTGACAAATACAAAATATTTCATTGTTAATAAATGTTAGGCATATCATATCGTACAGGGTAGTTTAGTTTATATTTAGGCTCATTCAAATTGGTATATAGTTGTTTTATTTGTCCATAGCTTGTTGCTGATGTAGTCACCGCTTTTCTACAACCGTCTTATTTAAAGTAGCAAGACAATGCTCTGACACAAACTAATCCGTTCATTGTGCATAATAAAGCTACCTTTGAATGCAGTGTCAGGGCATCTTTGACACACTTTGACTGGAGTTAGCACTAAAAACATACTAGAATGTAGTTTTTTTTACTAAATTAGAAACTGTTACATAACACACACACACACACACAAGATATATTCCATACACAAGACTCGACCACAATGGTACTAGACTTTAATAAAACCTGCTTTTGGAGGCTGTGTGTTTGTGCGTGTGTGTTGATATATGATAAATCAGTGTCAGCTATAGTTAAGTCATTAGGTGAATAGTGTGCTCATATTGTTAGGGCACAATCTGTATATAATTATTATATGTTCCCCTAAACAAATTACAGTGAGATTATTCGAAAGTTTTTTGTTCTGTGCTTTTTCTCAAACAAGTGTTTACATGTCAGAATATTATTTTGGTTTTTATGTACATATTTAGAAAAAAATGAACATTAAACTTTGATATCTTTGAAACTAAATATTCTAAAGAATGGTATAACTAGCTTTGTCCTACAAAACTATATTGTGTTTACAAAACATACTAGTGAATTATCTTATATTAGTTGTTATACATATGCCAAAAGCAGAAAGCAAAAACCATTTAAGTCAATAACAATGTTTTTCTTAGAAAGTTTTAGGAAGTGTTTATCTAAATAATAGAGATGTTTATCACATGTTGGAGATAACA
Source organism: Paralvinella palmiformis (assembly GCA_025642065.1). NCBI lineage: Eukaryota > Metazoa > Annelida > Polychaeta > Terebellida > Alvinellidae > Paralvinella > Paralvinella palmiformis. Next base: position 590,099 of record JAODUP010000068.1, on the reverse strand, counting down.
CTTTTTTAATAAACTGTCGTGTTATCTCAGTAAACCATCAGTAATGTTTATGTGTATTTGTGTCAGTGTCAGTGATGTTGTGTATATTGCGATGATGACAACAATTATCTATTCAGCACCGTGTGCTATATAACTTGTTGTTATATTATGTTAACTAGCGTTGCCTCTCGTTGGTTTAAACGCTTATCGACCTTTCCTTGAGCATCATTTGACCAGTCTATAGTAAAACCACCTTGATTGACATTCTCTGAAAGATACTGATCTTTACAACAAAAGTCAGACTATAGTAAAACCACCTTGATTGACATTCTCTGAAAGATACTGATCTTTACAACAAAAGTCAGACTAATCACCGATCCACAAATCTCTACAGTGGTGAAGATTTCCACAGATTACAAAATCCATTAATCAGTCACATATGTGATAGAATATGATATATATATATATATATATATATATATATATATATATATGACACCACCAGACAGATAATGACTATATTACTGTTGTTATCATTGGTTGGTTATGGTGTATTATGGTACTGCATCATTACAATAGTATGATCGTAGAGCAAAGACACATTTATTACCAAATCTAGAATTGACCTTTTTAGACCAGTACCATTTATGTTTTGGGTTTGAACTGATTCTTCATTCCTAAAATATAATTTATTGCTAAGCAAAGAGTAGAAATAATAAAATGTACACCTTTTATTTACATGCTAATATTAATAACTAAATATGCAAAATAAATTAAATAAAATGTAATTTCTCATGAAAGATTGATTAAATTAGTATTACCGGTAGTGCTATTCATGATATTTAATACCTCTAAGTATTTGTTGTATAGTCGATTGCAAACTTGTGATGAAAATAACATTTTCCTATATGCACAAATAGGCCATGACTTGTTTAGAAATTTTACTAAAAATTATATCCTATTTTAATAAGAAAGTTAAATGCTTATAGGCCAACAGAACTGTGCTAGCTAAAACACTGTATGTCTGTCACTGAGGGTTTAAAAACTTGGGGTACAAATGTGTATGATTGCCAAAAGCGCTTACCAATTGTTGATGTCTGTGCGTTGTGTTAAATATATCAGATACTAAACTTGTGCATACCACTTAAAAATATGAAATTCTTCTTGTGGCCACATCATATCCGTCTTGAACGTTTAAGAGGTTGAAGTGTTAGATCCCTGGTATAGCTAATGTAGCGCAGCTGTGACGTTCACTCACTGAGGTGTGTCTGTGCTGATATTTTGTTATTCGGTACTGTTTGTTACAGGACTCGTGCATCCCTCCATCAGAAAGATGTCGTTACAAGACTGACAAGAAGCCTTCAGGACCATTTAATAGGAAGGCTTTACTTGATTACTTAGAAAAGAAAGCCAGGGAAGAGAAGGATTGGGATGAAGTGAAACCTTATAAAAAGGAAGTTAGAGGTATGTGTGTCCCTCATATATTGTTATTTATTTAAGTGTTGTTGTTTTTATTTAAGTAATTTTTTACAATTTGTCAGTGTTACCATTTTGGTTTAATTTCTGTACTGTTTGTCAGGCAAGATATGGAAGCCAAAGGAACAGCCAAGAGTAGAAATCAATGATGACATTCAGCTAGACACAGAATGGGATGAGGTGCTAGCATCAGCCACTGAGGAAGAACTCGTTGATTTAGCTGGTATGTCACTCGTAACTTTGAATGCCAAATCGGCACATTAATCTCATTAATAACGATCCGTTTAATAATTAGTCAGTGACACATATTATTAATAAACTGTCGGTTACTATAGCCTATCAGCCAGTTCGTATAATTAATTATAAAGGCACTTTTTTTGTGTTTAGATGAGTAAATAATGTGATGCCTACTCTGTTTCTGACTAAAGTTATTTTGTGCTTATCGTTGCAGCTATTCTTGGATTCCATGGGATGTTAAACCAGACCCAGTATCATCAAGCTTTTGTTGAAAACAAGGAGATTCTTGGGGGTGGAGGTTTCCAGGGTGAGGCTTCTAATGCTTTGATGTAGTAGTGTAATGAATGTGCGAAACAAATTGTGGCCAAGCAGACACAAAGTGTTGTATCATTCTTGTCTATCGCCGTCTAGCTTTTCTGCTTCCTTTCAGGTGTTGCGAAGTACCAGGAATTCAAAGTTTATGACGAGGAGCCACCAAATGATACAGACGTGGATAAATGTCTGAAACAAGTGAAGGATAATGACCCTAAACTGACAGAGCTTAATATTAATAACATGAAAGTAAGTCGATGAATGTATATTCGAGTTGGTTTCATTTTACATTCTGAAATGTTTTGAAGAAACTAAAGCCCCGGGTCGCCGTTATTGAATTCAAGTTGATTGTGTTTTACTTCAAACAGAATATTTCCATGGAAAGACTGCTAGAGTTTGGAAAGGCTATTGGAACTAATTCACACCTGGAGAAGTTTAGCATGGCGAACACAAATGCCACGGACAAAGTTGCAATGGTTGGTTGGTTTTTAAAAATGTGACATTACAAAATTTTAGTTATACAATAAGGATAATTTAGGGTGAAGTAAACAGAAATATTGTTGTTAAACTAATAAATGTAACAAAACCAATGATATAGAATAATATTTATAACAAGTGCTAATATTTGTTGTGTAATATCTAATGAAAATGCTTTGTGAAAATTGTTATGATTCAACTTGTTTATATTCTTTTTTCATTTTTATTTCCTAATATAGGATGTAGTTATTCCAATTTTTGTTAATATTATTGTCATCGTTTTTAATGTGCTGTGCGTGTGTGCGATGGGCACAGATAGCATTTGATCAAGTGTTAACATTATTTTTAGGTTGTCGCTGAATCGCTGAAGACTAATAAGACATTATCATCACTGAATATGGAATCTAACTACATCAGTGGCCGATGTATACTGATGCTGCTAGAAGCAATCAACGTCAACAAAAAAGTGATAGAGTTTAAAATTGCAAATCAGGTGAGAAGATTAAATTGATGAAATAGTTAGGAAGAAAGGAATAACTCTTGGCTCGTCTTTAATTTGTGGTACTCCTGTCACGTGATTTGCAGATCACTGCACTGTAGACATGGAGGTTATAGAATCGAGTCCAGTTTCATTCTTCAATAAGAGACTCTCATTTCCCTGGGAAGTAACCCCATTGTCATGTGTCGTCCTAGCTATGACCAGACAAGACGCTCATTCCCATCTTAAATTTCTGCTCGTTACAAATTTGTCATCAAATAGATGCAAAAGGAATTGTTCATTTCACTCAAAGAGCCTCCGCTCTGGAACTAATCTAGAATTTTAAGATTTAACTAAAACCATTTAAATAGTTTTATGCATTTGTTTAAACGATATTTAAATATTATTGTAATTTTCTTTTTAAACTATGTCTTGTGCAGTAATTTAGTGCATTGTTTATTCAGAATGTTAAACGCATTTGAACAAAAATATTTCTTTAAGATATTAGGTAAATTTTATATCATCGGGATGTGAACTGGTGTAATTCATAGTGCCATAAAAACCAGAGGCCCAGGACAAACAGATATACCTGGAGAATTAGTCCTAATTGTCAGTCGCCTGCTTCATTAGGCAGGTGACTTGCTCGTTGCCAGCTTCCAAGATCAATATTTCAATATATTACTTCTGAAGGAAGAAACAAATTCATCAAACAGTCTTTTTAAAACCTAATGAAAATGACTTGTTTTTGCTGTCTCAGGTTATTTATTTTGTTGTTTTGGGGGTCAAGTGTCAGACATTTGTTTCATGGCTTTGTGGGGTTTATTTTGTTAGCTACCATCACACGTTATTTTCTCTTGAGGGAATTGGCCATAGGAATTTTTGGGAGGGTTGGTTCTGGTACTTTCATGTTGTATGCAGGAATTGTGATTGCTTTCCACCACATAAATAAACATCAGTATATATATTTATATAATTTTTTTATTCCTATAAAACATTGACTGGTTTTCATATATATATATATATATATATATAAGACATTTATATCTGGTGTGATAATTTTATCAGATTACAGTTAAAATACTGGTTTGAAAATATAACATGTTGTAACTATTAGAAATATTCTTGTGATTATTTGCTGACTGAGTACATACTTTTGTAAGGTTGAAGCTGTTTTATATTCTAAACAGAAATTGTTGCATTGATCATTTGCTTTGAAATTTACATTAGGTTGAAAACGTTTAGTGGAAATGATGTTGGAAAGGGGAGCCCAGTGTACAAATTTGGTGCCAGTATAAAACAAAATGAAAATATTTGCCATATGCCAGTTTTTGTTTCCAGTGAAAAACATTGCGAACTGAAATATAACTTTATCCTTAATTATGTGTCAAGCTTACTAGAAATAGCACACAAAGTATATTACATTTATTCTATTATGTCTGTGTCTGGTTATGTTTTGTTTAGCATCATTTCTAGCCAATGATTAGTTATAGATAGACATGGATTCACTATCAAAATTGGAGTCGATTACTTGAAATTGAGCAATTTTATATTGATTGAAAAATCCACATAATATTCTATTATAGTATTTCATTTAGTCATGTTAGAAAGTTTTTTTTAAATAAATTTCACTGAAGATTTGTTATTTGTCACTCCTGTGAGGTGATATTTCTTTAATTAATCAATGGCACATGTGGTAAATAATTAGTTTGATCTTCATTTACATTTATCATGAAATTAATTAGAAGTTATTTGGTTTCAATTTACTGATGGATGGCATAGTATGGGAGAATCAGTTTTCTTTTCGTATTTATTTATTTACTGAAGTTTTCGTCAACAAAAGTGTGTGATAAGTGACACCTCCCCAATTTATTCCAGAGACCAGTGGTTCTTGGACACAAGGTAGAGATGAGAATAGCTGAGCTGATCAGGGAGAATATCAACATTCTGAGGCTGGGTATATTCCTAGAGGGTCCTGCCAGAGTGATGGTACAGGAGTTCTTAAAGAGAAACCACGACAATGGTGGGTTATCGTTAGTCTCACAATGCAGTTATTTATTCGTCGATCAGCTCTTCATTAATGTTATGACGGGTTTTGTTTTTAGTGAGGAGACAGCGTGTCGGTGAGGATTTGATCGAAGCTCCAGAACCCAAGCAGCTGTTCAAAAGGAGAAACGAGCCGTTAGATTTGAATGCAAGCAATCTGATTAAAACGACTCCTGCTGCCGCACCTCCCACAAAGAAAGAAGAGACGAAGAAAGAGGAATCCGAAGAATCTGAGGAAGAAGATGAGGATGAAACAGAAAGCAGCGAAGAAGAGTAAACGTACCTTAATAAATCGTTAGATCAGGTTTTATCCCAACATACGATTATGGCATCATATTATGGTTCGTCAACAATATGATGCCGTATTAAATATATATGTATATATATATCATTTACTGATGACATACCATATGATGTCAAACAGTATGATACCATAACATATCAAGCCATGGTATCATAATATGGATGACATGTAGTGTAATAACATGTGGCATGTTATTTTTATGATTCTTTGCCATTTGATTGATTTAGTTTTATTACATATTGGCTAGTTCTCTTCGGGGTCTAAGACTATTATAGCTTGTAGATCTGGCAGAGGTAGGGGAAATTAGCCTGGTAACATACACTAGCCAACAGTAATTATAGGTGTGAAAGGGGATGTGTATGTAATTTTATCTATATATATATATATATATATATTCTGACTGTGTGTAGTGTTTTCCAGTCTTCTGTAAACTATCCACGTGCTTTGTGTGCGAAGAATGTTTTGAACCAAGTGCTTATGCCACAAGCTGACTGCACTGAATACTCACGCCAATGTAGTGTTTTATATTGAACAACTTGTCTGTCGTTATTGGACGAGTGTTCCGTGTCGACTTAAGCTGCCTCTGGTCGGTCTTGTACATAGTGTTTGCGTATAAGTACGTAGTAGATGTTGTCGTGTTTCCCAGCTGATGATCACGAGGTGTGAGCTTTTTCTAATTGTTAGCGTCTGCCGTTTTGCTCTCCTGATTATCAGTTGTGTATTGAAGTGTACATAATATTGTTGATTTATTGGGCACTCTGCAGGATACACGTGTAGGCTGTAAACGTTGGCTTTATTCTCTTGGTTTTCAACGACCTTCCAAGGCCTATACAGCTCTAATACCTGCATGCATGTATATGCGATGTATGCATATACATTTAACTCAACTATAACTATTATGTTTCCATCGCCAGTTAATTGGTCAGCCAGGCCCTGCGATGGATCAGCTGTTCACGACACTGTTTAACATGGCGAGCTAAAATTTTTATTTTTAATGCAGTCTGCATCGGTTGTTAGGTCTATTCTGAATGGCATGAGTTTTAATGATATTGCCAGTTATGTTATATTGTCATGGTGCTAAGAACTAGTTTATCTTTCGTTTATGTATCATTTTAATGTATTTCTGTATGATTTGATAGATCTATGTTATGCATTATTAGTGCACTATGTAATGTGGAAATATGCACTTACTTAGAGATCCTTTCACTGCTGTATTAGAACACCATCAGATGCCATGACTATTTTTGTCTAATGATCATTATTTATATTCTTAGCTGGAACATCTGTTTTTCAGTGTGCTTGTAATAAAACAGCAATCATTCTGTATAAATATTGTTCGATTCGTGTTTCTGTTTGGTACGCCTAACACATGCCTTCGTTCAAAACATTTTACTTTTTGATACTTTTTGATATAATTCGGGGTACCCACAGCACAGGGAAAATTACTTGAAATTGTTCCCTGCACCGAAAACACGGGGAATTAAAAAAATTTGGAAAAATACAGGGGAAACACGGAATTGTCATGCCTTCATTCCAAACTTATAGCATTGGGGGGGGGGGGCGCATTACTAAAAAAAAGGTAATTCAACATGCATTTTTTGCACACAATACACGGAAATTTCTTAAATAAGACAGGCAAAATACAGGAAATCCTGTGGGTACCCTATAATTTCACATATTTCATGTGATATGGTTGTTGTATTTAGGTGTTGTGTTGCTTATTTCATCACAAAACAAAACATGCCTAAATTTGCATAAAGTAATGTTTATGGTTATTAGGAGGTCGTGGTCTGCATGCTGTAAACAAGGGTACATTAAAGCTAGTTCAGCAAAATGTGCAGACGTTCAGAGAAAATGACCATTTTCCATTCATCTAATAATGTCTGTACCAAACAACTGCACATTCATAATGGATAAAATGAAAGACCTGAGAATTATTATTTGTTTCCTGGTAATTTACAAATGCAAACTTGTGTTTATTTCAGCGAGTTTACTAACAGACAACAGTGTTGGATGGTTACTAGTAGTCGTCCGAATTATTATGCTGTAGGTCGGTTATGGAGCTGCAACAAATCTTCATTAATATCGTAATCACCTATTAACATGAATTGATTTGGAAAACTATGACTGTATTGCTAAATCATGAAAATTGTAATTATGCTGTTTATGTTATGTGATTAATATAGCAGTTAATCAGTAGTGTCCACTGTATGGTAAACAACAAGATTGAATTGAGCCAAATTGTCAATTCTTGTACAAACCTTAATTATAAAGAGCTTTATATTAATGAACGTGCCCAACAAAAATAAGAGCTAATTTCAGTGGTTTATTTACTCCATGAAAGTGAGCTATTTCAGGAAAATTTCTATGAAATGTACGTCTTGCTCGAGTATCAACTCTGATAATGTAGTATAAAAAGTCTCCAGTTTTCATCTAGAAATTTGTCTGTTGTAAGATTTTTATCATTAATAAAACTTAATCATAAAGTCAGATTTTGAGATAAAATAATGAAAAAAAGCTTAGTAATTCCAACTGATAAAAATCTGTATTTTTAAGAGTAAGAATCTTTGGTATCTAAATACTGAAATTATGGGGAATATCAACTACTAGACACTTATTTAGTGAAGAGAATCACTGTCTAGCTGATTTGATGGTACACATATACATGTCTGTCATTTAGTTATAATGTATATGCCAGTTTATCTATCAAAGACCTGTGGATATGTTTAAAGACCGAATCTTTTATTGTAACAACTGGATATTTATATGGATTAAATTACCCAAATTAAGTGTCATTACAAATGTACTTTTTACCATAAAGCAAATTCTGCATCATAAAAAGAGATTTAATAAATTATGTGCGTGCTGAAGTTTTATTCTCGCGAAGCCAAGAAATCAAGATTTTCAGTATTTCAATTAATTTCTGGGAAGATGTATACATAAATTTGAAAAGAATTTGTTTGCATGAGTAAGATAAAAAAGAATATTTTCAACAAAAATGACCTATCACAATTTCTGTAAAACAGTGGCTGACTAACCTGACAAATTTTATACACACAAATCATAGAATTATCACACAACTGCAGCTGCAAGTTTCACGGTCTCTGACCTGTACCAAACAATCCAGCCCTCATCAGACAATAATGTGAAACATTAATCCAGACATTTGAGCACTTTGTTAATACACGTAACAATAATCTCATGCCTGTGATATGAATGCTTTAACAGACTATGTGACTAAATCTACTAGAAATTATGGAAGCACCTTGTTGAAAAATAAATACACGAAGGACTGGTAAAAGACTATACGTTCTAAATACACCGACAGGATTTAATTTCACAGTGTGCTATTCAGCTGCAATGGAAATCATGCACACAGAGAGTATCACCATCAGTGATTGGCATTACATGACCAATAACGAATAATAAGCACCTCCAGATATGAATATTACGGTTACCTATTTGTCGGGGTGTAAAAATAAACAAATAGATTCTAACATTCCACCAGATAATGGCGGCTAAACAGAGACAGTTGCATTAGCAGTGCTGAGGCTTTTAGTGAGTGTAATATGGCAGATAGTTATAGACTATCTTTACTCAGTCTCTTCACCAGTGGATCATCGTATAACCAGTGTTCACCTTCTTCGTGAAAGAACTGCAATACATACACAATATCAGGTTAGTACTTAAACGTACGCCGGAAAATAGTGACCGTAATGGCTAAATGATAGGATCTGATGAAAAGACTATGTGAATGTCTACACACATATAAAAATACCTTAGTTTCCCACTTTAAGCCATGTTCCTTTCTCTCTCTGGCCTCATCTCGTTGCTGTTGCTCAAGCTGGTGTTTATACTGTGTTGCTATTTCTATATTCTTGGCTTTAAGGTTATACGTAACCTCCTTCCACAACCTTTACGTAAATAGTAGAAACAACTTAACCGCAATTCAAGCTTTTCATCTTTAATATAACCGGCCTATTTTATGCAAGCATTACTGCAACTTAGAATTAAGAATGATGGCCTGCTTTTAATAGATATTGCTGACGTCAAAATACAACACGATATCGTAGTAAAACCCTAGCCATAATTATCTAGTATTATATCGTTACCGTCTAGACTCGAACTCCTCTTGCTGATCAATTGGTGGTACTTTCTTCTTGATTACAGGCGTGGTTTTGGTATCAACAAATATTTCATTCATCTGAAAAGTGAAGATTAATCATTTTTAAACACATCTGTTTAAATTAGCCTCATTTCTAAAGATTTTTTAATGTCAATTTTCATCCAACATATCCTTGGTTTTACAATATTTTCAGCGTTAACCAATTTAGGAACGACTACTTTAGGATCATTATGACCCATGATTGTCATCAATCATCTACTATCCATAATCATATCGGATGATGATGATGATGATTATTCAACGTATCAATTAGTAACGAGGTAATTAAGTTTCTATAAACAATAAACGCTTGTTCAAAACTCACTCCTGTTGAATACTTGGCCCACATCACTCCATTCCACTCTCCTTTGATTATACAGAAAGACTTCTTCTCATTGGGTGCAAATATCTCTGCACATATCTGGTCCTTTTTCCCACCGTAGAATGGCTAGAAAGTACACATTAATACAGAGATATCGTTAATACGACTGTATTAATTTTGAATGTCTGAGGAAATGCGATGAGAAAATTATATTATTCTCAATTGAAGACTAACTTTTTTATATAATGCACTACCTTTGTAAGGAATTCTATGTTGGCATAATATCCAGTTTTTTGACACGTTACTGACACTTTTCCACCCATTTCCATCCAAGGCACAGTTAAAATTGACCTGAAAACATACAATGTGATGATCACACAATACAGCTTGGCAAACGATCATTCTATGTGTGTAATAAATATCTCTCTCTCACACCCACACCCACATAATATATATATATATATATATAGAGAGAGAGAGAGAGGGAGAGACAGACATACTCTGTAGCGAAATTGAAAGTGTAGTTGACAACAAATTTGAAAACTGGGGTTTAAATCATTCAAAACCAGGTATGTCTGAATGGTTTTCATTACACAACACTGCCTTTATAACTGATTGGCCTATATAATCTATGATGTGCAAGAAAGTGGTTGTAAAACAGCACACGCACACACACACACACACAATAACAAAATGTATATGCACCTGCCATAGGCATTTGGAAATGTAATAATGTAGTCTTCGTCATATTCTGGCACAGAAATTAGTGCCTGTCCAATCATGTGCACACCAATAGACAAGCCTAGAAATTTAGACTTAGTCCAAATATATCCATCCATAGAGATACGTTTGTTGAAACACTCGGCATAAAATGCTGAAACTGTAACAGCAAATATTTTAGGAGTAAATGGCGAAATAAAGATTATACAAAATAGGCTGTAAATCACCTACTATTGGAAATATTTTTACAATAAAGTTTACTTACTTGGAGGGTGATGAGACACTTGCTCTGCAATAAAGATCAAGTTGTTTTTTGTTGCCCAAGGAATTGGTCCGTTGGTAAGTTTATCCTGAAATAAGTAATCCTATCTAAAACAAAAGCATCTCAACTTACAAGTTTTTAATAGATATTCTCCTCATCAATCACTAATACAGCCCCTCAAAATTCAGCCACTATGAGGTTTCAAAGCATAACCATAGATTGAACATTTTTGGGTATTTGTATACAGTCTGTATTTATGTACATGCCTCAGGTTTTTGTTTGCCTGTAGAAATATCTGGAATGTCATAGTAGCATTTGAATATTTCACCAAGAATCGGATTATATGGCTTCTTGGCAACTTGACTACGACGACCGGCATGGAATGCTGAGAGATACCATCTTACTGTCTGTATCATGCGATCCTTTGGAGTCTTCTGGTCAACAATGCTGTAATCATATAACAAAAACTATAATAATAATAATGAAAGAAAAATACATTTCTCAATTATTGAGAATTATTATAAGAATTATTCCATGAATGATAATAAACAGGAAAAGTATTTCTTGAAAGTCTTACTACTGCTATTTTAAAGCAATCACTGATAAAACAGTATCTACCCAACAAATATATCCGGATGAGCAAAAAAGTCAGCAAACATCTCCAGTAGTGAACGTTTCTCCAATATAAAGGTAGGAAGTACAACTTTGGTCAAATCCATGCCTATGCGAACCTGGGACAAGAGATGCGTTATCAAGTTACCATGACTTTCCAAGGTACCCACTGGAACATATAAGATACAGAATATAGCTTAAAAAAGATATTAGTCGGTAAAAATGGAATTAATTTATATGATAGTGTTCTCTACACAACACGAAAACTCTCATCAAATATTTGTTGCCAAGAGGCCTTTATTATAGTTTTGTACTTCAGTTTGTATCCTTTGGTATACCTGATTCCTTCACTTTAAATGCTACTTTACATTACAGGTTTGGATCAATTTTGAATAACTGGTTGCATAAAACTAAACCAGCAACAACAGCCATAGTAATAATAATAATAATAATAATGGCTGAAATGGCAGTTATTTTACGTGGCTGTCAACCTCAAATGAGGGTCTGTAATTTACAGCTTCACCACAGGAACTAATTCTAAACAAATTCAGAACTTACAATATATGGCATATTCAGTGGGAAAAAAGCTCCTCTTACTATAGTGCCAACACAGCGATTCGAACCCCTGACCTCCCACACAGCATGGCCACAACCATAGCCATGGATAAACAGTCCCACATTCTACCAAAGAGGCCACAGATGTAGCAGTGATTAATAAAATATAAAAAATCTTCAGAAGCCAAAATATTCTTGATGTACTCAACTAAAACAGAGAACTACTAAGAAAATGTCAGAGCTGACAAAACCCCTTCCCACTCAATAACAATTTTTGTTCCCCAAACAAAATCTGAACTGAAATATGCCAGAATATACAACAGTAAATTGTATAAATCAAGTCAAAGCAGTGAAAGTAATATTATTGGTTTTTATCTATGGAAGTGAAATAGAAAACACCTTTACTCACAATCTTCTTCTGTATTGTTGTCATATAATTCTGAAATTGAAATGTGTTTACATGTTAAAATAATCTTCGGATATTTGCCTAAAAATGTCGGCATCAAGTTTTTCTGAGATAAAAAAAGTGTGTCACTCAAGTCGGATCAGAAATCACCGAAAACCTCCCAGAAACTTTAATAATAGTTCATTAATAATTTTTTTCATTCAGCTAATAAAGTTAACGATTAAAAATTGTTAAAAAGTCATATTATGTATCAGTATATAACTATAATATGAGAGACAGCTTTAGAGTCTGTCACAAAATAGTGCTGGGTTATGTATACAAGAAGGTGGCAACAGTGAAGTTTGACTCTATACAAGAGCATATCTGTGCAAAACAGGAAAGCAATCAAGCATTTTATTTTCCAAAATATACACATTTTGATAGCAAAACACACACATGCACACAGACACACTGAACAAATCTGCAGAATTTTCAATACATTACTTTTACGTAATGATAGAGAACTCATATATTAAAAGAAATTGTTGCTCACCATCAAAGTAATCATCCTGAGAAGCTATCACCTGAGGTGTTGATGGCTGTACCTCTCCCCCATCAGTAACGGGAAAGCTTAGAAAATATTGGAAGCATCACATGATGTAAAAATAGCTCAATAATACTGCATCAAACTTGTTTATGTGAAAACGTGTGTAAGGAACTTCAACTAAGTTCTACTCACTTAGTAGTGTCTTCTGCATCGAAGAAATCTTCATCTTCACTGGTGGAATACGACGCTTCAGGAATGACATCACTCGGTGCAGATCTCATATTTAAGTCATCCTCACCGGTGACATGATGTGGGAGTGATGGAGACTCATGGGAACGTGAGCGTTTTTTGGAAACGGAGGAAGTAGCAACACAGTCTTTTGGACGTGAATGTCTACCATCTTGAACCAGTATATAAATACCATCAGGGGAAATTCTATATTAATATTCCTCCAAGATTAAAATTACTGTAATAAATCTTTGAAAACAACAATGATACATGATTGCATTCTAAAGCTTGGTGTTGTTGTAATTATATGGATACAGTATTTCCGAGAACAGGGGATGATAAAACTAAAGAGAAAAGTTAAAAAATAACCCAATTTAATAATTAATGTAAAAATAACTGAAAAAAACCCTCCAATAAATATTACTCTTACTTTTATAGTTAAAAAAATACAAAATGCAATCATTTTATGACAAGTCAAGCAGACGGAGTAGTCTAGGAATAATACATACGAACAATAATGAACTAAGTTAATACAGGGTTCATACACATTTTGACATCTCAGATTCCAGGACTTTCCAATGTCAAATTCAAGGACCCTTTCAATGAATTCACTAACTTTTAATGCGCAAAGTTACACCCATATTTCAGAAGAAGTGTAACAACTGAATTCCTGTATGTTTATGATTAGAACTATAGATATATATGTCCAAATTCCAGGACTTTCAAGGACCTCTACAAAAATTCCAGGACTTTCAAGGCCTGGAATCCAAATTTTCAAATTCCAGGACTTTCCAGGTTTTCAAGGACCTGTGCGAACCCTGTAATAGTGTGTAACTGGTATAGCTTCTATATAAATAAAGGTGAATGTGAGTCTGTTTTGTTTGTTTGTATGTGTGTTTGCAAAATATAATTTATAAGTTTTTTATTATTCTGAACCCTTAGTTTTATGGGCTAAAGGGCCAAAATGCCCTACACATGAGCAAGCTTGACAGTTTGTACAAAGCCTGGTATTTAAGCTTGTAAAGCAATAAGAATACAGCCAGAACTTTAAAATTAGAAATAAGAAGAAAAACAGTGCAAGATTAAAAACCTAAAAAGGTCAGGAAGCCAACAGAACAATAGAGAGGATTATTAATACAATAAACATTCAGCTTATGCCTAGAATAGTATAAAGCAGCAAGAAAAAACGATAAATGCTTAAATAAAAAGTTACAAATTCAAGAAAATAAGCAAAACTATCTAAAATCTAAAAAATCTCACTAAACTCGAAGAATTATTAACACACAGAGTGTGATATAAATGACGTAAAGTCGTGAAATAAGATCAGAATAGAACTGGACTTGTTGCAAGACACCAGACGGAGTACAAATAAATCTACTGCAGCCATCAAATGTCATCAATCCAGCACATTTAAGAAATAACAAACAAACTAGTTTATGGTTCTACCTGAGGTATCGTGTTTATTAAGTGGGCTGTTCAGATTTGGCAGCGACACGCTGATCGTTGAAGCACCACCAGAATCCTGATTGAAGGTGGCGCTGTCTGCCAAGCTCCTATGATTCTGGATACACTCTGCAGACCGCATAAATAGGTTGCTAGCTGAAGATGTTCCTAAGACGGTAGTTAAACAGTGTCTTAACTAAGGTGTACAACTAGAGTGAGGGAACTTTGTGATGGGGAAAAAATCAACTAATGTTTATGATAAATCAATTAGAAAATAATTACAATAATAATGATAATCCGATCGGTGGTTGATTAAGCTAATACAGTCTGATAAGGGTTGATTAACCTAGAAACAAACACAATCTGTTATAACTAGGATGCGTAGAACCCGATGATGAACGTCTCATATCACATTAGTTACCTGTTTCACAAGCCTGTGATGATGAAACATCCAAAGACACAGTGTCACTTGGCATACTATCATTCTTTTGTCTTTCTGATGCACACACTGGAAGGTGTTTCTGCAGCAGAAGAGTGAAATATCAACATGAGTGAAATACCAATAGGCACTGCTTGGATATAATTTCTTCCTATATATTGCCATAATTTCTGCAAAAGTGACAAATATACGGCGTCACAGCTTTTATTATAAATACTGGGTTTTTTTTCTGATAGCACCTGTACTTCAGGAATGGAAGAGAAATCTGTTTAACAGGGTTTTGTGTGTGTGTGCAAGAGTAGAAAAACATCATCCTACACGCCGCAAGTTTTAATCTATAACATTACTTTTCGTGTAAATTTCACTATTACTGTGTCATGTTAAGGCAAGCAGCAAAGATATACAACACGCATTGCATTAACACAAATCATGAAGATTATTATCAACAGATACAAACTGTTTGATCATTAATACCAAAGATGAAATGACAACTACATATTAAACCCAACACTGTTCTACTTTAAATGAACTAGTATCTAAAATAAGTTAACTGCAACAGTACCTGATAATTCCCATGGTAGATCAATTAACGTTTTTGTCATTTTCCAAGACAATGCATATGATAATTTTTGCATTTTTTCATTGTCAACCAATGGGGTTTGCATATTATTTTGCATACCTTATTGGAATTCAGGGGTGTTGTAGCATATACCAACAATTGTACAACTTCAAAGACAGCGACTGCACAAAACCAATCATCTAATAACGTAACAATGAAGTTGAAGTCATTAATAAAACAATTGTCTGTTTCTTTCCGAAAAAACTAACAGTTGGGAATTATACTAAATTGAACTTGAAAATAAAGGTAATACCACAAAATATCAGAATATTACATCCTTATGAGTCTATCTTTCGGTAACATGAATTGTCTAAGATTTAAGTTATTCTGGACTGTTGTTTTTGATGATTTATATTTTACGGCTAAACGAGCTGAGCGACCTCCAAAGGTCATCATTAAATGAAGCAAATTAAAGATGAATCAACCTTCAGATATGCCCACGCCGAGATACAAATACGGGTGGTAGTGATCTGTCATCCAACACGCTATCAACTAGACCACGGAGGCGCCCCTAATCTGGACTGGGGTGCTCTCTTCAACAAGAACCATTTTAATGGTAACCGTATACCATTATATAATGGCTAAATAAGCTAAAATAGACACCAGTGATTCAGACCAAGCACCAACTAAATGAAGAACCTCCACACCAGAGAGTTATTTGCTGATAAATCACATTCATGCAATGCTTACTCGACCCAAATTAATATAAGGCAGCCTTTATTTTTTATGCGGCCATTATTTAAGCAAATGCCAATATATCATTCATGCAGATAATGATTTTAACAAAGCACTTCAGTGATGATATTAATTGCTAAGTCTACCCATCACCAAAATATTTTCTTGTACAGTAACTTCCGTCACAGGAGATCATTTTTTATCTTGTCACAGATTGACGTATTATCAAAACATCAGTCAAATGATACAGCAATTATAACTAACGAATGCTTTCATTTTTTTTAAATCTAAAAATCTCAGAAATTAAAAAAAATCCTGAAATTTTTTCAATCAATGGTATGACTGTGGGGGAGGGGTCGGTGCCAGAATTATTTTTGCAGTGCAATAAGCGACAATGATGAGGACACGCTTCACAGTCTTAAATTCATCACATTTTATAGAATGAGGCAAAATCAGAAGTAAAAATACACTAGCAAAAGCTAAAATATATCTGGAAGGGTATAAACATCGATAAACTGAATAGAGTGAATGCATGCTTTATGGGCGTATATATACACGTTCTTGTATCTGAATCATCAGTGACGTGATCACAAGAAAAGGAGAAGACAGTGTGGGAGACACAAAACATGTATAATCAAGGTTTTGAAACCAAAATATTAATAAAATAATACGCGGGATCATTTGATTGGATCACTAGCTAGTAACGAATTAAAATAATTAAGGTTCAAAATAGAAAGCGGTGGCTAGTAAGTGTCTTGTAGTCAGGATGGTGGCTTACTATATGTACAACATTATCCTCAGGGTAATGGAACCTTTCATGAAGGGAGTGCTGCAAAATGTGAAAAATACATGACAAAACCATAGTATCAGCGCCTACGGTAGGTTCTTAAATATACCATATGGTGATTAAATATTCTTCTTAAAAAACAGAACCATCACAGGATTTATAATTCTAGATTAGCAAGTAATAAATTACTTAAAATTGTAGATTACATTCCGCTGAACGTATCTTACCTTAGTTATCTGGAGGAGGACAATACTCTGTTTGACAGATTCAATCATCTTCTGCGAAACAAATAACATCCTTTATGATACGAGACTGATGAGGATCATGTAGAAATCTTAGTAACTATATTAAAGATTTATTTTACAAAACAAACCACAAAACAAATACAAAAAGTGCATTATGTCGTTGAAGATCATTTTATTCAACCATAATTGAAGTAGATTCTCAACTCAGAATACTTGATGCCTTTTAAGCTTTTCATGTTTATTTTCATGATATCTTGGAACCAAAACTAATCAAATAAAGAAGAACCTATAAAGATGAATCACAATTAACAATATATTATCCCAGGATTCTTCTCATTGAGTTTAGCTGATAATATCATAAAATGTCTAATAATTAAAGGGTGGTCTCTCATCCTTTAACTGCCATTTCACTGTATCTATGAATATTTATGAGCAGAAACATTTAAATCTTCCTTATATAGAGAAAATCGTTACATGATGACGACGATGATGGATGTTTTATGGCCACTTTTGTGCACGTGGTATGCTAAATGGGCTGAGCAACCTCCAAATGTAATGAAGTCAAAGATGAAACACCCTTCACGTATGTCTACGCCAAGATTCAAACTAGGTGGTAGTGACTAACTAGATCATGGAGGCGCCCGCAATGTTTAGAGAATAAAAAATTATAATTGTGATGCAGCCAAAAACAGGATATTATATTATATTATTCTTTGGCTGGAATTAACTTCAATAACTTATTTATAAACACAACACATGTTCAATGTATACTGATAAGTAGATTAAGTTAATACTGATAAGGCTTTATTTTGAAAAGTTTACAAAATTTTAGGTCTAAAATATGCCAAATCATGAAAATCCTTCCACTTGGAAGCAAAAGTACATGAACTATTTAAAAAAAAAATTAATAGCACAAAATGAACATCATTAATTATAATAATAATAATGTGATGTCACTTCAAATTAAAATTCAGTGCTGAAATTAATATTTTCTATTGATTTATACATCTGATATCGACCCAAAACTGCATTTATTAACATGTAATTAGCTTTTCTTATTGGCTTCGGAAATATGAAAAACTAAACAGTAGTGATCAACATGTTCAGAACAATGTGCCTATTATTATCAAACGACAAAGATCCATGACTGAGACTTTAAAGCTGAATCCAAGCTCTGCCATATCAGACAGAATGCTTTAGACAGTTTTGTATTGCAGTTACCTCTCCAGATTCTTTTATAACAGCATATTTAGCCCTGGATTCATCATTATCACATTTGGCAATTCTTTCTTCAAGTTCCTAAAACAATAACATTAAGATAATATTTCGGTGTTACAGTACAGACTCTTTTTTTAATTTATGTACAAATAATAACTGAATGAATGAATGAATGGGATGCACTAACATTTATTCGTAAACAATTATGCCGTTGTAAAGTAGGCAAAGCAAAACTTACTTTGATCTGTTCAATAAGTATTTGTAAATAAGCATCTGTCTCTGAGAGTTTCTTGTCAAATTCATTCGATGAAGGCATACGCTGTCTCTGCCATCTCTGCAGAGGAAATTCATGGTAAATTGTTAAATATAAAATTTACATGCAGTAGTAGGAATGAACTGTAATAAAATAAACTTTTATACAATTGAGGAAACATTCCAAAAAGACGTATTCACCTTTACTGGTTGAGAATGTCTCAGAATAGTATTTTCCAGTGCATCAATCCACCTCTCTTTTTCATCTGCATCACGTGCTATTAAAGAAAACAATATGCTTAGGATAATAAGGTATATAATTTGTTTTACTCAACACCAGAAATAATAGCAAGTTTTTATACTGTGGTACTCCACAAGATTAAAAGCGAGAAGGCTGACTTTTGTGTTACAGCACTCAGCAATTAGCTTGCATATATATTGTCTGCTGGCATTCACCAAAAAACCTAGCATAATAACAGACCAACAGCTCCACCTTTATGGACACATTCACACTATGAATTTTAAAACAAAACAAAGGGGAGATAGTTTTTATACAGAATCATACGTGCAGAGCAGGTAACATTGCTAAACCAAAAGAAAAGCCAATTAAAAGGTCATATTCCAGCAAGTAAAAAACAGGGATAAAAACATTTAATATTGCAGCACTACAATCTTTTTTTATTTTGCATTTCTAATTTTTTAAATAACTCTGGGTAAGATTTACTGTGAGATTGTCTGAGTCTTGTATAAATAATCACAGCCTTCATTTGTATGTCATGTAACAAGTAAATCTTTCAATTTTATGGCGCTATTTAGGAGAATAAGATTTCTCAAAAGGTGTTAAACAGTAAATTATGTTTTTCAGCAAACATAGTAAATGATAGTTCTACACTGGTGTAACTACCAGTGTCAATATTTGTCTGATTTCACTTTTTTTCTTCAAAACTATTGCCAATTATAATTCTTTCAGCTCCAGTACTTTAAAATAGATATAACTGAAATTGACTAGTCCACCGTAAATGTACGAAGCAAATTGAACCATTCATTTTTCTTATAGATTATCCCTTGTCAACCACTGGAACTTGTGACAGTCTCATACCTAGTCTTATATATATATATATATATATATATATACAAATATACAAATGCTGACTAAGGAAAAACATGTTCATAATGAGGTGATGATTGATGTTTTACGGCCACTTTTGTGCACATGGTAGGCTAAATGGGCCAGTGCTCATATTGAGAATCGTAATACAGACTAATGAGACAGGTTTTGGTTATATTAAACAATCTGAATGTATTACTCATAGTCAGGTGATAGTTATTCTAGCTCTGTAGTCACTGTTCATCTCATTAATCTGAATTAGTAAATGTAAACATTGCTGTTTAATCACCAATTTGGGGCACACAGTAAGCTAAATGGTCCCAGTGACCTTCAAAGGTAATGAGGTGAAGTAATTTCAATTAGTGATCAGATCTCAAAAGCATGAAAGCTACCTTGATTGGATTTTTAATAACTTTCCACTGCACTTCCAGGTGATTGTATAAAAACAATTATCACATTCAAAATTGCTTTTAACCACAAATAATAATTCTTTAATCTAAATTTCCATTCTTGTGTTATAAAACAGATACTTTATCAAGTATCTATTAACCCAACAGTATTCTATTTGTATTATGTCTTAAATAGAAAACAGGTTAGAGTACTGTCCTTAATACTTTTGCTACAACCACTCAACCTTTAGACAGACAAGATTCAGTTGCTGGTTTGGTGTGGGAGGTTATAAAAAACAAAATATTCTACACAGAATAATCCAGAAAGAGTACCTTGGAAATGAAATGTTTTCTGGTCCACAGTAATAGTAAATGTACTGTCATCTTCATCATCTATACCAATAACAGCACCCTGAAAATTAAGACAGTCAACGTAATAGAAAAATAAACGAGTCCGGAAGACAATTATCAAGTGCATTAAAGGAACTGTTCAAAAATGATTGCTTTACCTTCAGTCTGACACATCCTCGACGAACCCCTCTCATCATTTTTTCTTTTGACTGCAAGATATAAATAAAACTTTAATATAAAGTTGCTATCCATAAAAACCCTCATTATATGACACTAAACTGACTACTAAAATGTTTGCAGTTTCTGAAACAAGAAACGTTACGTCTTAAAATAACTTTTCAAGCTGCTCAGTTCAGTCTTGGAGACATCTATCCAAATTTCTTCCAGGCTTTAGCTGTGTAATAACTGGCTGTGTTTTTTTGGAGAGATTCAACTAACTCATGAAATTATGTGTCAATATAAAACTCAATTGCCAGTTGGCTTCTTATCTCAGCCATTTAAGCTTTAGTGACAGATTGATGTAAAACAATTAACCAGGCCTAACTTCTCCGGTAATTGTACCAAGTGAGACAAGTTAATTTTTTATTTCAGCATCTGACACATGAAAACATTTTTACATGAACAAATGATATACAGGAGGTGAACAAATTGTTTACTCCTATTTTTAACAGCAGGTGAAAAATGTTGACTCCTAATTTTTAACAGCAGGTTAAAAATGTTGACATAGCCATCAAATTAATTTTGCCCTGCCTATCTTTTGTTTGAAAAGACAAGTATTTCTAGGAAAATGATATTACTAAGCATTATTACTGGTATTTTTAATGATCAACTACATTCTAAATGAACTGTACATCATTATACATGAGCAGTTGTTTGATGCTAATGCAGACTTAGCCTAATTAATAACAGTAGTGCTTCTGACACAATATTTGTCATACTCTAGAATAAAGAATGTGATAATTCATCACAACTGACACCTTTCTGCTGATGTTATGATCCAACATTTTTTCAATCAACACATCTCAGCCCATTTAGCCCACCAAGTGCACAAACGTGGCTGTAAAACACCAATCTTCATCATCTTCAACACGTCAAAAAAAAATTATATGGCAAACTAGCCCTTTCATAGCATATACTTAGATGGAAAATCCTGATGATCCAGAATCAAATAAGCCAGTAACATGCAGCAGTAAATAATGATGCTGCATGCTTATTACCAAGTAGTGTTTGTACCCCATTCCCTGCATCAAATTAGTATATGGATGTCAAGGTATTTAAAATCATAGAAATCCTTCAAAGGAAGCAACTCTGCCAGATATACTAGCACCTAGAGGGTTAGAGGGTGGGACTTTCTTACTCATGGTTATGACGTGTGGGAGGTTGGAGGTTCAAACCAAGGTCATGGCACTATAGTAGATGTAGATTTTCATCCAGCCAGGCAACTGGCAAGCTTTTCTCTGCTGAAGATGATATATACTGTAAATTCGAAAATTTGTATAGACTAGTCGTCATGGTGGAGCAGTAAATTAAAGACCATGCGTCTCTCCCTGATTTGAGTTAGCCAGGCCACATAAAATAACTGCCATTTCAGCCATTATCATTAATATACTTTAATGTGCCACACAGAACACAACTCACTTAGTGTATAATTACACAGTGTATACTCACAAAATTTAGATTAATAACTAAAACCTATACAGAGACAAGCTAGAAGTATTATTCCCAATATAACCATGATATATGGTTTGTTGAACACAGATATTCTTATTGTTTATGATAATTATAATGAAAACATTAGACTGATGATCATGGAAATAAGTATTGCAGTTCAACACAACATAGTCACATTATCCAAATTACGAAAGAAATATGTCTAGCAACTAAATATTAACATAAGTACTGCCAAAATATATTACGATCATATTAACAAGATGAGCATGATATAAACTTGATAAAGTAAAAAACATATATAATATTGTCACACCATTAAACAATGTATAATTAGTTTATCTCCATGATGAAATAGGCCTAATACACTCACTGGAAAAACTGGTGCATGAATGTTTCCACAAGAGTGAAGGAGATTTAGTTCTCCATCTGTATATATTTATTTCAAAGACAGAAATGTTTTTCCTACATTTAAATACCTAATTTGCGTTTTGAATTCATCTATAGTAGGGTACCCGAATGAAGTGCCTTTGATTGAGTCTTGATATATATATATATATATATATATATGATATATAAATATATATATATATAATCTTATAACAGTATTCATGAAACCAATTATAGCATATAAAATATTATATCTCACGGCTGACAGTTCTTTACAGTACATTCTGACTGCATGTTTTACCATTAACTATTAACCAAACTGTCAATTGATATTTTTTTCTTTTAATGTGGCTTTTGATTGATCTAGCTCCAACTCCACCCATGCACAGCTTAAGAAAGTCTACATCAGCTGTGTACAATACAAAGCATGCATCACTATTTAATATATCTCTAACCTATCAACAACCATCTCAGCTAACAAGTCTCTAAGGTATCTTAATATCAAGGCTAACCTGTGTCTTTGAGGCCCAAGCTGTCTATGTCAATTTGTCACTCAGGCCAGATCTAAATACTACTATTCAATTCAAATATTTTATTTCCGAACATCAAATTCCATATACAAGTAATACATTTAGGTAACTAAATACATAAAAATATTAAAATTATATCATCTTGGACCATATGGTACATCGAACTATAATGGCAATAAAACAATATACTGCATAATAGAATTTAAATAAATAGGCAACTAACTAAACATGTTTTAAACCCTCAGACACTTTTGAAGATCATCATTTCTAATGAATCAATGACAGTATTATTATTATTCAGTAAATTGGTGACATACTCTTCCCCTTTTGGATACCAAATAATATTCACTAGTTGTCATAAAAGATCACTACCTTAATACTGCTTATACTAGAACCACAATTGATAGTTATACCCATACCTTGGTCAGAGTGATTACTATCATTAAAACTGATGGAATATGGCAGATCATACAGATGTCTAGAAGATCGACTGACTATATTTTTTAATTGTTATACAGTAATTGCTTAAAATTACTTACTTACTTACTAATTTAAGTACATATAACAATAAAATGTGTAAATACATTAAAATACCAGGATAGCACACAAAAAAAGTGGAAACAGCTATTTCCCTTGTGGTCCTGAGCTTTTAAGGGCTTTCTAAGATTCATTAGATCTAGGCTAGATTGTTCAGTGTTTATTAAACAAAGACAGAACTTTGGAGAATTATTCGAACTGATCTTCTAGAACACACAAAGACTAAGTGGGTATGTGAATAACTGAGTAACTTCAGAGTTAGATTAAAAGATAGCAGATCTACAGTAACTTAATAGTTTAGACCCATGTATTAGTGGCTAGTTACCTAGATTAAGTCTAAGTCAATAGACAAGTGTCAACTGCAACCAATGACACATGTCATATTAATTACAAGCAGTACATGTGCTGTGACGCACTTTTTTATTACCTGATACTTACTGTATAGTAAGATAGCAAGCCTGAGTTCTCATCAAGAACGAACCAACGATACTGCCAACCTTTCATAACATTGGTCCACTTACTAAGTGGACCTTCCATGATCGCCATCTTGTCAAACTAAGGAGGCGGTACTACAGAAAAATACTAAAATGTGGAAAGGATAGGTTAACTAAATGTTTGGTCGGCGACGGCTGGAAATCACGATGCATATGCGTAGTACACACACACACACACACACAACACACACACACACATATATATATATATATATGCACGCGCCTGTTATTAATCATAATAACCATTATGCCTAGACTAAATACTTTTCAATTGTGATATTTCATTATAACAGTTTGTAAGGCTGGTCTTAATTGAACTTATTAAATCTTCTCCACCCCCTTATCTCTATGTGTGTATGTTTGCGTATGTTTTTGTGTGCGTGCGCAAATTAAAAAGTATCACGCGACGTAAATGTGATCACATTTTGACTCATGTGGATAGCTAAATACAGCTGTGGTTGTTGTGTCCTTAAACCTCTACTGATGCAGTCGATCAGAGCCAATCACAGCCATATTGGTATGAATTAACGATGCCTGACGACATGTTGCACTAAAACGTCTATAAACGTCTAGATGGCACCTGCAGTTCCATCTAAATTATATTAATACCATATTACCCTAAACATAACATATTTAACAACCACGATGACAACAACAACAACAACAGTAATTATAGAACCGAAAAGGTTATCCAGCACACATGATGTCGTTCTTGCCTGGGATCTTCTCTTTCCGGTTCCATCTTCACATGCTGCATGCTTCTTTCTGCACGAGTGGTAGATCTAGGACCATGTATTTGACGGTCATATAATGTGACCAGAAATGAAACAACTATTTATGGTTTTGTATGTTAAAATTTTTATGAAAATAACATAGTCATGAAACAGAAGAAAACAATTAATAGGCGGCATTGTTGTGAATTTGGTCTCAGTAGCTTAAACGTTGAGTAGGTAAACGTTCTGACGATGTCCATGCACTCAGATGCAATTTCACTATCATATATTTTGCAACGTTTACCTGCATGCTAGTCTCAAATAGCAGAACTCCGTGCGTTGTGCTAACGTTGGTCCAACATCGTTCACTTCGTTGGTTTCATTGGATTATACACTGAGGAGATAAATCATTCTGACATTGACATTAATGTACACTCAAATGTAATTTCGGTTCTATATCTTTCGCGCTGCTAAACTCCACGTAAGTAGCAGGGAAGGGATATATGCGTAACATTATGCAGATATAGTTTCAGACCCTCAATAATTTATCGACCGTACTAACTATAATCATATGTACACGATATGAAGTCATTATACAAGCAATGCTTCAACCATCCTCCTTTTCAACATTCTATGTGTTTGGATTCATTAAAATTATGCATTATGAATGTTGAAATAATTTAATTGAAAATCACAATGACTGTTGATTCCGGTCTTACTGCAGTAATAGAATTTAATTATGATTAATGTCACGGTATATCTTATTTTTAATTGTACATGCCGTAACGCTAAAAGCGATTTAATCTTGATTTGAATTAGTTCAGAGTGTTGCTGCTGACAACATCTTCTGAGATGGAGCTCCAGTCGGTTACAATTCTTTGACCAAAGAAAGAGCCTCTCACATCAAGCCTTTGTGTGTATATATATATATATTCTCTTCTCACTGTGGTTTCTGGTCATGGCGTGCTCTGGTTGATGGTAGAAGAGAACTGGCTCAATTCTGTCCATATACCACTCACGATCTTTAACACAGGGATTATATGTCGCCACGGCGTCTGCTGTACAAAAATGATGGCAATTTAAGGCTGTGAATCAGCACTTCATATGAGAGAGATCACGCAGAGACTGCATGGGAACTAAGTCTGTTGCTTGCCCGTGGATCTTTTCTATTTCTTGCCAGTCAGCTTTATATCGGGACGATCAGATGTCTTAACCATAATCAAGATGCGGTATAACCATGGCCGTGTATAATCTGGGTACTGTAATTTTCTCCAGGCATGTAAACGTCTTCTTAACAAGGACTAACATTCTAGATGCTTTAATGCGCACAGCAAAGATATTTGCTGATGACAAAAAGATCTTCAGCAAGATACTCAGTCAAGAGAACCATCGTCAGTTGCCATTTGATTATACTGTCAAAAGAAGAGCAACTTGGTTTTACTGAGAGACTACCAGATGAATGGGGTAACTTTGATGAACAACACAGCAGATAAAGATATATATAGGCATTTCAACTTCTAGAGGAGGCGAGTGTGAGGGACACTATCAAAAGCCTTGTTGAAATCAAGGTACACTACGTCTAAATTAAGTTGTTCAGCCATAAATACTCAATCAGTGCATAGTTCAGGTATGACCAGGAGCTGGATCTGCCTTGCACAAAACCATCTTGAGCATCGCAAAAATAGCGTCCCTTTGTCATGTTCCGCACCAACCTCTATCGGATCAGTGATTCCATCACGTACCTTACCGACCACTCAAGTGCTGCTTATAATGGTCTGTAATTTCCTGGTAGTGTCGTTCCTTTCTTATAGATCGTTGTGGTGTACGTGGTCAGTCTTCCAGGTTTCAGCGAGTTGTTTTTCAGCCAGCGACTTGATAAAAGATCAACGAACATTAACGCTGTCTCTAATTAAGAGTACTCTTAATTGTGTGTATTTCGTCAGGAACTGCTGATTTTGTTGACTTTAGTTTCTTTAAAAACTTCTCCACCATATATATGGTGTAATTTCTACGTATGATAATTAAGGGTTATATCTCGTATGTCTCTGTGTCAGAGTTAGCATAGTCTCTCTCTCTCTCTCTCTCTCTCTCTTTCTCTCTCTCTCTCTCTCTCTCTCCCTCCCTCTATCCCTAGCAAAAAATCCCTGAAATAAACAAGAAATTAAAATATAAGATGAACCTATTTGTCATATATGAAACCAGATGGTCTAGTCTGACTGATGTATATCGTATTATATATATATATATATATATATATATATATATATTATCATACTGACATATTATTATTATTATTATAATCATCACTATCTTGTAAAATAGTTTGGGAATTAATAATACATAATGTAAAACTAATATGTAAAAGACGCTTTTGTATATTCACGAATCCATCTCCGAAGTATTATTTGAATTAGTGTATACTGGGGAACGTTATGACGCCTAACAAGTTCAGACATGAATACCAATATAACCTTTTAGGACAGGAATAATATCTTTTTCATCTATTACTTTCTTTCATTTAATAGTTATCATGAGAATACCTTCAATACAATTATTATGTTTCAGACATATTTTCTTTCTGTTCAAAAATATATAGATCTATTTGTTTTACCTTATGCAGTCTCAGTCATTATATTATTCAACAGCAAACGGTTATGACACACGGTTTGGTGACTAACTACAACAGATAATCGAAAATAAAAAGGCTGTTTCTAGCATTACATATCTCGTCATACATGGATTAAAATGATTTTAAAAGATTTAAAAAAAAATAGCTTATAACAATCAGCCGGCCAAACATTGTTCTTAACGGTGTGTTTTTACAGGGGAAACTTTTTGGGCACTAACTTAATTGGTCCAGTAGGAGCGTTTGTTTCATTTGGCACATTGGCCGATGACAGACCAATCACGAAATGCGTTACAGTTCAAACGGTTGAAGTTAGAAAACAGAGGGAAGTTCGTAAAGTGATGGACCGTGTTAGTTGGTGCTTGTTCACCGATGTATAATAATGAGTGCTAGTCACGGCGTTTTGATGGCCACGGATACCTCATCTAAAACGAATGGAACAAGAGAACCTTCGACTTACGTGCCATATAGGGCGACAAAATTGGTAGGTAGCGAGTTGAATTTTGGACGGTGTTTTGTTTACAGTTCAGCTTTAATTTAAAAACAACACAACAGCATTTAAATAAACTTATAAAGGTTCTTGTAGAGATATCTTGTTCGTGTTGTTCGAGTTTAACTTGAACAAGCCTACAGTGTATAACTTCAAGTAGCTTAAATATGTACTAGTGTAGTCTAGTGACTAGTAGATATAGATCTAGTTGTACTTTGAGTTTGACTTTGTTACTTTGTAGATAGTGTTAAAATTAAAAATAGGAGAAATCACATATGACATAAAATCATAAATCATAATTGAAGTTACTTATGTCTGATAGATCATAGTCACATAGACGATAGAAGGTGAAGTAAATCATCTAGGAACTACCACTGTGACTATGGGCTTGACTTGGATAATAACTAATTTATAGAAGTCTGTTATTATTATACTCTATAAATTATAAATATTAGAAAAAAGAGATTAAATATGGGCAATAGCCAATACCAATGACGGAATGAGTGAATGACACTCATAGTTACTATGAATATCATGTATGATAGTAGGGAGGTCTAATTAAAATTTTAAATTGTCATATAGATCTAGGTTCTACATAAAATAGAACATACCAGCCAAACCAGGGGTAAGTTTAACAGAAACACACTATACAGTCTGTCAGTGTAACTTATGCTATGATTCTAGAGAGGGTTTTAAATGGGGTTATAACTTTGATACCATAAGAGGCTTCTCATTGAGTATTCAATGAGAATGCTATAATTATTTAATCTCCTGCAACATACTCGTTGTAACATAGCTCCGACACTTCAACTGCACCTTAACGAATATCCGATAGAAGATAACACACTGCCAGTTACTGGACACCTTATAAATTTACTAGATTTCCGGTACTGTCTGTCAAACTAACCCTAAACCAAAGTATTTGCGCAATTCTGTCATGGTAACATGCAAGCAACACTGCATATCTAATATCTATTGGGTGGCTGACCATGTTAAATGGTGCTGTTATCTCCACTTAATTAATTTAAAGAGGGGAACATTAAATATCCCCTGAGGACATAATACATTCTGGCAGTACCACTCTCTGGGTATTTCTGATCCATCTTTCCATACTGGTCCACGGTAAGTGGTGGGGGAGATGTGAACAACCACTCAATAAAAAGGAACCACACTGGAAATATGTGTTTAATTACAACTAATATAATCACTTCGTTTATTCTATCCTGCCCATTTTCAAAGGTATATAAATATTTTTTTTATCTATATTGTACACACATGTATGTAGGTGTGTGTGTGAATGTATATATATATATATTTTTTATATCTATATTGTACATGTGTGCGTGTGTATATGTGTGCGTGTATTTGTTTGGAACTAGCTGTTTCTTAAATAAGGAAGATAATGATTAAGTTAAAGGCATGTAACAGCATTCACTCAGTAATAAGAATAAAGAAGTGTGCTGAAAGTTCATGTTGAAGAGATAGACAAAAGATAGAATATTCACCCTTTAATTTTAAATTCAAGATGGACCGAGAAAAATGTGATGTTGAATGTCTAAAGCCAATTGATGGTAAATATGGTCTAACCATGTACATCAAACTGGGTTGGATATAATAATTCTGATGGGTCAGTAGACCAGTTGGAATTATCATATCAGACTGGGTTAGAAATAAATAGTTATGTCACATGACTTATAGTACTAAATCATTACTAATGTATTAAGTATATGACAGACTGGGTAAATAATAGTTTGATGTTGTAAATCTGTCAACTATTTATAATTAAAATTATTAATCATTAACTTCAGCTATCAGGTTCTTCAACATAAAGAAATAACATGTAGTACTACATTCATATCAAGATTATTCTGATGGTGCAGAGGTTAGGGTAGTGAAGTACAAACCTCAGGATTGTGGCTTAGAATCTAACCCACACCTGTCTTTGGGGGATACCTCCCCCCATGGCCAGGTGTGGCCAGCACCTAGACTAAATAACCGAAATCAACCACCCAGAACTAAATGCTTGTCAGCATTGAGAGGATTAATTATGAGGTTATTGTACCAATTAATGGTGTATATAGATCTAAGTAAAGAAATAAACTTGTGACTAAATTCACTTGTACAGTTCTTCCAAATAGATAATACATTTTAGATTTATACAGTTCTTGTAGTTAAGAAATGGTTCATGTTTCACCAGTTTAGAACTAATGTTAAAGAGACTTCAGACAAATGGCTGCACATGGAATGTTGAGGACAGATCTGTATAAACATCATCTGCAGCCATTTACACATCACTGACATTATTAGATGCCAAACCCATGTTATTTGGTAGGGCATGCACAAACAATATTCATTTTGGCTAAAACGGAAAACACAGTAAATAGTCAATTGATGCATATTTCTATATGAACACAATTGGTAAATAGCGCTTTTTGATACTACTAATAGTACTTAATAACTTCACTTATCTGATTAATGTAGTAATAATAATATACAAAATTTGTATAGCACCCTATATAATCTGTAAGAACATTAAGGTGCTTAATAATGTAGATACAGCTGATTTATATCTTTGTATAAATGCATAATTAAAATATATATGGCCAAATAGGTAGCATATTCAGATAAGATGAGCTGAAATAAAACGTACTTTTGACCTTCTTGAAGTCATGAAGTGTTTTCTTTTACACTTTCTGGTGGTCCATGGAAGGTTGTTCCACAAGGTCATTGCAGCTTTGGGAAACAACTATTACTGTGTTGTGCCACATGTTTTTGGTACACTTAAGGGTGATTCAGCTCTTGTTGGCTGATAGGCAACAACAAGTTCCTGCATTAAAATATATAACTCTTTAATGACAAATATCAATAGAACAAAATGTTGTTTATTTGCTGATGGTGACACACATCTGCTGACAGATTATTTACTTGGGCTAATTAAAAAAAATCAGTGATCTATTTAAATTGTAGTAGTTTTTAAACAGTTCGTTTTACAGTTGTTCAATGTGATCAGATTTTTTTTGGGTGGGGGGGGGGTTAGGGTATTGACAGCATTCCATACAACGCAAGATCTTTGTTGGTTTTATTGTGTGGTTTGTGATAGTGTTATTTTGTAAATACATTAACCTCTGGGATTTTACACGCTTCATAGAACATGAAAGGAATGATGTTAGCCTTCCTTTCTGTTGTGCAGTTTGTCGTTTTTTGTCAGCTGGATGTGACTACTTTATATCAACTAGGTCAATGGCCTTTATTTATTAGAATCTAATAGAAATAAATTCTTTCGGCATTATGTGTTGTTGTGAAGTTTGATATATTTAGGCCTTTTGTTCTTAGTTAGGGTTTTAATTGTAAAAGTTACATTTTGTTCTTGCCATTTTGGTCAATTTGCTTTTTACACTTTTTCATTTAACCCGTCAACTACTGTTTGTCTATCCAGTAATGAAGATTATTCAGGTATATCTGTGTTAGAAGAAAAATGTGTTTTTCTACGCGCTGTATTGGTTCACCTTGTCGTATTGTGATAGGTGATGTAGGCTTGTATTCCTGATTATAATCAGACTTGTTTGGTGAGTTTGTTATCTGATAGCAAGAAATTCCACTGAGTATTTATGGTTGTGTATTCTGATTAAATGATATTGTATCTAAATAAACTGTTTTTTTTTGTGTGTGAGATAGGTATGGCTAGTTAATATCTAATATTAATAAGTGTGTGTATTATTATGTATGTCAGTTGGTGTAGGTGTTTTAACATAAAACAAACCTACTGCACTAGCTGATCTTTATGGCATGAAATTGTGGTATTTTAATTATCTTCTAAAATTCCAGAGACAGAATTCCGTATTTTTTTATTTCAACTTCAAGAGGTAGATCACATTTTAGGTGATAACTAAGCTTCATTATTGTCAGCAGCCATGGTTGAGAGAATATAAATAGTTTTATGCTTCAGTGAACTGAATTTATTATCTTTATTGATTATGTTGACAGTTAATGTAAACATATCTATATACATGAGTTGGTCACACTAGACTGTGACGGGTAGTGTATACGGCTATACACCAATACTAATTATAGGGTAGCTTTATTGTCTTCATTGTGAGTGAGGGGAATTAATTTAAATATACCAATGTATTGTTTACAGAAAGGCAATGAACAGTTCTACTTCTAGTCATGTCTGACTTTGTAAATAATCATTGGGATATAAGTATTTATGTACACATTTTACATGCCCATGACTAACATTGTAATTTATCAATGTGCCAGGAGGAAAAAAAACAAGCAGTTAGAAATAGAGCTGTAAAAAAACTTGTATAGACAGACAGTTACTGTTGTTGTCTTGCCATATGTTTGGGGTTTCTGTGAGTCATGCATGATACATCAAGTTGTTATGAAAGCATATTTACATAAAAGAACTGTGATTTCTGCCATATATTATTAAAAATCACTTAATGTTCATAGTGTTGATTACTAGATGCTGTTTTAATTGCTACTTTAGTACTTATATAATTAGATTTAGAACAAAGGGTAATCCAGTTTCAAGTGGTATATCAATTATAGTTATAAGCCTCATTATTATTGTTTATATAGATATAGATATATACATATATATACTATTAAGCACCATAAGAATACTTGTTTAAGAAAAGCATTTACCTAGAGCTGATTGTGGTATTATTAGTAATCTGTTTTCAAACACAAAGCACAATGTTTTCTTTCACGGCGTCTGTTTTCAGTTTATACAGGCAGGTATCATTTTAAAAAAATACAGAAATATGTACCTCTGATTTTAAACTATTTTTTTTGTTGGGGGTGGATGTTTTAAAGATGGAATTAGAATATTATAAATTTGTCAGTTAAAACTACTGTAAGTTGAATTATTATGATTTGAAAAACTGTTGTTATCGTAGCAATTTTAGTGGTATTACTTGGTGACGTCTGCTATAAAATCAGTTTCTGGCAAACATGACAATATATAAATATAATCTAGTTATGGCCTACTGTATATTTCAGTGGAATGAGGTTGTGCAGGTGTTTCGAGAGGGGCTGCCAGTTGGTCGTCATCGGCGTTACATGAAGAGTTATGAGTCATGTTTTGTGGCTTCTGAAGCTGTCACGTGGCTACATCAGCAACTGCAGGAAAATTCAAATTTTGGCCATCATGTGACGAGGTAAGAAATCGCTTTTCTCTATTTTAATTTATATGTGATGCTTCTCAGTTCGAGGTATTGAATGAAAATATCAACTATATATACATAAATAGTGTTAAATTAAGTGTTAATAGCGTGACATTATAATAATCATTTTGGAACTGGGCAGTACTTGTGTGAAAAAGTACTAATGGAGGTTTTTGCATATGATTTGATATTTACTGATAAGAATTTAGATACAATCAAGGTGCAAAATTACTTGAGGAACAAGTACTCATTTACGTGTATTGAGAAGTCTTCATCTTGATAATGATCCTTGATTGAAACTTGAAAGTGCACGGAGTCATTAGTTTGGTTTTACTGGGAAAATGTCTGAGATAATTTGTCACTTATTTAATTCTGTCAAACTGTGGCATGCTTTGTGTGCACAGTTGACAAGTTGTTTGCTTTGGTGTATTTCATTTTAAATTGTGTGAAATATCTAGTTATTTTTACTCTGTTATTGGGTCTTGCTCAATCCAGTTTCTAATGACGTCAGTATAAAGCATACCAAAATTACTTTTTTTCTGATGTTGTGGTCATACTTGATACATACCGTAGAATCATCTAACCGATGATATCGCACATACTGTGATGTCTGTTGAGGTCGATGTGGTTTTCTTATTGTATTTTTCAACCACCTGGTGTTCCTTTGTTTCATACTTTGTACCTGTCTTGTGTGTTTTCAAGTGAAGAGGATTGTTTACCCGCTGAGCATTATAAGAGATAGATGTAGTGGAGGAAGTCGTAAAAGATAGCAAAACACATAAAAACACGTAGGGATTTACATTTGCAATTTAAAATTACTACATTCCGGGCTATGTTTCACTCTGTGTAGTTTCAGTGAAAGGATTTTGAAAGGCGTCTAATATTTCAGTATTATTTCTGTCATCATCATTCATCTGTCAGGTAAACCCTGACCTGGAGGTTTGCAGTGCTCTACGCATTGTCCTATCAAAGCATCTCCCAATATATGAATAGAAAAAATGATTTGTGTATAAAATGCTAACAAACAGGTTGTTGTTTGTGAGTGGGTGAGGGAGGAAAGGTGAGCAGTATTAAATCAAATAACAAAGAAATTTTCTCATTATATATATTATTGATAAATAACAGATAGTGTGAGTGTGTGTCCCCAAAGACTTCCCATTAGCTGATGACATTATCAAATATGTATTTTATTATTTATATATGTGTGATGTATGTTTAATGTCAGTGAATGTGTCCCGTCGGTGTTCTTTGACACACTCACAGTCACACAGGTCACTTTCAAATATAATGTTTTGTGTAGCAGTTATCCCATAATTTATAGCTAATATTTTAATAAGTAGCCTAACCTGGGAAGTGCCGCTGACTACCTTCCTCACTGAAATTGACCGAGATATTTGGTTATAATGTGTTTGTTATACTGATCATAGCATAATTTTGAGAGATGGACAAGTTTTTCAAACACTGTTATTGTGTATTACGATGTCTAGTCAAGCATAGTTCATGTTTCTGTGTAACAGTGGTGACTATCAAAGTATGAAATAAGCAATCTATGTCTGCCAAAACGTTTGTTCTATACTATATCATACCAGTCCAGATGTTTTCAGACATAGCTGATTTCATAGGTTGTGCTGTCATCAACGTTTTGTATTGTTAATGTTGTATTTTTTGTATTACTTTAGTCAGAATACATGAACATTTGATATGCTTAATAAGTGAATTTGAGTCTAATATGTCTTTCATTGAACATGGAACCACTGTATAGGAGTCCATAGTGCACTATACTACAAAGCACCTGGATTGAGTTCAAATCTTGGTGTTATTTATGCCTGGTTGTTGTTTCAACTAACCATGTATGTCCTCTAAGGACCAGCCCTTCTGCCAACCTAAGTGTGATCAATGCACCACTGAAACTGTTAACTATCACACCCAAGAACTTACTGCTGCCTGATTGACAAGTCTGACACCAACAACATTTCATAGTTTATAAACATACCTATCAGCGCATCAATCTTGTAGCCTAGATAAAATGATAAAAATTTCAATATATAGCTAATTTAGGTTAAAATATCAAAAGCAAATATTACATTCATAAGCAGAATTGCCTGAAGTCTATATCAGACCACCGGACTGGCTTTATGTCATGGTATTAATAATAGTAACCATATTTTTACCTGCCTTGAGGGCCTTATACTTGTTATTTTTGCTTATTTGACACCTTGAGTATACGTCATTGTTGCACTGAAAAGCCAATAGGGTCTACGGTTGTGTTGAAAAGACCTTACTTCCGAAGCAGAAATGGGGGTGATTTATTGGTCACCAGCTTGTACTGTCAGTGGAAGCTGACAATGAATCTCCAAATTCCAACTTATGTCTTTCTCCAAACAAACCTAATGGCCTTTCTATCTAGCCTGACCTCTGGTAGCTACTGATAAAGTGATATCATGTATGTCTGAGGCCTCTGTGGGATATGTGTCTGAATGTCTTAATGCTAATATTAATTTATTAATTAATGAGTATCTCTCTTAAATACTTTTGTCTCTCGGGGTATTTGCATACTTTCAGTGGCTGGCAGGTTTTCAAAAGATCAAATTAAAATACTACTGAACAGGCTTTTTATATTCAAAACTAGTGTCAGTGCTGGGATGGTCTACTATTATCACAGAACGAACTGTTGTATTATTGGGCTGTTGGAACAATGTTATTATCACACATGGAATTATGTCACTGGGTTTTTGGTGAATCCGGTTAGTCTTTGGTGACACCTGTACTAACAATCTGGGAATGATGGTACAGCTTCCCCCCAAAACTAGTAAAATTTAATACATTTTTGAAACAATGGAATTGTACAGATATCAAACTCAACAACATAATCAAAATGATAATAATACTGGAATATATATATATATATATATATATATATATATATATATATATATATATATATATATATATATATATGCTATAAATTGAAATATTTTTATACAAATCATACATGTTTATCTATATGTGAATTATGCAATGTGCATTTTTTTCATTTTGCAGAGTGCAAACAGTTCAGCTGTTGCAGAAATTTCAGAAAGCTAGACTAATAGTGGATGTTAGAGGGAACAAACATGAAAAAGTTGATTTTACGGATAATGGGAGATTATACAGGTAATCAGACTGGAAGGTTATACTTAAGGTAACATGTTATCATGTAATATGTTATGGTATATTTTAAAATCAGTTGATAGCGAGGAACACTTAATGTTGGTGTCAAGTTCATACAGCATATATATAGGGACACTGATTTTTCTCTTCCATAAAAGGCAGATTCTATTTTAAAATAACACAAATTCCATTTTAACAGACTATTTCTTGTTTCAAAAGGTAGAAATTTAATTTCATTGGGGATTTCTCATTTCAGGAATGGTATTTTCTATTTCAAATTACTGATTTTCCTTTTAATATAAAAAAGACTAGCTCTCTACTGACCTACTTAGGTTCAGGGTGGAGGAATATGGCATATGTTTATGTTGTATGGTGATAAATATCATTGCAATCTTGCTGTGTTATCCACTGATTTCTGATTTATTAAGTTTAATAGCGCAATAGTGAGTCACTCCAATAAGAAGGGTATCTGCCACCTAATATTGATCTAATATAAGTACTGCAATATGTGGTGCCAACAAGCATAACTTCTGTGCTGAAATTTTTATGGTGAAATCCTTTTTTTAAATACCTCGCCTTTGGAAAACATTTGAAAATAGTTTGGTTAACAGAGAGTTGTCATGTGGTCCGAACTACACCATGTATTCATCCTATTTACATCATGCACTAAGTAAAAAATAAATTAGTAAAGCAAAAGATATTTTTCAAAGTGTACTCACATAATTGCTTATATTTAAAGGGAACTGAAAGTTAATACATTACAATATATAAAAACACATTGAGCATATTGACCAATTTAGAATTTAAACCAGCACCGATTTCAATTAATCTCAGTATTGTCTTTTGAACTAGAAATCGTTAAATCATAACACTTTGAGCCAATACTAATTTTTCATTATTTGAGATTAGCACTAAAGAAAAAAGATAAAGTCATTTAATTCATTGCTTAATAATTAGTCTGCACGATATCCTCCCTAAAACTCGTAAATATTCCGCATTTTCTGTAATCGTGAGAGGTCCTTTCAGTATTAGATGCATTTAAAAATGTGAATTCTATAAATTGTTCTCATTTTGCAAAAATCACAGGAAATAAGTATAGGCCTACCATAGTTCACTTGGGTTTTGCAAAGTTACAGAAATTTGATCACTCAGATTCGTCAGAAATATATTCTATCTGTTTGGTAGTTGCGTGGCTGCATCGATAATATGAACCCTGGTGTATTTAGGTCTTTGGTTGCAGGAAATAGTGCACAGTAGTATGAAAACTAATGTTAAAATATGTTACTTGTAATATTATTATGATGGATGTAAAAATTGTACTAACGTGTGTCATCTAAAACTCCTTCTAATGAGCAGATTTGATCATACCTGATAGAATATGCTACACCCACACTGGTGCGTTTGCTCATTCTCCCCAATTAGATTATTGGCTTGCAGTTAAAATAAAAGAAAATTCAGTTAATCTAAAATGATGCTATAAAGATGTTACTTCTATCCCTATTTCCATTAAAGTAGTTACCCATCAAGCAGAGGATAGATCACCTCCTCACATATACCTTTATTTCACTAGGATACGTGTGTAAACTATTAAAGTGCTATAACCTACTGAAACACTCAGATTAGTATCAAGAGAGCAACTTGTGGAATAATGATCTTAGGCAAAACACAGGATAGACCATTTACTGTTTATGCATCAAAACTTTGGAATCAGTGTTTGTGCCTCTAAAACTTTGGAGTGAACTACTGTAGGTCTGGTCATTAAGCCGAGGCCATATTTTAGGTCTAAAATATCACGATTTACGATTAAGCTGACCTAAAAATCTTAACTTTTCCATGTAGTATTTCTAGATGATATCAAACGTTTTCAACACATGAAATAGCAAAGAAAAATCACGAACATCACATCATGCTGGTGAACCAGAAAGTGGACCATGGGACCAGTGAAACTTATTTAAAAGACAAGATTGCAATGTGAAATGATGATAAAATTACTGAAATAAATATTTTTATTTAGACAAACTTTTTTTGGTTTTCAATAATCCTATTATAATCAATAATCCCAATGATAAACATGCTCTTCTATGAAAACAAGATGTACTTCTATGTCGCCAAACAAATGAGATATGAAG
The DNA here is from genome assembly GCA_025642065.1 of Paralvinella palmiformis. Taxonomy (NCBI): domain Eukaryota; kingdom Metazoa; phylum Annelida; class Polychaeta; order Terebellida; family Alvinellidae; genus Paralvinella; species Paralvinella palmiformis. The sequence continues at coordinate 551,573 of JAODUP010000068.1, read as the reverse complement.
CTCTTGGGTACAGGATATCTTGGGTATGAATTGTCTTGTTACCAATACTCCCTTCAAATTGAGTCTTGAAATGTGCTAGACTGAGTCCAAAATAATTATACAAAAATCTGATAATTCTACATATAACTATTGATTTTCGTTTAAGCCATGAATCTTTATCATCAACTTGTTTCACTTCTACTTTCACTCCATGACTGCATGAGTTTAGATGATGATTGATCGAGTTTAGACGGTTGCTAACACACTGAAATTTCTTCTCCCAATTACTGAATTTCTTGACACTGAAATAGCCCCTGCCATTAAGCCGACCTCTAAAAATAGGGGTAATAATATTGACTCAAAGTATCGGCTTAATGGCCGGGAACTACAGATATTATTGCATGTCAAAATTGTTTAAATTGAACTAGAAAACGTACCAATTCCAGACAGCTTGTAATTAATTAGAACTATGGTCAAATATTTACCCCTCATTATTATTAAATATGTTTTGCTTTGTTAATTTTTCCTATCTTAGGGCATTCTATGCATGTTTAGTGCACTATTATTGTGTATTTTCTCTAATTGCTTTTTAAAACATTCATAATTATATCCAGATTTGTGGAGACATCCCCCATAAAGAAATCAAAGTCTGCATCCAGAATGCCTACTCGAGCCCCATTAGCCTTGAGATCATCACTTATGAACTCTGACAGCGCTCTCATATCAAAACAGTCATCTAAGCCTAAGTCAGACATGGAAAGAGGTCATTCCATAGCTTGTCTCAAAGAAGAAGAAATCACCAAGTTACAGGCTCCTAAGACGGATGGTTTACACAGGAAGAATAAAAGGATTCTTCCAAAGCGCAGTCAGTCATGTCGGGAAGGCCGAGAAGTGGATAGCAATATAATCAAAAATCTCCAGCTGGGTGAAGAGGAGATCCAGAAAGTGTGGAAGGATGTCCTGGTCAATCGGTAACTAATTTTTACAGAATAAAAAAATTACAGTTTATTGCTACTTGCTCATTTTTAACACTAACTGATAACAAATCTCGACTCAGAGTGTGTATATGTGCTTACAAAAATTGAATCCGAAATTGACGTTCAGAATTTGTGCTTTCAGTGAGTTAATGGGTGTTAAAAAAATATACCCATGTGCACTTTAAACAACAATTAATGTAATTTTGTATGGCATAGTTATATAATGTCATCCTATAAAACTTCCAGTCTGGAGACAATATTAGAGTTAAGGGATATCGATGAAGTTCTGGATCCTGATATCATCAATATTAAAGATGTTATACACAACCTGACACAGATAAATAAGAATGGTTTGGTAACGAACATTGACAAACAAGGTAGGAAACACAAATTTAATAAACGATTCAATTCAACGGATTTTGAATTGTTGTTCCTGTAATTTGAAACGTAGATATGTCATTTTATACAAAAATTCTGTATTATGCCAGCTCTCAGTGTTTCCTTTTATTATGTGGAACTGCGGTTAGCCATTCTTTGAATTTATAGATAGTAAAATGGAGTCAAAATTGAATGATCTGGTACATTAATATATATTAAATTGCAAAAATGTAGAAGCACAAAGGTTAATTTAGATTTTTGTTCATTTACATAGAACTTATCATCATGTTTGTTTAAAAGTTTGAATTACCAATATTTGTTAATCTTGATCAGATCAGTTTTAATAAAATTTTCTTTTGCCACCTACAGAACAGTTGCCCCACTGGATTATTTCAGCCATGCGCTGTTTGGCATACTGTAAGTACATTTTAATCAACCAAAGATTGAAGCCTTCACAATTTAACCTTAACTAGAGGTTGTATTTCGCACCGACAATTGGTTGACCTTGCATATTTAACATGTTTGTTGTCTTCAGGGCCAGAAAAGATAGAAGAGAACCTACCAGATTATCCTGGATTTGAGCAGGATGTGTTTAAGGTGATCCGTGAATACTTTTGGGATTTGGACATACCTCTTATAACATTTCAGCTGTATGAAGTTTTTCTAAGTGTCATGGGTGAGTGTTTATTTCACAAAGAAAGGTGTAGGATTAAATAAGTTTGGATAAAGCGATACAAATTGAGAAATAGAGGAAGATGTCCTCATAAATCTCCTGATTGTTAGGTTTAGACACAATAAATTATCCATGAATTTCCTTTTTTTTATTGATTTCTTGCTAATTTTCATAATTCTCATTTCTGAAACTAGTGTATGCTGACAACATTGGAAAGCAGACCTGTTCTCAGACCACACCTAGACCGTGCCAACACTCATTAACGATACCATCTACTACTTCTGTGGAGAATCTATTGCTTAACATGACTAATCAAGATAATATTGGACCTGACGATATTTTAATTTTCAACGATCCTGATGTGACAATATTACCGTGTGGTTTAACTCCCCACTTGGACACAAGGACGCTACCAAGATGCCGATCTAATTCTGGTATGCAGTTCTCACAGACTCGAATAGAAACTTCATTTGGCGTGAATTCAGATGAACCCGAGACACGGTTGTACCAGCAAAAGGAGTCCATCAGGGATGATTTTGTTTACCAGAGCAACCATGAAGCAGAATCCTATAATGCTCAGCAACAGGTCACTAATGTTGTTTCCAGAACTAATCATCAGAGACCTTATTCTATTTGTACAACAAGGCAAGCCCTTGATTTTGACAATGCACATACAAATTCCCAGAGGTGTAATTCACTGAGTAACGTACATCAGATGTCAAATGGTCGCATTAACTCATGGACTAGCCTACAAAGTGGACTTCAGCAGGAAGATTTTCACTGTTTGCAGGACCTTTCTCACCACTGTAGATCCGAACATCAGTGTAATAATTACAATCAGTACGGGGAGAATTCTCAACCACTGTCTCATGGAAATTACTATCCACCTCCGCCTCCATATTCTCAGAAGCCTCCACCATACATCCCACCGCCTAGCTATAATGCAGTGCGCATGCGTCCACCTCCACATCCACTGCATGTTCGAAGATCAGGCAATGCTCAGCCGCAGCCAAATGTTGGCATCTTGAAGATTGCCCAGAATTTCTCTCCAGATGAGGGAGATCCATCCGAATTCAGTGTCAGCCAGTCCATGCCATCTATACCACAGCCAAAATGTCTTCTCACTGAATCTTATAGGCAGGCTATTGATAGCATTGCCCCAAACTCTACACCGGTTGGCCGCAGCCTCTTTGCCAGCTCCACACGTCAAGGGATGCAGCGTTCGACCAGCTCACCAAGTGAGTGCCAATATGTCAGATATTTCATTTGTGTGTTTAGTGACTTCTCTTGATTATGTCACTGGTAAAGTCATAGCCATCAGACCAAATGTTGTTTCTTAATATGTTGTGCTCACTAGTTGATAATAATTTCAGGCATTCTGACTCCACTGTCACGCAATCGTGTCTATGAAGTGCTACAGCTGTGCTGCTTGCTAATACCACCTGCGAATAAGCGCAAACTACACCTGCTTCTACGTTTCATGAACAAGGCTTCCAATAATGTTGAGCTCCAGATTGACGGCAATAATTCCATGAAAGAATTGGTATATTTCTCAATTTATCAATGAAGTGTTATTGTTTGGCGGGTGCTTTAGAATTATACCCGTGTCAGTTTTTGTATTAATTATTTGTTATGCTTTCCTTTCACTTATTCAGACTATTTACCTATGTCTATTGTCATTCTGTGCTGGAGGTCACAGGTTCACGCCTCGGCTGTGGCACTATAGCAGTGTTGCTTCTAGGGTGCCATTTTAACGTATGGCGCAAAAGAAAAATATCTCTGCACCCCACATGGCGCAGAATAAAACCAGTTTCCCCATCACTATTATATTTTGTGTGAAAGGTTCTTAGGCAGTGCTAAGTCCGGTGTAAAGGGATAACCCTGAGTTTTGGTAGAAGCATCGTGATTGCACAATAGGCCTTTCTTAATATTCCCTATTCATGAGTACACCCAGATCAAGGCTATTGGGGCTCTGTCTGATTCCATCACAGTTTGTGCGAAGTCAGTGTTGCTTCTAGGATACGTTTTTGTGGGATTCTCGCGATATTTTAATGTATGGCGCAAAATAAAATAAATCCCTGGGCACCACATTGTGCAGAACATTGACCTAAAAAATCAAATCCCACGACGTGGTATTTTAACTGTTGTGCACATTAATGGTTTCATCACATAATAATCCTATAACAGTGGTATGGCATTATCAGCAGAAAATAGGTCATGATAAACGCCAGATATTTATCATCCGATAATTTCCTGATCTGAAATAATGCCAAGCTCTACCGCTGTAGCCATTTCAGATGTCATATTTATAAATATTTACTGAATATTAGAACCATGCTGAAGGAGGGAGTGATTTCAGTGGGTTGGTGATCTTGGCTGGTAAACATCCATTTTGCATTATGATGGTCACCTGACTCAAATACTCTCAGTTGTCTTTGTTTACAGTAAATAAAAGCACATGGTCTTGTTTATATGGTAGATTTCTCTGTGCTTTTCCTGTTTATTTGTTTGATCACTGCGTTTTGCATTTTATGTTAATATTATGATATAAATATGGATATCGTATATCATATTAACTGTATTCATACTTTGCTCAAGCAATTATATGCAGTTTTTGGTAACTTTATAATTGTGTTTCTGCCTTAATCCTCTCTCCATCCACTGCTGAGTCTGAGAGGCAGTTCTCCTCTATGAATAGTATTAAAACTGTATTGAGGAACTTCCTTGTCCAGGAAAATCTACATGATTTGATGCTTATTGCATGTGATAGCCCACTGCCCAAAGAATTTCTTCCATGCCAGTTGTTGCTTGGTATCTTTTAATGGTGGTCATCACCTGAATGGGCACAAGAAAATTCCTGGCCATATTGTGGACATCACCGATAATTTATTACTGGAAAAACTATGAACCATTGATTATTGTATACTTGTATTGTGTTTGAGTGTGGATTAATAAAACCACAAACAAAATTATTGTACAAATTTACGATCTGGTGTTCTCTGTCGATTTCAGCACAATTTTGTTCTGACTAGTAAAGAAATTTTAGTTTTTAGTAATTTTTTGTTGGGCTAGTATGAAATTTGGTTGGGCTAGTGGATTTCAATTTCACTATGTGGCTAGTGAGATGTAGAAATATTTTTCTGGCCCTGCATACCAGACTGTTGTATGTGAGCATGGGTTTAGTTCCCAAAACTTGATCTAAATAAATTAAAAGATAAGCATCAATGTGTTCATGACAATTAAAACATCAAACTTTTCTGTGGCTAACTTTTACTATGAGTTAGCTATAAATATGTTGAAGGAGAAGAAAGCCAGTAGAATATCTAAATGAGTCTCATCAATATAATATTGAAGCATTTCTGTAGTCTTGTTTTTTTCTTCATATTACAGATATAATTGATATGCATACATTTAATTATGCTTACACTGTAAAACTTTGTGTATAAATACTTCAAATAGGATGCAAATGTCATCATTTTGAGTTCAAATATTTCTGTGGGTATGCATTTGTACCCAAATGGTTTTCATGCGAAGTGCCCATGTTACATTAAAATCCCCCACATTTTTAAAACCTAAGGGGGAGCTCCCCCACATTGGCTAGATCCTAGAAGCAACACTGCTATAGTAGGAGGAGTTTTTTCATCCAGCCAGGCAACTGGCAAGATTTTCTCCACCAAACATGCCATATATTCAAAATTTTAAATTTATTTAGAATTAGTCTCCATGGGGAAACCATATGGGTCTTCCTCATTTGAGGTTGCCAGCCATGTTAAAAACTGCCATTTCGGCCATTATTATTATTATATTCGGCCAATATACCTTTTGGCCAGGGTGCCTCTGTGTTCTAATTGGTAGCACATTGGATCACAGATCACTACCATCTGAGTTTGAATCTCGCAGTGGACATATCTGAAGGGTTTTCATCTTTGACTGCTTCATTACCTTTGGAGGTTGCTCGGCCCATTTAGCCTACCATGTGCACAAAAGTGGCCACAAAACTTCAATCACCATTCATCTTTTGGCTATGTCTGTATCTTCTTATTTCTAGTGCACATATTTTCGGAGATCTGTACTGTTTATCAAATGTGTCAATTTTGCAGATATTAAACACCTTCACCAGATGTATATTGAGAAGTGAAGATCTCACAGACCACGATGACTTAATGACAAGACAGATAGCTACCTTCATGATGGAAGGCTATGTTGATATAATGAAAGTGCCGGAGCATCTGAAACAAGAGGTGGATGAGAAAATTGCCAGATTGAAAAGGCAGCGTGTGAGTTAGAGATAAAAAATAAACTCTTTAACATTCAATGATCTACTAATAGTTTATTAATACTTGCCTTTAAACATAGAGAGTGACAACTTGATCTATCATATCCTCTTCCTTCTTGAATAGCGGTAAGTGTTGAGATGGTGTTGGTAATTTTTATTTCTGTTTTAGTCTTGTGTCAAAGAAATAGGTTTCACCTTAGATGCTTCTCTGCTTTACTTTATTTTGCTGGTTGATTTTTAGTTTTGGACTACCTATTTTCTTTATGTCTCAATATAAGAAAATATATTTCCTAAAAACAAATATCTAAGTATCTTGTATTTGTGCTTGTTTAGTATTTGTTAATGTTGGGGGGGGGGATCCATGGTCTAGCGATAGCCTGTTGGACCACAGATCACTACCACCGTGTTCTAATCTCGGCGTGGGCATATCTGAAGGTTGTTTCATCTTTGACTTCGCTTCATTACCTTTGGAGGTCGCTCAGCCCATTTAGCCTACCTTGTGCACATCATCATCATCTTCCTGCATTATGTAGTTGCTGCATGCAGTGCTGGATGATTGGTTTAGATGTTTTCATGAAAGAATTTTTTTGTTCACATGTAGCCATTTACTATAATTTGTAAATAACTGATAAAGGATAGGATTTGATTATTCTCTGCATTCCTGTTGGTTTTCGGGGCACTTCCATGGTCTAGTTGGTAGCAGGTTGGACCACAGATCACTACCACCTGAGTTCAAATCTCAGCATGGACATATCTGAAGGTTGTTTCTTCGACTTCGCTTCGTGCACTACCTTGTGCACAAAAGTGATCATAAAACACCAATCATCATCCTGGTGGGTTTCAGTTAAATATCATTCTGGTGCTTGGCTTTATTAAGCGTTTTTACATTTGTAGTATTTTAAGGGTTACCCATTCATCTTTTATCATTGTCATATCTGACTACATTGGGCTATAGAACTCCTTAAAGGTTTTGGCTAAGATTTCTTTTAGAAAATTGCATATCCCTTCTGAAAATTTATCAGATGTGGAATTTAGACTGATGAACTATTTACTCAATATGTAACAAATATTGCAGTGGAATATCAATCTGCACATAATAAACTACAATCTTATCATAATCATTACAACTATATATATAAATTTAACTACAGCCATGCTGATTGGGACAATCTGAACCAAGCGCTAAGTGAAATAAATTGCAATACTGGTTTGGGAGAAGAGTATACAAATGAAGTACATAACTTCTTAACCAAAGTGGAACAGGCCTGCAGAAATTATCTCCCCATTAAGAATGTTAAACCTATATCTAGATTTATTCCAATGGGAAGAAGAATACTTATGAGAAAAAGAACTTGAACAGTGCAGAGTAAATAAAACCATCCGGGTAAATAAAATAAAAATCCTGAATACACTCTGTGATGTGGAAATCAGGATACAGGACCTTCTAGTCATATCTCGTAAACAAGAAGAAGAAAAAATAATATTTGCAATAGAAGATAACCCTAAATTCTTCTACAAATATGCAGCTAAATATAGCAAAACCAAATCAAATGTAGGCCCCTTAATCAATGAAGATGGGCAAAGTGTACACAAACTTAAAGAAATTTCAGAAAAACTTGAAAATATGAAAATGTTTTGTAAACAAGATACTAAGAAAAAGATCCAAACTGCTTCTAAATTTTCCAAAATCTGAATGAACATAAACTACAACTAACTGATTTCATCAACTTTGTCCAAGGTGATAAGTAGTGTACCCCAGGAAACTGTTCTAGGCCCAATAATATTTATCATTCTAATAGGGGACATAAATAACAATACAAGGAGCCATGTCTCATCTTTTTCGGATGATACAAGAGTCCTTCTTGCCATCAAAAATTAGGATGACATCAAGAAACTACAAAATGACCTCAGAACAATATATAAGTGGCAACAAATAAACAACATACAATTTAATGAAAACAAGTTTGAACTACTGCGATATGGTAAAAAAATCAGGACATAAAAGACTCCACCTCATACTTTGGGTGAAACAACAGAAAAATTGAACAAACCCAATATGTCAAATATCTTGGCATCAAAATGAGTGACACTCTCAGTTTGAATGACCATATAAAGACAGTATGTAACAAAGTTCAGCAAAAATGTAGGTGGGTCATAAGAGCTTTCCATGCCAGAGATATGCACACTATGAAAACACTATGGTGCAGCATAGTCCAGCCACACATAGATTACTGCTCCCAGCACACAGAGTTGGAAATATCCAGAAAATTGAGTCCTTCTTCAGATCATTTTCCAATAAGATCTACCCAATATCTGACCTAAATTATTGGGATTGACTATCAGCCCTCAAGATGTATTCTCAGGAGAGGAGGATGGAAAGATACTGAATTATATATACATCTGGAATATTCTAGAAGGAATTGTCTCAAATGTTGGTATAAAATCATACACATCAACAAGGCAGGGTCGCCCCTTCCGAGTTCCCCCAAATAAAACAGTGTGTAATTGGTAAAAGTAGGGCAGTCATATCCGTGGTCAGACAGGATGGTCCGTGACCAGTGTCAACCACAAACTTGATAAATACCTGCAAAGTATCCCTGACAAACCAAAATTACCAGGCTACACAATCAAAATGGAAACAAACTCCATCACGTCTATGAGGAGTTCCCAGGAAAGCCGAGCAAAACAGCTGAGGCGGAGTCACCGACTTGGATGGAAAGATTATACTCTCGAACTATGAACTAACTAACTAACTAACTAGCTTCCAGTAATCTGTACACACACAGTGGCTGTTGTGCATGTTTGCTTTTATTTGGTATTTTTTCTATATTATTTATGGTGTTGATTTAAGTTTGTGTTCTTTATTGTGTGTTGTAGTATCTACCCGTAGATAGCTCTTCCTTCTTAATGTGTTCATACAGATCACGAGTACTTGGGACAGTGATGATGATAATGATGATGAACCGAATCATCTTGACGATGAGGATAATCATGATGTTGAGTCCCCATTCGTTCCTTATTGTCAACAGGTTTCAGTAGCAGAATTTGAACAACAACGGTTAATGGGTTCCCAAGAAGCATTGTCCTCTTTACTAGAAGACCTTATTAAGAATAAGAACATTTCGCAGCGTGATAAGAAGAGACATCTGAAACAGGTTTGCACTATTATAGCTGGAATGGTTGGTTTCAGTGATTTAAAAATGTGTGTGTGTGTGTGTGTGTGTGTGTGTGTGTGTGTGTGTTAACAATTTAAGGGAATCTTTGGGTTCAGTTATATTTGGAATGTTTGGTTTATAGTATGCCATAAAAAGTAGTATGTTTAAATTCTGGTTTTAATACATTTCATGGATTGTTTTGACACAGTTCCAGAAGAATCATCCTGATATTTATGCCAAGAGATTCCCAAATAGCCAGAGTGAAGTGGAATTGTTTCCAGAAAAACCAAAGATTAAATCAGTTCGTCTCATCAAGCCATTACAGAAACTGAGAAACCTCCGACTGTAATTAGATCTTTGAAACAGTATTAATTATTACTTCATTATATTATACTGTTATTTTGTTAGTACTTGAAACTAAGTTATTGTGTTCAAAAACCACCATAGATTGTGTTCATGAAACAAGAATTTTCATAAGCATTTTTTACTCTCTGTGTGTGTGTGTGTTTTTTGTGTGTGTCCCCACCTGCATCTTCTTGAAGTGGTATCATGATAATGCTTAATTTTATCATGTAATTAATTCCAACAATATACCATTGCAACCACTAAGAGTTCATTATTATTGTACATTAATATTTCAGCTGCCTTAGTAATTTTTTTAGTAAAGTAGCCATTGTACAATAATGTCTCATCAGCACATTTCTTTGATAAATTATTATCATTCATCTTCAGCTATTTTTTGTAGTCATCTTTATATATTCATAAATAAGCAGCTGAAATTTGTGCTACTTTACTATACTTTCAATATTAGAATTTGTGGTATTAGTATTAGGATATCAGGGATCGTATACTGCTTAAATACAACCAGCATTGAAGCATTTGTGTGTAATATCATTATACTGCATGTTTATTACTATCTTATTGTTGTTACAAAACATGTAATTTCTTCTTATAAAATGAACTTTTGTGTGGATTCAACAGGATCTCAACAAAACATATTACGTGAAGGTGCTAAACATATTTTTCACTATCCTTGAAAACAATTGATATCACTTTAGAAACCGTAGAACTGTCTGTGTTTTTGTAAGCGACAACTTTGTTGATGGCAGTAACAACATAATTCATGCAATGTGAAGTTAACACTGAAGTAGGTTTTTGTGTAAAATATATATTATATATATATATATATATATATATATATATAAATTCCAGTCTGTTTTGTAATAAATCTCCATGAGTAAAATTTGTTATATTTTGAATCATAATTGAAGTACTGCATATTTTAAAAAGAATGTATAAATGCTGTGTAGAAGTATATAGTGCATTTGGTCTTATACATTCATTTATTCATTAAATTTTCTCTATATTTAATGTGATAATCTCTCTTTGTTCAGTATATTTTTATACTAGATTTCTACTTGTACATGTAATCTACTGTCTAATGTAATCTCATAATTGTACTGTCATATAATAAAGATGTTGATAACATATTTAATGTGTTGTATACTGTAGTGTTCAGAAACTGGAGTGTAATGAAATCGGTGAAAAATTAAATTTAAATTAACAAATTACACGCAAATACAATAAATCAAAATATAACACATTATGGTTATGAATGTAGATCTAAAGCCTGTTAATTGTTGGCTCTGGTTTTCTAACAAACCACCGTAAAACACCGATTATCTTTATCCTAACGAACCATATCCAGTGTCCATAACAAACACCCGTTCCAACGGGTATATTGGTACTAGGACCAGGTAGTTAAAACTTTTACACCAATAAAAACAAATTAGTAAATGAAATATCTAGATCAATTCAGAAATTTATTGAAGTTTAACTCATTTTCAGTGTTGAACCGAACTAATTTTTTAACTAAAAAAAATCACGTAGTTCTAGATCTATAGACTAGTTTTCTCCTTGCGTCATTGTAAACTTGTTTATAAAGCTGGAAGTGGTTACATATAGAGATCTATATAACTAGATTCTAAAACATTATTTTTAGTGATGTCCTAAGACCTAACTGCCAAACTGGGCCCCAATTATTTTAAAATTTAATAACGTTTTAGTTTAGCGTAATTTATAAACAGTCACAGTGGTATTTAGACCTATTGCTATTAGTTACGTTCTAGTTCTGATAAACTATGTTGACACATTTTTATAAAAAATTAAATCATCTTAGAATGCAACAAAAAACATGTACTGCTGTAGACTAGTCAAGAAACATTCAGAATTAGATCTTGTTTTTAGCGATTTTATTCCAAACAAATCATAACCGTAAACAAAATTATGAGACACCCACTGTGCGCATGCGCCCTGTCGTTCATTCTGGTGCCGTGTTTGCTGTTACTGTTAGTGTTTGTAAAACCGTCAAAATAGCTCTTGAACGAAACGGTAGCTACTCATTCTATTCAGTGTTCACCATCACCTCTCTCGTATCACTAATATTCATCTTCAGATATTGGATGGGCAATAGTTCATCAAGCATGGCAGCTCCGGTCGTCGTGAATGCATCATCAAAGCACACAGCCTCGGTAAGCATCATGCATGATGATGTGTAGATATAGATTCTTGACTAGTCAGTAAATGACTGAATCAGTAATGTATTATAACTTATATTATATATCACGACTGAACAAGTATTAGTCTAATAGTACTGTCATCGCGTACTTCAGTTTCAATGCTTATCATCATAGATAGCTGATCTAAATAATGGTCATAGCCATAGGAGACTTGTCCCGACTTATGCATTATCTAGACATATCAACACAATTTTGCAAGGCGATATTTGAACCTAGAACAGTAGAAGTTAAATGTGTGTGTGTGACTGTGTGTGTGTGTGTGTGATAGCTAGGCCTAGCCAGCTAGACTAACATGTGCCTATCAGTAGTAGACTTAAACATGTATAGGGTTTGACTTTATATTATAATACGACATGATGATTTAACTTTTAAGATTGAATTTCAAAGACTAAACAACTTTTAGTGTAAAACGTTCTGTGTCATGCCTACTTAATCTCACACATATCTTAAGTATATTGTGACTGTGTCATCACTGTCAAGCATTTTCCACTGCTACTATACTAAAGAGGATACTTGTATATACTCTGTCAGTGTATACTATTAAGTTATTGTTATAACTTATACAAGTTACAACTTGTAACATATCACCTATTTTCCTGAATGTTCAAGGGATGACATTTTGAATTATCTCAAATATATAATCATGGTTGAGCCCTTTCAGACTGGTTATAAACAGTGTTCTCTCTGCCAAGTCTTCTGTATCTCCAGTTTGAGCACCTTGCATGTATCCTTATTCTAAAAGCAATTTTACTTTGATGGTGAATGGCAGTGACAGTTGTCTGATGCATGCAGGTGAAGAGTGCTCTATTACTATTAGTCTATATCTGCGATGTCTTTTTAACTGGCTTTACCCCTGTGTGTGGAACTTTGATGTCTCTTCATAAAGGTGAGGTTTGTGATAGTTGGAGAAGACTCTACTATTATGGTCTTTGATTTTTGCACTCTACAGAATTGGATTAATTAATTAATTATGTTAGTCACCAGTGATGAGAAATACCTATCTTGAACATCAAGCACTATTTTGTCATCTTAACACACACCATAAAGGCTATTTTAAACATGTGAAACTTGATTGCAATTACTAAAAGATGCAAATCACTAAGTTAAATATGATATTGCTTTAACTGCATTAGTGTCTGGCATAATTGACTTGAGATGGTGTTATGAAATGGCATGAAAGGCTCGGCATTGAATGGTAAGAAGTTAGGATGTTGGACTCAAAACAATATCATTTGCCAGTTGAGTAAAGATAGATAATTTGGGGTTTTGATGACTCTCGGGTGTCCTTGTAAAAATAGAAATTATTTCAGACAGGAATAAGAAATTAACCAAATAAAAAAATTGGGTGAAAATATTTATAAATAATTGTGACAAACCATTTAGCATTTCTTGGTTAAAGATTGAAATACTTAATTAGGAGTATAATGATGTGTTAGAATCAAGGTTTCCTTTATGTTCAAAGAGAATATTATTTTGAGAGCATGAAGATCAGTATATGTTTTTATATTGTATTGTTTTATTCAGAAAACGATGATTTGGGGAATAGAAATTAGATGTTTAACCATGAATTGTGTTTCAGTTTCACTCGCATGTTACCATCAAACACTAATAGTGAGATAAGCACAACTTAGTGCTGATTGTTTTCACTAAATAAATGGCACATAAATTAAATGGCACAGAATGAATGGCACCAGGCCTCACACCCTCCTTATGATAAGTATGACCATGGATAAGTACAGTTGAGACAGCGTCCCTACTAAAAATGTTGATTACGAAGAAACAGTCTGCTACGATTAGCTGTATTACATCATTTTTGTGCAATTTAATACCTTTAATTAAATAACTGTGTAAAGAAATGCATTTGAAGACACAATACGTGGCATAATGTATACATGTTAATAAATTGAATAATTGTGTCATTATTACTAATATTAGAATGTGTCATACTATTAGTTTTGAGTCATGATAGACAATGTTCCTTAAATATTGCACTAGCAACTGGACTTGGGAATTTCAGAAATTAAAAAGACAGCATTTCAGATTTGAATACACAAACCACCATTTCACTTCAATGACACATTTATTATGTTTTGAAACACAGTTCCGTGATTAAGATAGAAACTAGTTTTTAATTAATATCTGTCTTCCAGTTGTGTGTCACATGAAGAACATTTAAAGGAACAGTTAATCCTCAGATAATATGACTTAAATGTGTAATGTTTATAAAAGTAACCCAAATTCTTCCAATAATAATAACAAACTCTACCTGATATCATAGATATAAAGATTAATAATTCTAATTACTGGAGACTCGTCATTACTGCTTCCTCCAGTGTCAGATTGTACAGCCCAAAGAAGAAAAGGGTCATGTGTTCTGACGGCAGGTGACACAGTGATCATGTAGCCATCTCCATCCAGATCAAGTAAGGTCACAGATGATCTGCCGTAGTTAGTTAGTTTTTCGCATGACGTTTAAGGTTAAAATGGCGGGATTCTCACAGTATTATCGCTCAGCGGACCCCCTATAAATCCCGCAATGCAAAGCGCCGGTGGTTTGTTTTGATTTTTGAGGTCATCATGCTTCAGACTTATTGGTTCATTTCCGTCAATCTGAGAGCTTGGTAGACACTTCTTGTTACAAGAGGAGTAAAAAACAATCTTTATAAATATAAGGAATTCCACTGTATAAATAATTTACTTTAGCCATTTGATTAGCATTCAAGGCTGTTTGGTCTAACTGAATTGTAATATTTATAAACAAGATTTTGTTCTGAAATTACATGTTTGGGCAACTCCTGTTTACATTGTTATAACCAGATAATACTAACAGCTTGTATTAATTGACATCAGATTTCAGAAGCATCTGGTCTGTGTGGGTTCAAAATGGAAGCACCCACAGATGAGTGATATGCTGGAACTGGATTATTTAACATGTGGTTGATCGTGTTCATATTTTGATGTCATTTCTAATTTGTGTAAGCGTATTTGTATTAGTCCTGAAAATTTGAAATGAAGGTGAACCGTTCCTTTAACCTGGTGACATAACTGTCTATTTAAGTTTTTAAGCTTTATACTCGCAGTCGGTCCTTTTCCATTGCCGTTTACTTCGTTACATCTGTTTTGTCAAACATTTATTTTGGGCAGGTCTATTTATACACCATAACCAAAGAAATATTTCAAAAATTAAAATGCTATGTCAATTTCATAAAATGATCCAGCCTCAGTTGAGTTAACGTTCAACTTCTTATCATGTTGAGAACAGATTTTACTGGCATTGCAATATTTGATGTCTACAAACCGCGATGTACAGGCGTCCTTAGCAATTTGTTGATGTGTCATTGTGATCAATAATTTTTTTTTTACTTCTGCAGCACAGATTTGGCAGGTTTAAACTTGCCTGCTGAGCTAATAAACCCAGGTTGGGCTAAACCTCCATTTTGGGTTAAATTTGGATAAACTCATTTATAGGCATAATGCACCACTAATTAATTCAAGAAAACCAACTTAATTAGAATTAAACATTTAATGTATATATTGAGCACACAAATAACAATATACTACACAAAACAATACCAAAAGTGTTCAGATACCACCACAAAATTCACGATAGCAAAAGACAAGCTTGGCTGCTTTCTCCAAACCCAACCTGTTACGCAGCCTGTTGTTTCTACCAACAGCATAATATCTCAAATATTAGATTGTGTTGATTGGTGGAAATTGTCAGCATCTTAACATCCTTAAAATGCATACCAAACAACTACTGTACATGTGCATAAAATACCGTATTCTGAGAAAATCCCAGTTTAACTTGGATTAAACTAGTACAACCCAGGTTTAACCCGGGTTAAACTCCAACCCTGCTGCTGAATGTTGAGTACTGTGCCTTTATGTTTATAATATTTGCTGGATGGAGTTCATAATTGTTTTATTTAGGTGAGTGAGTTGAGTATGGCCTAATAAAATAATATATAAAGTGAACATGACATCATCTAACATTACATAGTGAGTGTAGTTCAGCCGTCATCTTTATACTAATTCTGTGCTCTGCTTAGCCATTATTAAGCAGCCACGTCCAGCACACACACACACACATTTATTGCTGTTAAAGATTTTATCAGCAATGAAATGCTCCATGGTGTTGGTGTGGTATTTCCAGATAGGATTCAAGGTCATTTGTCGCCAGAGCCTTTTCACCATTGAGCCCATTTGTCGGTGAACAACAAATTTCCATTCGCCAGAGATGGTTGATCGATATTGCATCAGAATAATTTTATTGGCCTTTGACAAGTGGTTTGTCACAATATTCAGCCAGTCAAAAGGCAGCATGTCGATGACTGACAATAAAAAGTGTGTAATAAGCGCAATTTGGGGACCACATTGCTATGGCTGTAAATGAATTTTGTTGGACTGCCCAAAAATACAGGATGGCACAACTTTAACATACCTGGTTAATGAGGGAATCTTTTCCATGGAAAATGTAAGTAATAATTGAATTTAATGAGGTGGCATAAGATGGGCAAACACTTGAATCAGCTTATGTAAATCTACTTTAATAGATATGTGTTTATTTTGAAATTTGTGTTATTTTTTGTTCAGGTATATATTATTAATTTTTTTTATACCTAGCCAGTGGTTTTGCTAAGAAATAAAGTACCAGGTTCAGATATTAGTAAGTCTCAAGGGCCTACAATGGTATAAAGCGGTGTCTCATTGGCATTGGAAATGAAAATAGCAGGGTCTCTAATTGAGAGTAGGGTGGGTCAAATCACCCAGGTCCCGGCTTCTAATAAAAAACCACTGTAGTGTGTTGGACCACAGATCACTACCACCCGTGTTCGAATCTGGGTGTGGGCATATTTGAAGGTTGCTTCATCTTTGACTTAACTTCATTACCTTTAGAGGTCGCTCGGCCCATTTAGCCTACCATGTGCACAAAAGTGGCAGTAAAACATCTATCATCCTGTATAGTTGCAGTGATAACTTGGACTTTAGATCAATAGAACTGGAAAGTGGATGTTTTCCATTGCACTTTATTGTAAAACATCCATCATCATCATCAACTGCTAGCCTTATTATTTATATTAAACCATTTATTGCAATTATGGTTTTCCTGCATTTTAAGCTTTATGGTGATATATTCAAATTATTCTCTAATAAAAATTACTGCTTCGGAATCAAGTGAAGGACATTTCAAGGTTTTCGTTTGGTTAAATAAAGGTCTAGTTGTCTAATTAATTGAATCTGTAGCTTAATGTGAATCAACGTTACTTGGTATGTTAGGCTTTTAGACTAAATCTAGTAAAGTCTACGGAATAGTTGTTAATTAATGCCTGTTTTAGGCTGGAGGTCATTGATAATACGGTTGAAGATCTGCTCTGAGTCATGATCCTTTGTTGAAGATCTTGATTAGTCTGGAGTAGACTGAGGGAATAAAGGAGATCGTTCAGTCCGAAGTAATCAAAAATATTAGCTGGAAGTATTATCAGAAAAAACTGGTCCAGCTCTTAATGTAAACAGATGTATTCAGAAATGTGATCTCCCTAAATGATGTGATTAGATTTTAATTAATCTACATATTTAGGCATGCGTTTGGCAAAAGATCAGGAAGTGTAAATCCTGGAATGAGTGTAGACTGATCTAAGATGTCCAGCTGTAGCCATGTCTGTATGTCTAGGGAGCTTAATTTGTAGGATTCTGGTGTTGGAACCTAATGAACTACTCTCCAAGGAACAGTGCCATAGGAGGTCTTCCTGGGTACCTGGTCAGATTATTGCTAACTAGTACTGTGTTAATAGGTAGTTATATATAGCCATTGCTTGAATTCCATGATTACAACGATAATAGCTGTACTGTATATTGGTAGGATCACACTATGTGAAGTAATAATTTAAGACGGTAATAATGTGGGGTTAGGGCACTTTTATTGACAGGAGCAATACACAGGTATTGTTCATCTGTTTTTTGTTGTTGTTGTATAATACTATTTAAAGCTGTATAGCAAAATAATAAAACTAACTAGTTTTACTATATTAAATCCTGTGGGATCATGGTAATAGTTGGGTTTCCCCCCAACTGTTTGTCTGAACTGAATAACAATATTTATAATGGCTTATAAACATTATTGTATTACATTGCCAATGCCTTCGCGAAGTGGTTCTAATTAATTTCTGCACACGCTTTACCTGCAGATATGAGGAAAATACGCGGTCAAATATATATAGTCATTCAGACTGATAATGACTGATATTAAAGCGGTGTCTCTGCCACTGTTTATATTTACATAAAGCACAGAGTAACATTCCACGGTCACTCAAATTTAGTTTTTACATTGGGTCTATAGATGGTCTGTTACACAGTTATAATATTAACAGTGAGTAAATAACATTTGAACTTTCATTATGAGCCATTCCTGAGATTTGTTCATTCCATTATTAACAGCATTGGTTTAGTGTGTGAAAGCAACATCGGTGCCAAGAATCTAATAAGGATGGGATTTTGTTATCTCTAAGTCTAACATTCTGTTAGAGTTTTATTTAAGTTATTTCTCTCTGCTCATTGTGAACATCTTTACAGTAGAATCATGTCACGGGGGCCTTTCTCTAAGTTGTACAAATTGTAATACCGTTGTAGAGAACGCTTGACCGCTGACAAGTAAACTATACTAAATACCCGTTTACTGGCATATTACGTGCTTACCAGAAGCATAACATAAATCAAATCAGCAATCAGCAGTGGCTAAACTAGTAAATTTGCTCCAGAATATCTCTACATTAATGGTATCGCCTAAGTCTCATGCATATATAGTAAGATGTTATTTATAAGAATCAAGAAGATCTACTCACCACTGATGACGAGAGGTCATGCTACAAATATGGTACTTGAACGGACCTAGATACAAAACCCGAGGCTGGGCAATAATGCGCTCGTTATGGATATTTTGAAACTTGAAGCAGCTTGCTTTGGGTGTGGTGTTTTTATTGTTACATAAGCCGTGATAATGCTTATGAGGGTACTGTTTCGGGATCAGATGTATGAGTAGTTGGCCACGGCGCTGTTATGAGTGTTATTCAGATCGGGATCTTGTTAACTGATATCAGCTCAGGTAATTTCATTAACTCCATTGTCTGTTGGCTCTATTTGATGCTGGGGGCGCCTCCGTGATCTAGCGGTAGCGTGTTGGACTACAGATCACTACCCGCCGTGTTCGAATCTCGGCGTGGGCATATCTGAAGGTTGTTTTGTCTTTGACTTCACCTCATTACCTTTGGAGGTCGCTCGGCCCATTTAGCCTACCTTGTGCACAAAAGTGGCTGTAAAATACTCATCATCGTCATCTTTCTGATCACACGTAGGCTTACTACAGACTTCAAACACCATGTCGCTTTATAGGTGTCTATTTGATGCTGGTGTCAAGGTGTCCGTGTTTGTGTTGCTGCTGTAGAGATGTTATGTTGTTGCTATGCGGAAGCCAAACGTGCTACATATTTGGTGCACTTTGGTTTTCCGAGCCTTTCATATACCACTGTATGCTGTAATTATGGTAATATGGTGTCGGGTTCCGACATGGAAAGAGCTCTGTATTGTGTGGCGATGATACAAGTGTGTTGTAACCTTTTTAGTGCGTCTGTTTGTGCCGCATATTGAATCAGACTTGCTTCGTCTGTTGCCATGGCTGTATGAACATCAAGCAGAGGACCATGCTAACCACACGCACACACACACACACACAAGCATGTATACATGCATACAAATCCTTACCATCTATTGTCCGACTTTCACTCTGGAGGGTAATAAATTATTTCCTTTCTAACTGTTTTAATCTATGAGCTTATCATTATCAGTAGATTAAAGATAGCACCAGGCCTAAATAAAGTCTGTATATCTGCCATAATGCGATCAAAAATCGCCCCAACAGATGGATGGACCAGACTGTTAGTTATGGTTTGATAGTGTCCAGAATCACATCATTTAGTTAGCATCGCGTTTTGAGGAGATGGTGTTCCCTTACCAACTCCGTTTTTTTATAGATTGTTCCATTGTTCATCATTTGTCATGTACCTTAGCGGCCTCTCTAAGATGGATGGCCTAGAGAGAAAAAAGGCGCATACTATCATTTGTTAGGCCCAGTTATTGGCATTATGTGATGGCTCTGGTATGTCAGGGAAGCTGTCTGATCTGGGTACAGATAACGTTCTAAGATGATGGAATTTCTATTTACCGAACTCTCTTACATAGTATAACTGGGTAGTACAGATATTAACGGTATTTAGCATTACCGATTTTATGAGGGTTTTTGTTTTCAGTAGGAATTCAAATATTCAAGCTTCTTTTATTCATTTTTTAATCTGGCCGTTCCTGTAATCTTTGATTGATCAGTGTTCTGATACATAATGTTTTCTACAATATGTGTACAAACAAAGAATTGTTCTCCTCGAAATTATAGTCTGATCAGTCACGTGTGTTTGTCTGTAATATTACTATAGTGTAACGTATCATCTGATAACATGATAAGCTGATATGTTCAGACCATGGGCAATATTGTAGGTAATAGATGTGTCTCATCAGATATTCTTTTGTAATTGTCATGATAATATTGTTCACTTTTAGCTGATGGGTTAATTTTGTGCAGACTTTAAAAAAGTCATGAAAACGAGTTACATGTCGCCTGTCAATGCTTTGTTATGGTTGACAAGATAACTCGTGTATAGCTGAAAACTGTTCAGTCTGTCTGTATATTTTTTAAGTTATTTTCATTCCAAGACCCAGTGTTTATGGTGTGAAGTTTATCTAATATTTCAGATTCTAGATATTCTTAGTTCATTGGAAGGAAATTAACAGGATTCTGATTATTTGCAATGTTTATTTGAAAAGTGTGTGTGTGTGTGTGTGTGTACGTGTGTGTATGCATGCACACACACACACACACACACACACACACACATCAGCAGAAAGTGTAGGTTGTGTTGGCTGAATTGTTTGGTTGCTAGAGCTTTTTGTTAATTTGTATGTAACACACCACAGTCCCATTATTGCATGGTGAAGAGTGTCTATAATGGTAGAAATACTCAGATAAATTGATAATGTTTGGAGTATGATAGACGATGGTCAAGACTATTACCAATTAATGCTATTTTGCTTAACATTTGGCCTGATCTTAGATATTGATCTACTCGTTTAGATAAACATTGCTAGTAAAAATTGCCAGACAAAATTCAAATAATGTGTCACAGCATCTGCATTAAATATAGAGGCCCCTGCAACTGCATTGGATAACCAAGTTCCTGCCGTAGCGCTAAATAAACCAGATGTTGCAGCTATGTTAAATGAATGGGGCAGGATTGTCCAAACAGGATTCACCTTGCAGTTGCACCGACTTGTAAAGTTGTATTACTGTTTGCCATACAATAACAATATACTATAATATACAAAATTTCTTTACCATCTTATATAATCTGTAAGAAAATTACTCTAAGGCTCTTAACGCTCTAGATAACATAGATGTGTAGATGTAACAGATTTTCGTCTTTGCATAAATGCTTTTAAAAAACCACCCAGCTAAATACAAATACATACTAACATAGCATTGTCAGTTGAGATAAGCTGAAATGGAACGGCTAGATTTTACCTTCTTCTTGAAGCTATCAAAGGGCGCCTCCATGGCCTAACTGGTACAGTGCTAGTGCAGTTGGCCACAGATCTATAGCACCTGGGTTCAAACCTCCGGCTGGGCTGTGTCAGACGGTTGTTTCATCTTTCACTCCGCCTCATTACCTTCGGAGGTCCCTCGGCCCATTTAGCCTACCTTGTGCACAAAAGTTGTCGTAAAACATCAATATCTTGAAGGTATCGAGTGTCTTACACCTGCTGATGGTCAGTTTGTTCCGCCTGGTCATTGCAACCTTTCTGAAAACACCTATTACTGTATGTCATGTCACGTGTTTTGGGTATACCTAAGAGAGATTCAGACCTCAGAGACCTCCTTGGCTATAATACAACAAGTTCCTCCAATTAACTTAAATATGCAGAATTACCATGAAGTTTTTTTTGTATTTTTCTTAGAGTCAAGTGGTCACCAACTGAGTACCTCATTTTCTGAGCAATACTGGCTATCTTGCTTACAAGTGTGTGTGTGTGTAAAGTCATTTTGTTCTTTTTTAGTACTTGCATCTTGTCTAATATCCTGTAGCATCCATTACACAACTGTTTGATCAGCAATTTATATTTTGTCTGGAAGCATATTTGGCATTGTACTGTACATAGTGATACGAAAGTTGTGTGTCTTTCTGCAGTAATTTTAATGAAACTGAGAAGTCAACTCTTATATAACAATTATTATAAATATAATTATAATCCATATTTGTTAGCATTGTTTCTAATGTGTGGAATATGAACCATGAAAATAAGTGATTTTCATTTAATTGTCTCAATAACAAATAGTGTGTTCCATAGTTATAATAATAATAATAATAATAATAATGTGATATTTATTATGGTGTCCTATTCAGCTAGATAGCTGCTCTAAGGCGCTTTGCACTAATATTATCCCTGACTCAGACCTGTTCCAATCCAGCACACATCTCAACTGCCAAGGGAGCATACAGTTATCAGACCTCTGTTCATGTCATAGGAGACTAAATCCATGCTATATCGTCCCATAATCATTTTATACCAGGTGTGGAGTGTGCTGACGTAGCAGAGTTGAACTGCCTCTTGTTCAGATTTCAGGATGTTTTGTACTAAAGAGCTGCTGGTTTTCAATAGCGCAGAATCACTCAATATTTTTCTTTCCTGAGACAGCGACAGTTATTCAGTTACGAGTCACATTTATAGTTGAAGGTGGTCTAGTTTGTAAGATGCAGTTTAAGTGAATATTACCGATTGCTAACATTTCTCCCTGTGAAACTGGTTTGTAATTTTATAGTAACATTCTTATCAACAACATTCGTTTTTTATATTGTAGAATATCTCCTTTATCTGTCTGAAGCACTGTTATAATTTTAGATTCACTTGTCAGCGTGATTTATTTTTCCCACGAAGCTCACTTCCCTACCAGTATTTATTCCCGAGTGTCAGTTTTGACACATTACAGCCGCACATTTTATATTCGTCAAACCACTGGAGCTATTACAAGCAGTTTTAGCCATTTCTTTCCATAATGGTATCTGAAAACTAATTAACTATCAACTCCTTTGTACGTTTCTGTGAGCAAAAGGATGTCCAAAGGTGAAAAAGTCATTAGGTGTTACATATTACAGGTCACTCTGCAACACTGCATATTTAATATGAATTGTAGAAGGGGCAATATCATTCTGTAATATTGGCTTCTTTGAGTAGTCTCCTAGCTAATAGATGAAATATGTTCATGTCTGAATTTTTTTAATATGCTGCTTTTATGTAGTTTTTTTTCTTCTAATTTGGTTTTGATGGCTGTTCACATTAGCCATCCGAAATTGAGCTTGAACGGAGTTTGAATGTCAGTTTTCGTACGATGTATGAGCATGAATAATACAAGAATTATTAGCAAACGTCACATGGTAGCTGGTGATGGAACCGTGAAGTGAAGCTGGCTGTTATACGATCATTTGATCTAATGTCTAGTGTCAGTTAAACGTTTATATGTGTTCTCATCAACATCCCATTGACTGTCTGGTGCACCATTTGCCTTTCTCTCTATTCCACGCTTCCCTGTATGTCTACCAGTTTATAGATCTATCTGTGCTATTCCGATTATAACAACACAAATTAATGGTGTGTTGGTGAATGTTCAGATGAAAATTAAACTGACATTCCATTTTTGTTTGCAGACAGACATAAAGTTAATATGTTTATATTATTAATAAGTTGTATAAACACTTTAGCTAGGTATTCACAATTTGTAAGAATTTGCACTTATTCATACTTAATAAATGTTTATAATTTTCATTATGTGTGTGTGTGTGTTGGAATAATTACAAATGACGTACCAGGACATTGTATAACATTCCATAAAGTGTGTCCTTTTTGCGGTGTATAATGTAGTCCACGTACCTGTTGGTGATAAAGCTGTATTGATTGCTGGTCTGTAATCTGCCATAAAGTGACATATCACTGTGCAAGATGTGCCATGACACACACACACACACACAGAGAGAGAGAGAGAGAGAGAGAGAGATGGATGGATGTAAATAATCAATATTTTTCAAAGGACTGTGCCAATTAATTTCCAGTATTTTATATTAGTGGTGTATAAAGGCTATTATGTTATTCCTTTCATCTGCTGTTTTCTAGATCGGGTTATTTTTGTTGCATTTGTTCACTCGCTCACTCTTCACATATATGCATGTAAAATATGCATGCATTCACATGCACAGACATATACCCACATCTCTGCACATCCAGTTGTAACAACAATTTGGTTTTACATCATATTCTGTTTTATCTAACTCATATCGCGTGTATTATCCTTTTTAATTGGTTATAGGTTTCGGTCTTTTGAATTAACAATGTTTGGTGTTAACACCAAGGTCATGTTACATAATTGATTGGTTCTGTTAGAGATTGAGTATTACGGAATTCGATATCTAATGGATCCAGACTGTTAATGCTCAATGGCCACAAGTCGGTTATTGTCCTGGGGCCGCTACCAAACGGGTCAGAGGTGGGCAGCTTTGAAAGGGCCTTATGGTATACATAATACACAGGCACAGAGCATCAGAGAGACCAACATTGAACTGAATCTGGTGACTGACAGCATCTAGTCCGCTTAGCTAATGCCGGGGTCGGCTTCCTGTGCTAATTTACCTCAGATTATATAATAAGGCAGCCACAGTTCATCAATCCGTGGATGTCACGTGGATGTCATGGTGTTACTCAAATATCAGTGTGGCTTACTTGTGTTGCTTTCTGGCGAGTTTTAATAACAACAAATGGTTTAAATGTGTGATTTAATCTCTTCACTCCATTGCTGCAAGGATTGATAGATGTTTAACTAAGTACTGGTTTTTAGTACACAGAAACCAAACAAATATTCTTCATGGCAAATTGGGGTTCAGAAGTGGTTAAGATAAGTTTACTGATGTCAGTGTCGTATGATTTCTGAAATGATATATGGGGGGGGGGTTATAATGGGGGGGGGTCTTAAAAAAGTGCTTAACGATTTGCATGCAACAGATAAATGATACACATTAAAGCAAAGCATTTTCATCATCCACATCTAAAATAGAAAGTTGAAACATGCTTCGTTAATGCTTTGCTTTAATATGTAGCAGCCGCATTTATATGGTTAATGGCGATGCTAAGTTTTGGGATATTTAGTTCACACCAGACATGGGCTCAGTTCCATTTTGTCAATTTCAATTCCACATAAAAGTTATCAATTCCAGATGTATCAATTCCAATTCTATTTTTATCTACTACTTTTTACCATGAGTAGGTACTCTTAAGTACCTACATGGAATACCTACTCCAAGTAGTTTATATTATACGATTGTCATGGAAAAAATATTTCTGAATTAAAAAATTAAATGGGAAATTAATTTGTGCATTGTATAGCTTGTAGGAAACTTCAGTTTCAATTCAAAATTTATCAATTCCAGTTCTTTTTTTTTTAATAATCAATTCCAATTCCGGAAGTCTGGTTCACACATCATTCAAGTTAAAAGCTGAGTACCTATCTGGTAGACACTTAATGAAAGTCTTCACCAACATCATAAGACACTTATTTAGATCTGGCCTCCGTTATTTTTTTAAACTGCCTGTAAACAGTATTGGTCCAGTCCCGTTACCTTCCGTGTTACTAGCACACGATGGTCGTGTTACCAGCACACAATGGTCGGTAAGGATTTTATCACTCTACCTAGTCGCCTGATCAGCCTTTAATACTGTTCAACCTTTAATGTGGTTGCCCTGCTCCGGATATAAGCCAGTCAAGTATGGCAGAGACTAGATATCTGATGAAACCTGTATTAGGAATCAGCTGTATCTGGGCCAAAGTGTGCTAAGTTTGTATTGAATCAATAGCCAGTCTATAGGGTTCACACTCGCTTGGCAACCAAAAGCCTCTTGATTTTATTCTGGCCTCTTTAACAAACATGGATTTTGTCCTGTGTTCGTAGGCTTGCGATAGAGTACTACACTGGAACATTGATCTAATTTGGCCATAATTACGATCTTCTTCCACTCTGTCTTTCCTCCCCAGCCTGTGTTCCGAGTATGGGCATTTGTCATTTAGCCGGTGTTCACTCTATCTGTGTAGGTGATATACCTAGAAGAATTGTTATTTTTCTCCCACTAGTTATAAAATGACTGTTTTGTTTACGTTTAAGTAATTATTTCTTAATCTTATAGAGTATGTTACATTTAGTGCAGCCAAATTTAGATAAGATTACATGGCAAACGGAATATCACCCCCCCCCCTCCCAGAAACAAATTCATTGTAACCTTATTCCTGACTTATTAAAACTAACTAAATGTCAGCTAATTAAGTATAGAGTTCTGTTAGCTATTCTGAAGATAGAGCATGTCAATTGTCATTCTGGAAAATGCTGTAATTTGATTGTGCCGTTTGTTTGCAAAACTCAAGCTAACTTTAGCTGATTCAGGATAAATCACTGAGGATTTATATTGCGAGTGATACAGAAATGTCCCACTAACAGTGGATCAGATCTTTAGGATTTAAAGATCAGAGCCATTTTGTGTTGTGTTTTTTTTATAGATTAGCAGTTCTTTCCCGAAAACAAGTGAAAGATGTTCCTAATAAGGAAAACCAAAAATGATAAAAAGTTAATAGATAAATGCCCTATCAGTAGCGAAAAAACAGATATAAAACACTTCGGCTGATCACATAAACACAACATGATGTGTTGTACTGCTGTTTAAAATGCTACACGATCACTCTACGATGTCATAATAGCTTTTCATGTTTCTACGGTAAAAATAACTTTTATCAGGAAAATATGTTTTTGTCAGGTTTAGACAAATTGATGCTGCAAGATGTAATAAATAATAAAGTTAAATAAACCGAAGCACAAGTTTAAATATGAGAAAACAAAAAAAGAATCAGTGTTACCGATATATTACTATATTAGTATATAGTAATATACGGTTTTATAGGTATGACACAAATGTCAAAGACAGCTTACAATACCATATCAAATGTTAGCACATTTTAGCTTAAATAACTATTCTACCTAATGTTATCTTGAATTCACCCAGTGACCATAAAATCAAGAAAGAACCAATAAAGGTAGATTCTGTTTTATATCCCTGATGACTGCTTATTACTACTACTACTACCGTTTCAGTGTTTGTTAAGATTCATTTCTACAACTAGTTCTGGATTTATTCGATGTTTAAACTATAGCACAGTACTTTGAGCGAAAGACGTCTTTCATGGGAAGACCGTTTTCGAGGACATCGAAGAACAAGACCAGTACCCAGTAAATTGAATACTTCTTCATGTGGCTGCCAAGACGTCTGCCAAGATTATACGTGTATATATTCTTTACTGGTAATAAGAATGATTCACCCCGACGAGTGATTGTCATGTCTTTGTGTTATCTAATATCAAGTGTCACGATGATCTGTTATGATGATATTGCCAAGTAAATTACATATTGGCCACCATCAACAACAACAAAAATGTATTTATAAATCAACATTATGCGGTTTATTAAACCGTTATTATGATGTGTGTGTGTGTGTGTGTGTGGGTGTGTGTGGTCATATTTGTACTGTCGTCACTCTTCTGTTGTTCATTCACATTACAGATGGTACATCATTTCCTTTAATTGGTTCGTTCTATGTTGTTCCATAGGTTAAACTATGATTTACCTATGATGCAAATGTATGAGTTTCATTGGGTTTCTTGATTTCTTACAGGTGATTTTCCTGCATGGGTTAGGAGATACGGGGTAAGTGAATTAAACTAGATCCAACAGACTTGATTCTTGGTGCAGAGTTTGTTGGAATATTTGTTTATTCATCTCGAAGTAGGCATTATTCTAATGAGGTGCTCTAGACTAAACATTACAGCTTAAAACTATTGAAGATGGAGAAATAATTTACATAATCACAACAGACTCGAGAAAAAAAAACATACAAAATTTGTGAGCGTAGCCAATTAAGCTTCATAAGTCGAGAAATTATGAAAAACGATTGCTGTAGAATAATCTTTCGGTCATCAGTCCACTTCCAAGTTTTAAATTTAATGAAAGTCGTATTATTTCAGCCACGGCTGGTCAGAAGCCTTTACCATGATCAGACAGCCCCATATCAGATATGTTTGTCCAACAGCGTAAGTATAAGTCAAAGAAAGTATGAGTTTTCACTAATAACCATTGCAACATAAATAATTTATGGTTATTGGATTAGATTATTATCATTTTGTTCTACCACATTATCTGATGTTACTGTAATTTTCATGTATTAAAATTGTACTTTCCAGAAATGCAATTCCTGTCACGTTAAATGGTGGTATGCGTATGCCATCATGGTAAGTACTCAGCCTTCTAATTTTGCTTGTTGTACACTCTTAAGTAAGAGTTCGGTGAACTCTCAGTTAACCGAAACTTGATTAGCCAGCATTTTGTTCAACCGAACAACAAGATGTGTCAATGATCGTGCCATTGATTGTGATTGGTTTAAGTGGTAACAGATCTACAGATAACAGACTGTTAATTACATTATGACAGAAATGCTACTCCCCAGTCTGCCAACAAAATGTTAATTGTTTTATTTACCATGAACTAATTACAGTCTAAATGCTCTTCTTGCCGCGGATTATCAGTTAATTTGCCAACTGTTGCTGCTTCAAACAGGTGAGCCCCCCCCCCCCCAACTGACTGTTTACTTTGGGAACCAGAGGAAGATGTGGGTGATGAGGATGTTTTTAAATTAAAATCGTGGTTTGCTGAAGTCTCGGTGCCCTGTTTGCTACCACTAACTGGCAAACAAATCAATCCATATGCTATCCTTTTAATTGAAGATGACAACCACTTTGTCAGAGTTTACACATGTTGAAGTGGTTGAATACACTAATGTCCTTGGCCTACCTTGAAGCAACATCAGATGTCGAACAGATGTGCCTACCAGTGCTACAACACTAGCCTGAACAATCAGTCGGAAGAACATCTTGTCCATTTAAAACAAGAGACTGTTTCTCCATTTTATTTTTGGTTTTTGTTAAAGTCAAGCAAATAATATATGTAAACGAGGTAAACATAATCACCGCTAATCATTAAGGGAGTAGTTTACTGTTAACAGCAATATATCACCAAACCATCACTGGTCACCAGATTAACCATAAAACATATCCTTGTCCCTCAACCACTCTAAACAATTGAGTGTTGACTGCATTTCATTATGTAATTCCTGTTTCCTAAATGCTGTGTTGGCATTTTTGGCCGCCATTAATTAATGATATTTTGTGTCAACAAATAACATCAGACAGAACAATTTTTGTTTAACCATTGTGTATGTCAGTTCCACAATTCTGGTATGAGCTAGACTGTTCAGTATCAAATATAATATTAATAGCATTGTGTTAACAATATAAAACAAGGACATTTCTTTGCGACAGTACCGTGATGTTTTTGTTGTTTCACCATGATATGGCTATCATTATGTGCTTTGGTAGCTTCGTGATGGATGACCGATGTCGGCACTTGTACGGTAGCAGCTTCCTTAAAATCACCTTTGTTAGCTTTGTCTAGGGATGATGTAAATTGTAAAACTAATAGATGGTATTCACTTCATGTGTTCTCTATAGAAACCTTTTATGATGTGTTTTATATAAAAAATGGTAACTGCTTGGTTATATTACACTGACATCATTGTATTAGTCTGTGTGTGTGTGTGTGTGTGTGTTAGTGGGTGGGGGAGGGCATCATAGCAGTACCCGCATGGTTGTTGACTAAATAAGTTAGATGGTTTTTAAACAAGATTTGTCCCCAGTTGTTAACTCTACCTGATGGTGCACAAAGAGTAATTTGATAAATGGCCGGGTTTAAGACTGCTGTTTTGTCACATTCTGTTTCCAGCTAATAGTAGACTAGTACCGTAGTGTAAAATGTACCGTGCAAACAGTTATGGAAAGGAATTTAACCATGCTCCGAGTTCTATCAATGTTTTCAACGGAGAAGATTTCATCATATGCTAGATTTTGTGTTATTATTGCAGCTCGAACAAGTTGATGGAGTTTAAATTAACATTCTGCACATCTTAGATAATAGGGCCATCATAACGAGAGTGACCGGCCTCGTAATACAGATATCTACATCTGCGTTATATAACCTTAGCGTGAACAATTTTGTGTTCGCATCCATGATGTTTCTTAATGAAGGTGTGATAATTGAAAATACTACTTTATTTAGCTACCATTTTGTGTGATACCTAGCCACGTTTTGGGGTTTACTAATTCAACAGTCAGTAAAAATAATCCTCATATCCTCTCTGTATGGAATTCTCATATAATGGTGATCAGTTGAACTGGCTTCAGAGTTGCTAACTACTGGCTCTTTGTATCCTGCTTTAATAATCTTGAGGATATACACTTAGAGCAGCTGTTATGTTGGTGATAATGACCAGCCGTGATCATGAGACTTATAATGATAACACTGCCGGATACAGTTGATATAATTTACAGAATACGTGGATCTAATTATTACCTGTCCAGTACATCATGGTTGGCATTGTTGTTAACTGACACAGTGACTGAACTACCAGATTTCCTTAATGTATATTATCAGGCCTTATTGTTAATTGGGCGACTTCAGTAAATGAAGTTAATGGACAAAATCATGCCTTTGTTATGTTACGTTTATCATCATCATCATCAGTACGGACTAATATGATCTGTGTTGTGAATGTTAAATCGTTTTATACTTGACAATAAGTACATGGAAATTCTTCGTGGTGATAGATCCAGGAAACTCGTCTTCGTTGATCGAAGTAATCGTTTAATTTCCTGTGGTTTGGTTTTTATTTTTTTGTTTAGTTTTAGTCTGTGCCAGTGGGGAAGATTGTATGAGACGTAGTACTGCAAGTTGACCATTCCATGGACTTGTATGCTGTATCATTAATTGAGAGTGCTATTTTCATATGGATCAGAGCCACAACTACTGGATAATTATACAGGTTTTAGACTCGAGATGACAGATACTCTTATCGTGCTATCTTTATGTGTGTTGTTAATAGACCCGGTGTTCATTTTTATCAGTAGACAGGCACCAGGTTGGAACTAAAATGCGCATAGCTTTATATATTACTTCATAGAATGTTTGGATGCTAGACAGGGTTCAGTATTCCATCCATACCGGATTTGTCATGTCTGTTGGGTACTGCTTTGATGCCCTAGAATTTTCTACTTTTGAAGCCTATCACTTAGTATCAGTAGTATTTACCACAATAATATTATTATTATTATTATCATCATCGTGGTCATCAATTGTGCCCTCAGTCTCCAGTTATGGCTTTCGATCTCAGCATTACCGGTATCTGTCCGGCGTTTCCTGTTTTCATCCTTTGTTCTTACTGTGGAACCTGTCTAAACAGACCCTCCATGGGATGGCTAATAATGGCTGGTTTAGACAGGTGGTCAGTTTATTCAAATAGTCTGGTCTAGATAAACAGAGTACAAATAGAGCCAGTACCCCAGTACCCCAATGTAGCGAATTGGACCACAGATCACTACCACCCGCGTTCGTATCTCGGATTGGGCATATCTGAAGGATGTTTCTTCTTTGACTTCATTTCATTCAATTTAATCTTGTCAGAGTTAGATACAGAAGAAGGAGCTTCTGTTGGTGGAGAGGGATTTTGTTTTGGTCAATAAACCCAAGTGTTTCCCCTTTGTCCCCCACATGATTAGACACGTTTATTCTTGTAGTATGAAGGGGCACCTCCGCATCTACCTTTGGAGGTCGCTCGGCCCATTTAGCCTACGTTGTGCACAAAAGTGGCCGTAAAACATTCATCATCATCATCATCATCAGTACCCCAATGATTAATGCGGAATAAAGTGAGAATTATTTTGGCAAACAAACAATACAGCTATGACCCATCTGGATTATATTTCGAAGGAATTATTGATGACGCATTGATTAACACAGCTCTACTCTACTGACAATTGATTTTTACAATGTTTATAAGGAAATGTGCATTTATCGTTTGTATCAAGCAGATCAATTCCTGTGTATCAAATGCAATTAATTAGTAATGTCTTTGTTTGCACAATAGAGCCAATCGTCAACGGTGTAGAATGTGGACAATGTTTCTTGTTGAACTTACCATGTGTGACGTATCGATCACATCGGTATGATTAGTTAATTTATCACATAAAACATCATATTGGGAGATGATGTTCCGCCAGTGTTCAGAATAGACAGTGGCCAGTTTATCGAGATTCAGTAACAACAGCCATGCAGTTCCCATTTGCACAGAATATTGATGTTACCAGGGATCAATTTGAACAGGTTCAACTGTATATTATATATAAATTATTTTTGAGTGACGGCTACATTCCCTCACAAGTATACAGCATCTGGCCATTAGAGGCCGATACCTCTGACTGAGCTGAGAGATACCGTTTCTGGCCAGCCAGTGTGTGGCACCAGACTTAATTGATAGTAATAATAGAGCTATACTATCAACGGTACTGAAGGGCATTTATACAGGTAGAGGGTTTTATGGCTGGTCAGATATTAATGTCCGTCAGTAATGAATCATAATGTGGTATAGACGAGATACAAACTATCTCCTACAGGTGCTGCTGTAACATATTTGGTAATCTATTTATTGCATGACTGACCTCTAGATCCAGGAGGCAGCAGCCGTGAGTAATTTACAAGTTTTTCATACATTAAAGGTTTTACGTTCTAACATTGATATATATTGTACCCACTGGTGCGTGAATAAACCACAAATCTCTTCCTTTGTAAATGTCAGATCATAAAACAGTACATTGATGGAGTACTTTTTTTTCTTTTCTGCGATGCAAAACATCAATATTTGTGAGCATATTTCTCATATTATGTTTTGGAATCCAGTCAGTACTATAAGACGGTTCCTAATTGAGAGGCTTAGTTTGCACCAATTAGACGTATAGATTTTGGCAAACAATGCACATTTTTGTGAAAAACTCACGATATACTTCCCTTTCCCGTAATTTATTTTTGAGATATACGTCATCACGCATTAACTGTTTTCGTCATAAAGTTTAGTTTTGCATTTACTAAACTGAAAGACATATTATTAACCAAACAAACACTGATATAATAATAATAATAATAAGTTATATTTAATAAAGCGCCATTACTAGCAGGAGCCATTCAGAGGCGCTGTACAAATAATATGTAACATAATAATACCCCAAATAATATGTCTGTAAAAATTCTGTAAATGATTTAAAAGATGATAATTATTTATCTGTGAAAGCAATATTTGTATGTATATAAAACAAAACAAATGTGTGGGCGTGGGCATGCTGCGTGTAACTCGCCAGAACTAACTTCAGATACAGTGTTAATTGGATACCACCAACTAAGAATCTGATTGGTTCGCTTGATCCTACAGATTCTGATAGGGATTAATATCATGAAGGATATGAAACATCAACAAATGCTAAACTTATTTGTAAAATGTGGAAAGAAACATGTGAAAAAAGATAAATATTTATCGGGATAAATTACATTGATACTATTTCTTTTTGTTGGCTTGTTGGTGTTGTGGTCTATTAGAGTGCCCCGTGCGGCCCAACACTTCCAACTTCAGCACTCGAGGTGTCTGTTAGTGTTGCCTCACCCGTAGTCCATATTAGTCTAGCCTCTACCCATTGACCTCGGGTGTCTCGGAACAGAATCCAAAACTTCCGCTGGTATAGCTTTCTGGGTCACTGAGACATACAACCCCCCTTACCACATCAAGGAATGGACTATGAAGATGATGATGATAATGATGATGATGATTGATGTTTTACAGCCACTTTTGTGCACATGGTAGGCTAAATGGGCCGAGGGACCTCCAAACGTAATGAAGCGAAGTCAAAGATGAAACACCCTACAGATTGGACTATGAAAGCGGCATTGATACTGACCGAGTGGTTGTCGTTGAATGGTTGCCATTGACGTACACCACAGACATACAGATGTTTCAGCACATTTCAATTTGAATTTAATTTTCAAAGCATTTTGGTTATTTGCTACAGTTAAGAGGTCTGGTACACTGTTATTCAGACACCAGAATTGCGTATGTCTTTATGATGCTTCACAAGATCCCGTCATTTTGGTAGGGGGTAGCCCATCGGTGACGCATCCCAGGTGTGTCCAGCCTTGAAGCTAAACACTGAATTGGCTCTCAAACCCGTACACCATATGGCAATATAGTGATGATACAATTATAGAGTCACTGATTGGTCTCGTAAGTTGTTAGTCATTCTTATGAAGTACATTTCCTTTGCTAGACTTTCTTAATACAGAATCATTGTTTGCCACCTGACACTGCCTAGAAATATTCCCAATAGGGTTTTTCGCTGTTGTAAGTATTATTTCAAATCCTCAATTGCCTTTGGAGTATGCATTTTTGTGATATTATCTCTATTTGCTAGCTAGACTGTTACAGCCTTGTTAACTGAGGCTGTATAACTTGTTAGAGCTGAGAGACCACGATTAGTATTCAATTATCAAAATTGTATGCCCAAAACAACATAATATGGGAGAGGGGGCCTCTGTGGTCTAGCGGTAGTGTGTTGCACCACAGATCCCTACCACCTGTGTTCGAATCTCGGTTTGGACATATCTGAAGGTTGTTTCATCTTTGACTTCACTTCAGTACCTTTGGAGGTCGCTAGGCCCATTTAGCTTACCATGTGCACAAAAGTCGCTGTAAAACATCAATCATCATCATCATCATCATCACCATATGGGAGAGTTGAGAGAAGTGAGGGTTGTTTGATCAGAAATAACCAGAATCATTTCATGTTGAGGGGATTTCTTTCAGTAGGAGTTATCTTCTATCTCTATCTCTCTCATGTTGTTCAGTTATATTGGCACATTCCGTATTAACGAATATCTAAAACCGATGTTATTAGTTATTTAAGCCTATTAACGGACAGTTAGTAATTGTGTTGCTTCTCGTAATTACATTTTGGCGTGCCGGCTTTTGCTTTATTCTCAAATGCTGTCATCGTTTACTCGATTTTTTGTTGTTGCTTCGATGGGCAGTGGAAAGTGATATATAGGGGTTCTAGTGCTATGGTAACACGGCGTATGGGTATCTGAACTGACTATCATAAATATATCTTATTGGCTGTCGGACAGCTGTCTTCATATCATAGTAGGTAATAAACAGGTGTAGAGTGAGACAGTCTGTCCTAATATCTGGTCAGAAGGTTTGTTACATGTGGTCGTGCTGTAGATATTGACCATAATATCGTACATATCGGTGTAATTATCAAAATTAATCACGTTATCTGTCCAGGTCTATCCTCAATAGCTTCTTTAGATGATTCCTCGTGTGGACAATTGATTTGCTAATAGACAGTTGATGAGGGGAATTGTTGATCTATTTCGGTGAGTGTTATGTGGGATTTTGCCATTCCGGGTTATCAGTAGTATTAAAAAGATAACATTGCCAGATTGATCACTTCGTCCTCATCTACCGTTTCCCAGCTGCAGTTCGCGGATGTTAATGGATTTGCTTTTAATAGTTGTTGAATATTGCCAATTTATATGAATAATTTATGATGCTCTAAGGGTCCGTGTTGTTCTGTTTGATAGTTGTGTGTGGGTGTGATAATTGATCAGTGTTATACTTTTGACGTAGTTAGATTTGTAGCAGAGCAGGAGTTGGCTGCATATATGTCCAGTTCATTCCGGATCAGTTGTAAATAATTATAAGGGAGGTGATTATGTATTGGTAAGAAGTTTATTGGTCAAATGTTTATTTTATTTTTGATCTTATCTTAAAGTGTACAATTTGGCTAATATGCTTTAAAAATATGTTAGGTAAAATGTAATATATCTATGAATAATTCTGATAATTTATTGCATGAAATTTCTGTAAAATTATTGTAGTTACCTTATGCTAATTTTTGAAATATGTGTCAACATTCATTATAAAATGAGTAAATACACAATTGCTCATTTATTGCTATCCTCAATCAAGGATTGTCCTCACTCTCAATAATAATTTAATCTGTCTTATTGGTAGCCTTGATAATAAACTGTAGTGTTTTGTTAAACTGTCTTTTGATAAAGTCTGTTTAACCTGGCCTACCCCATTCGTGTGTGTGTGTGTGTGTGTGAATTAATTGTATAGAAATTATACCCAGCAAAAGAAATAACACTCGCTGCTGAACAAATAGGACGGAGAAAGAAAGTCCTGAATACTTCCAATCAGATTTTGGGGGGAAATTTCTTAGTGAAACACTTTTCATGTTCCAATGATCTATTCCTTGTCTCTAAATAATGAATTAGTGCTGACGAACTAATAAACCACTTCATGGTGGATGTTGATGAACTAATGAATGACTAATACCTCTAGAACCTTACCACGCCATCATTTTTATACCCGTAGCTTAAACCCCCATATACTTGCATATTATACCATACACTACTACTGCTTCATTGTTATCTTATAGACCAGAAGATTGTAGTGCTAGTTTTATGTTTGTGTAAAGAAGACTACTTAGCTGCAAAATATTGATAAGAAATTAATATCTGTATCTTCATGACATATTTAGCTGAGCTGGACTATTATACTATTGTTCCGTTATCGAGATGTCCAGCCAATTCTCATTATTGACATGCATGTTTTTTTACTGCTGTTGATGGTTAAATATTCAATCCAATACACTGGCTGATTTACATACATGATGTATTACAACTGAACTGAACTCATTAGAAAACAACAAAACAGGACAGGCTGATTGCTACTGCGGATTTGGGGCGTAGAATTTGTCAACTGCTTCCTCCTGAAGGAGACCCTTTTTATGCTGATGTATTGTTACGTCCTGTCGCCATAATATTGATCTGATTGTTGTATGTAAAACAGTATGGGGTGTAACATAAAAAATAAAGATCAAGTTACTACACGTTTGGTTCTTAGTCATTGCCGAAGGATGTAACAGTAATTTAGGTATAACTAGTCATACTGGGCATCCACATAATTACAGTATTTAGGGACACTTGCAGTACAATTGGTTGCTTACTGTGTTTATTGGGTGTTTCATCCAATCATTTGTCTGGGGAATCATATATTCCAGTTGTGACCATTATATGTATTTGTAGGATGAAACATTTCTCTGCTGCCAGTTATTCAGAATTTGTTTGCCAAACATTTGTCATCCTTTTAATGTCAGTGATGTTCACAGCATCCATTATGCCAGTGAGCTTTCGTGGTTTGGAAATGACTTACTGGGTCTGAGGTCAAGGATCATGAGTTTGATTGTTGTTCAGGTCAGAATCTTTTAGACCAGTTCATGCATCCATTTTATGGCTTGGAACGTCAGGGGTGACTGAGCATGGTGAGAGTTTAAAAGGGTCCATCAACTATGATATAATACAGATCCAGCACCTTGTAGGGGGAAAAAACTTACCCACAGTTTTGAATTTGTTTCATGAGATCTTAATAAGTAGTTTTTAATTTTCAGGTTTGATGTTTTTGGGTTGGACATGAAATGCAAAGAGGATGTGGATGGTATCAAGGCAGCAGCAGACTTGTGTAAATATGTGCATATTAAATTGTTATGTTAATGTTGGAAGTACTAATTCTTTCCTTACCATTGATGAAGCTGTAATGATGAATGTGGCCGTATATCGATTTAGAAGTATTCAGTCTGCTTAATTATTGCGATATTTCATTTTATACATGTTGACGTAAGAATGTTCTCTTTACAGTACAGAAGTATATTGCAGAAGAGGAAAAGAAGGGTATAGATAGAAGTCGCATTGTTGTTGGTGGCTTTTCACAAGGTGGGGCTGTTGCACTGTATTCTGCTTTAACCTATGACAAGCCACCCCTGGCAGGGATTGTTGCACTTAGTACTTGGTTACCTTTGGCACAAGGTTTTCCTCAGGTCAGTAAACACATGAACATTGTAGAGCCACTGCTCAACTGGTGACTGTTATGTTAAATAATACTTCGGATTATGATATTGAATTTTATATGATCTATAACTATTTTCAAAATACACTGGTTTACTTGTGTGTGTGTGTGAAATTAAGAGAAAGATTCCCACTATTTAAAGATGAAGTTCATAAAGCAACATAACAATGAAAAAGGGAAATTGAGAAATGAGACGTTATTTATTCTGTGGCCTCATGGGTTAGAGCGTGGGACTCCTTACTCATGGAGGTTGGAATTTCAAATGTGGTACTATAGTAGGCTTTTCATCCAACCAGCCAACTGGCAAGGTTTTCTCTGCTGAATATGCCATTTATTGTATATTCTCAATTTGTTTAGAATTAGTCCTGATGGTGAAGCTATAAATTACAGACCATATGTGTCTTATTTGAAGTAGCAAAGTTTTACGTATGTGTCTCATTTGAGGTAGCTAGACACATAAAATAACTGCCATTTCGGCCATTATTATCACTATTGAAATGATTGCGTGAAAGTCTGAATATGGAGAAAATAATGGTGTGTCTACGCCTTTATGGTAAACTTATCCTAATACATTTAAAAACATCAAAAAAGAATCTTGTGTTTTAGTAAAAAGAAGGCAGAGGTCATGATCACCTGAAAAATTTAAGTAAAAATGTGACATAGTGGTAAAACGGCAATGATTTATGTGTTCATTCACTTCTAATATATAGTGGTTGTTGCAGTGAGTTCATGGCAATTATTATTATATAAAAAGTATTTTATAAATATATTTTAAGAAACAAAATGGTATAACATTGTGAAAATTTGTACTGCATCACTCATAGAACCCATTTTACTATATGGGCATGGATCCTGGAAACTAACCAAAAGATCACTGAAATAGAATCCACATAGTGACCTTCCAAAAAAGGATGAGAGTTTCATCGAACAATGCCATCAACACAGACACAAGTGAAACAGTATTAGCCTTTGGTTTGATCTGTACAGTTTCTCTCTGTTCTGGTTTCATGTTAATAAATATTCAGAATCGAGAGTGGTGCCAGATTAATACTTATATTTTAAAGCAATCCTTGTCACGAAAATGGACTTCTAGGTGTTGAGCTTTCAGTCTGTCATTGTCATTTTGCAGCCAGTTGGATATCACAAATAAAATCTCTGTGTCATAACAAACACATTATTTGGTGATCGGTCATCACTGATAGAGCAGCTTTCTTATTTCCAGGCAGCTAAAGCTAATAAAGAGACGCCAATATTCCAGGCCCATGGCTTGGCCGATCCCATTGTTAACTATAACTTCGGGAAGATAACGTCCGAATTAGTCAAGTCATTCAATTCAAAGTTGGAGTTTAAATCCTATCAAGATATGGG
Source organism: Paralvinella palmiformis (assembly GCA_025642065.1). NCBI lineage: Eukaryota > Metazoa > Annelida > Polychaeta > Terebellida > Alvinellidae > Paralvinella > Paralvinella palmiformis. The sequence continues at coordinate 512,109 of JAODUP010000068.1, read as the reverse complement.
CCACAGTTCATGTCAGAAGGTAAGTAGTTTTCTTGTGTTTTTCTATTCATTTACCAAGAGTAACTGTTGTGCTAGCCAGTGATATCAAACCCATTCTAATCAGAAACTAACTACCAGTAATCCAAATCATTTTGATGGCTATGTCTGACTAACAACGACTTCGGACTCAAGTAGAATTTATTAACATTTAGCTTCAACCATCTGTTTATCCACAGTGGTACTTTTCTGTATACGATGTTCCACTTGATCAGCTCATTTGCCTTTTTTTTTACAGGAGATGGATGATGTAAAGAAATTCATAGACACACATTTACCGTCATTAAAGCCTCAGTAGGTTATCATACAAAGTGTGTTCTGGCCTCCGTCAAGTTTGTTTTTATTTAGCCCGTTATCATCCTTTAATCAGATGAGACGGGCATTTACTCATCATCATCTTGTTATCATCCTCCGTTTGAGATGATCACCGAGTGATTCGCCGACGTAATGTATATCGCAAGAGTCCGGAACGAACCAGGAAAGATTATTATACATCAGCTGAACGTTTGACTGCTGGCTTAGTGTTCAGAGATCTCTCTCGTAATGATTCTATATTGTTAGGTAATCTATACATGATGTACATCTTTGTTGTGGTAACTGTCAAGTGTTCAGTATATAGTTACCATACAACTTCTGTTCTGCCACAACATGGGAGTAAATATAATAGTGTTTTGTTTCAAATGATGTAACACGGGAAAAGAGCTGATGTTGCTAGTTTACGGACAGCCAATTTGCTGATTATTCTATGTTACTGTTTGTGATTTCATGGATTAGAACCTCGAATGGTTTCTTACATTTATGCGTTTAGAAAGATCTGATATTTGAATAATAGATACCAGTTGGGATGGTGATGCATTGAAAGTGATGCATACTGCACTCTGAATTTTATTGCCAAAGAAGTGAAATAATTTGCCAAACCTCCTGTTAACATTAACTGTGATTGAATGCCAGGAACAACCTTAACAAGCAGATGCTAGCAGTTGTTTGAGAGTTAAGGAAGAACATGTGTATAAACGTAAAGAGGCACGAGTGTTATAAGAATAGGTCATTTGTTATTAGCATAATCACCCACAAAAATACTGTATATAGTATATTTATGTGCAGGTCCTTTTGGCGTGCAGCACGAATGAAATATCATAATATATGTTTTGTGATCTTACTGGAAGGTATTTGATGTGGATAGTTTTCCCAGCTGTTGGTCCAGTTTTAAGAAATGTTGCCATTCCTAATAAGTTTGAATGTGTTTGCCTTGTATAGGTTTATTTGTCACAGGACACAATATATGTGATGGGTCAAGTGTATACATTATGATATAGTATGTAGATCTCTTCTTACTCACTAATCCTTATCAAATTAGCAATAATCTTGCACATGACTGATAAATATTGCATTTAAAGTTGTGTTATGAACATTGTTTGTTATATAATGCATTTGTTAGTAGTGGTCTGGCCATTTTAAATCACTTTGTTTCCAATGTATTTTGGATCATTTACCAGTGTGTGTGTGTGTGTGTGTCCCAGAGATATGTGTGTCCCAGATATGTATTTTGAGATTTTCCACATATGTACCCTGCCAAGATGGACACACGCACACGTTTGTACATATACATGCACACGACAGGTGATACAAGCAAATACTAGTCACCATTGATAGAGTTAAATGTGTGAATGTATTCCCAGCAAAGAATAATAAGAAAATTATGGGGTTTGGTTACTTTTATGAAGAACAATGCTGTTCCTCACAGGTCTGTGTAACGTTCCCAGTTAGTCATAGTTTTGATGTTTGAAGCATTTCTAGAAAAGAAGATTATGAACACAGTACATGGTATATAGCTCATACTGTGACAACATAGCACTTGCAACATTGCTTATTTCAAGTTATTTTCGTAAGTTAATATACCAAATTCAGATACGTTATCACCAGAGATTTGGTAATCAGCTTCAAGGTGGCTTCCATGTTGCACAATATTGACATGGTTATCACTTACCATGAGCAGGTGTGCAAAGATTGCACATGTGTTTGGTTGTGTGATGTATTCATTATGACCATATTAAAGCTTGCATCCTGGAATGGTTCTTGGTGTGAAGGGACAGCAACAATACTGTAACCGTTATGTTTACTAAGTTGTGTTTTGAAAAGGATGAACTGTTCCTGCATCATTTAGGACAGTGATTTCAATACTTCTCGACACCAGTACTGATTTACTCTGCCCAGGTCATCAATGCACTAGTCTGATCCTTTATTTATAAACTTCCATGATAGCCTCTAGATACATTCCGCCTTTTCTTGTACTAAGCACAGTGACAAGTATTATGGTGATTTAGCAGATGATGAACTGTCGTATACGATGGAACCTGTGCACACCCCGTTTTTCACACATCTCTAGTTTTATATTTCTAGCTATCTTTATAAACGTACAAATGTTCGAGATTTTGCCGAGGAGGTGGTCATCAAACACGATTCTATGCAGAATCTTTGATAATAATGAATTTGTAATAAAATTCACTCTAGCCATTCATCGTGTGGTGCTGCATGGCAAAATAGAAAGTGATATAACATTTTCCAGCTCCGGGTCTTTTGAATCTATTAAATACAGTTAATGGTATGTAATATTTCTACTTGAACATGTTTTTGTGATGTTTTGCATTCAGCACAAGTCGAAACACGGTGCTTCGCATGTAGGATGAGCATAGTTGACAAAACTGTGAATGATATCTAATTTTAAATACAGATAGTGAAGAATATAAATGTATGATGACAAATACCGAAATAAAACATTTGAAACAGGTTTCACTCGTTATATATATATATACCATGGCCCAAGCCCTCCCATGGAGGTTACAGAGCCTGTGGACACTCGGCTATTGCAGGGTTCCAGATGTGTGTATGGAGAGAATAATACATTTTTTTTAATAATTAGGTTTGTCGAATCACTTTTATAACGCCACAGTAAGCATCAGCTGCTATGGTGCTGCCTTTAGCGCTATCTTGATATCCTAAACAGTGCTGAAAAAATTGTTGCATTTTAATAGCTTTACACATGATGAATGTAGGAGGTTCTTTTTCACAGGAAAAGTTTTTTAAAAGTAACAACTGTAATACGAAATAGTGACGGGCATTTATTACCACTTTCTACTGCAAAATTCAACATATTACAATTACAGAATCATGTGTAATGCCAAGAATGGGCAAGGTTCCCTCCTTTAGCCACACCTGTGTCAAAGTGTCTACGTTGTGTTCCACTTAATGATTCATATATTTTTTTTTTTTTTGATATTTGATTTAACCAGCTATAATCATAAATAACTGCCGTGATATTTATAGCACAGAATTGTAAACTTAGATTAATTAAATGGCTTAAAGTGACAAAAGCGGGGCACATTGTTAAAGGACACTACCAGAACAACACTCGTATAAAAGGCTGTAGCAAAACGGTAATCAGCTACATCACCAGCGTGCGTACAACATACCGTCTAAGAAGCAGACAGGATATTCATCGTAATTAAATTAAGTGACAACTGATGGACAACTTAGCAAACCTGTAATGTAGTGACGAAGTGTTTCGTACCAAGACGAAACACATACTCGAACCTGTCGATGTTTTTATTTCCAAAACCTTTTGCAGAGCTCCATAAGCCACAAATCCTAAACCAAAACCACATCCACTGGCATAGGAAAAGCTGCCTTCTTTTATAAAACCAATCACACTTCTTAAATTGGAGCACATGAAACCAGTTGGACCTGAATCCGGCTTGGTACATTTTCCTTCTTCTCGTTTCATTTTCCTCACTGTCTCAAGTGGACCACCGTATGACGTATCATCCATGACTTTTAATACATCTTCACTGGTTGGGAGACATATTCTGGCGAATGGGTCGGGATGGCCTCGTCGCACCATGGAAATTTGGACTGGAACGAGACATTGTCCATCACTGAAGTGAGATGTTATTTCAGAAAACCTATCCATCATCTTTTTGCTTGCCAAAGAAGGAGAGTCGGATTTTTCACGAAACTGCAGAATCTTCTGCAATTTTTGTAATATGGAACGACTTCGAAGAACATAAAATCTTCCCAAATTATTTTCCATCCCATCATCACGACAAGATGATTTAATTGATAACAAGACATTCCACTCTGTCACAAGTTCACTCCAAAGATATTGAAATGGAGCTGCTACTCCTAACTTTATATAATTAATTCTCTTCGCTGGTGGTAACTTCTCATATTTTTCCATGTGCTGCCTCTGTTCAGATAGTTCCCAGTCGTGGCCAGCTACACTGTCTGGAAAATTGGCAGGGTACGAGAACCTTCCTGCTTCAACCATGGTACTATGATATTCCTTAAGTCCGGCTACCCGTGCTCCTCTGTACACAAAATTGATTAAGAATGGCACTGACCAGCCACTTGGTATAATTACATCCCATCCACTGCCATACCCCAATGAACAGGAGGCATTACTGTCTGTGCTTTGGTGCCCAGGATTCTGGATCAGTAAGACAGGAATTCTTGACTCGTCATCAGTTAGTGGTAGGTCTGTTCCTAAGAGAATTCAAGATGGGATTTTTCACATAACAAACAAACCAAGAAAATGAACAAATAAGAGCGAATAACATATATTTACAGATTACTCATTTATGACACTAAATAAAACACTTAAAATGACTCCTATCAGAAAAATAACGAATGAACCAGTTTACCTGGAACAAGTAATCTTGAACGTAAAGCATTAATCTCAGAATCTGGTTGTTTTGTAACCTTAATGTCGTTCCGCACATCGGGTTGCCACAAAGGAGACCAACTAACATCATCAAGAATCTGACATTCATTAGCAGCTGAGCAACTTTCTGTAAAGACGGAGAATATAAAACTTGTTCTATGAACACTTGAGAACATGAATTACCCCTAGAATAAAGATATTAACTTCAAAATTTTCTCCAGATAGCAACTTAGCCCACAAAATTGAAATACCATTAATTTATCAGTTATTGATAACTGCCAAATAAGGTACAACACAGAGTCAAACCTGATTAATCTGGACATGCCAACACGTCTCTATTGGTGGGTATCGTAGCAATATTATAAACTGCAGATGGAGGAATGGGTTAGCATGATAAGATATTCATCTTGTAACAGAATTAGACTGTCACTCAAACTGTTGAGACTTGTGAAATAGATCTCCTGCATTATAGAAACTTGTCTGCTTTTATTATGGAGAACTAGTTGACTTTTTCAGTATATTGTTCACTGAAATGACTAATAATCACATCCTGCTTTTTGCTATGTGAAACATAATCTCACATGCAGAACATGATTCTACTTGTACAGGATATCTACACAGTTAAAATTGGTTAGAAAGACTTCTGTATCAATATATCAAAGACCCACAGAAACATGCATATGACATCAGAATATCTACCCAGATTCAGAAGCTCAGATACTGCATTATACAAATAAAGTGCAATGGAAAACATCCACTTTCCAGTTCTATTGATCTAAAGTCCAAGTTATCACTGCAACTATACAGGATGATAGATGTTTTACGGCCACTTTTGTGCACATAGTAGGCTAAATGGGCCGAGCGACCTCCAAAGGTAATGAAGTTAAGTCAAAGATGAAGCAACCTTCAGATATCTGCCCACGCCGAGATTCGAACACGGGTGGTAGTGATCTGTGGTCCAACATGCTACCGCTAGACCACGGAGGCGCTGAGCAACTATACAGGACCAAACTATATTATAAACAAAATATATATATAAAATATAAATAATCTACAATGAAACAAAGTAAATATGACCTGATATTAATATGCGTTATCACTAAATAAAAATCAGAGGTCAAACACACAAAACGGACCTTTATCATCATAATGGACCATAGATTTTTTTGATGGCAGCAATTTCCGGGGATCTCGCACAGTCAGTCCAACAATGCAGTGTGGAAGAATTTCTGCTGGTGATTCAGTTTCCACTAGACCATCCCAGAATTCTCTCTGTTTCCTATGTATATTAATTAACTTCTGTTCAGAAAAATATTTCTTCCACCAATGATCTATTGGAGAACGTGAGTGATATTTTGGCATTTCTGACGTTCTATCAACCTGAGTTAGCTGGGCATCGCCAGCTGATTCAATTCCGCATTCAACATCTGAAATGATTAGTGATTCCCGCAATATCTGATTAGACAGAGGTCCAGTCAACTGAAATCTACAGAGCAGATCTTTCAGTGATGTCACGTTTACAGAACCATTTGTAAATGTTTTCAGCTGATCTAAAACTTCACATTTTACTCCTGAAGTCATTTCCACTTCAGCTTGCTGATCTGTACACATGTTTTCCTCCTTTGGTGTTTCAGAATCTGTCTGAAAGGATGGCGTTAACGATTTCTCCGATTTCATCCCATATGCTTTCTTCAACTCTTCCATAAAGTCTTTGTACATAGCAGGATGTGTCCAAATCCATATCTGTCCCAATCTATCCGGAACACCTGGTGCCGAAGATCCAGCCTGTGTATCTTGCAGACTAGTAGCGTCAGCTCTACACTTCCACATATACTTAACAGGACCAAGGACACCATAAGGATACCTGTTACAGCAGTAGACCATTACAGATCCTTCTCTTTTTCCATTTAAGAATATCTTGGCTCCAAACGTAAGACCTGGAATGTGTATAATTTTTCTTCGTTACTATTATATTTTTGGGTTATAAATCAGAGTCGAAAACAAATTGATAAATGAAGTAGAAAACAATTCATCCTAAAAATCCCACAGCCAACCAACAGTATTGTTAAACTGATAATAAATTAAGGATCCAGAAAAACAGACCTGTATCTGGATTGGTGAGATGATCAAGACCCATTATTATATCTTGAACTGGACCACTGATTTCAATACAAGCATAATAAGACATGTCCTGGACAACAAAGGGTACAAAATATCTTCAATTATATACCTAATAATCACCAAATATAATGTAAATAATAAATTTATCCAAATACATTTCAAGAGATTAATTCCAGGATCTTGGTAGATTTAATTATCTCAACAAACTTACAAAAATTACTCATTCAGTATATGATATTTGTTATTGTATAAGTTATGTCTGCAGTTTTCTACCAAATTATATATACCTGAAGCAAACAATATTTTGAGGTAGCTCTATAAGCTGCCCTAGAACCTTTATCATTTGGATGTAAGGCTATTCTATAGCCCCACTTCTCTGTCATGTGAAATCTCTTTGCGTGCCAGATGTGGGTTTCCAACCAGATATTTTTCTGTTTTCTTCGGTTGTATTCTTCTAGCAGGTTACCCGGTCTCCTGCGATGTTTTCGTGATGGTCTCTTATTTTTTGAAGGAGGACCAGCTTTGACATACTGTAAAACAAATAAAAAAGTGTCAAATATCACTAATAAACAATGTATAATTACTGTTGACTGAATCTGTAAAATATTCTGAAAATTTTATTTCACTTCATTAATATAGGTATATATATCATGGAATTTTGATTAGCCTCGAACAATCACAGATACTGCTAGTAGCACGATTACACTTCTTGACAATGACACATGTATAATAGACTAAATCCATATTCTAAAACATTACTTTATTACCTAAAATATTCTAGAAATCATAAAGTAACTGTTAAACATCTTTTATGTTTTTAATACGAACTAACAAAAGATTTTAGGAACAACATAGTTCCAATGAGGAACCGTAGTAAATATTTGTTTAAATTTAGAAATGTGTTATCTCGGATGACATTCCTCCGATACATCAGTGTTTCTACTACTTCTAATAAGAGATTTCTATTCTGGTTAAGGGATTTAGTGGTTGGTTATGTATGACCCGAGTTATCCATGCTTAGAAGCAGAGATGTCAAAAAGCCAGCTTTTATGGCTATTAATAATGGGGTGTCCCTTAGCATAGCTGATAAAGGTAGGACTGGTGTCTTTTACTGACTTTAGCTAGATTTTACAGACTGTTATGCCATTTACTGGCCAATTGAAAATAACAAATAGAAATGACAATTATACAGCCTTTTATTATACGATACATGCCTACACTTTATGCAGTATTATCCAATATATAGAGCACATTTAGCGTATCTCTTAATGTGCTTATAATATAAACTAATATTTGTATTTATAAATTATAAACCTTGCTGTCTGTCTGTCCGGTGACACTTCAGGTATGTTGGTATACCCGGTTTAGATCTGCCAAATCAAGTCACAATACAGACCGGAGATGTCAACAGCTCATCCAGTGGATTAATGATATAGAACACGACATTTTGTCTTGAATCGATAATCACAATGAAGGTTATCAAGTGATGACTGATGTTTTACAGCCACTTCTGTGCACAAGGTAGGCTAAATGGGCCGAGCGACCTCCAAAGGTAATGATGAGACGAAGTGAAAGACAAAACAACCTTCAGATATGCCCATGCCGGGATTCGAACACAGGTGGTAGTGATCTGTGGTCCAACATGCTACCACTAGACCACGGAGGCGCCCTGAAGGTTATGAAGTAACTGTGACATCATCATTATATCTTGTATATCAGCTTCTCAACACGCTTGCTGGCTCTGCCTTCTTGAAAGATATGTACTCAAAATTTGCTATTGCTCGAAGCAAACGTTAAAACAAGACTTGCCAGACAGAAGGCTACAAAATTAGTTGTGTGTTAATACATTCCGGATTATAGAGCGAGTGAATAGTTTGCTTAGCCTACAAATACAGCTATGAATCAGATTTGAAACCACAACTTGGAGGTTTGTAGCACACTGCACTACTGGAGCATCCTATTCTGCATGGTAAACAAATATAGTCAGAACAATATCTATAATGTCAATGTGAATGAATGTGCTGATTGGGTACATTAGTAATTATGCCAAATAAATAAGTTAATGTGTCACTGTCCTTTATTTAAATGTCTTTATAAAATGTGACTTGTGGCATGTAGATATTACCAAGAATTCTACATATTTGGCTAAAATTATTATTATATTTTAAGAGAAAAAAGGCAGTCTTTAGTAGAAAGATAAGACCATCTAAAGCTAGTTTTAACAATTGGCCAACCCTGCTCAAACACCATTTTGTCATTCTGGTGTATGAATTAACATTTAATATATAACGTTTTTCAAAATTATATACATTTAAAACAATCCGTTAGTCTTTACCTCTCTTTCAGCCCATGACTGCATTTTCCTAGGCAAACGTTTTACAAAATGACTTGCAGCTCTGCGTCTCATGTGCCTAGGTAGCTTCTGTAATGGTAAATTATTACCAATAATAGTCTTGGCTGCACTTGCCATAGCAAGCATTTCCTGTGCCCGAGCCTCCACATATTCATGAACAGACAGCTCTGCAATATATATTAAGGTATGCTGGTGTAACTAAGTTAAGTTTCTATAATTATATTAACTACAGTAGAAAGAATATTATTAATTCAGTCCACAAGATAACATATTTAATTCTTTTACCTGTTGGAGTATATGACTGGATATCTGTGTCCATCTTGACAAGTTTTGTCTTAAAAATAAAAACAAGTTTCATATATAATTAATTAATAAAGAACACACACACCTGTGCGTGTGATTTAAGGTAGTATTTCACTTACAAACTTGTTTACTTAGATAATTACTTTTTTAACAATAACGGTATTCTACAGTGGGACCATAGTTGTGCAATGCACTGGTGTATATTAGATATTTTACACGGAAAACTGAACTGATCTAAAAATTTATCTAAAAGTTTGCAAAACAAAGATCATTTCACAAACAGAGCCCTGTATTGCTTCCGAGATTCGCTACTGTGGAGGCAATTCCACGTAACTCTTCAGAAAATGAGGGATCTTGATAATGGCAGAAAAACAATGAAATTGTGGTCATAATTATCGATCTGGCCAGAGTGTTGCATGAACATTATATATGATTCTTATTTCTAAGAGAATATTATAACCAAATGCGAGTCGATTTATCAAAGGTGAATGAAACTGATGGTGACAATCCAATAAAATGAATGTGGACAATGCCAGTAGCTTTATTTTAATTTGTGAATCAGAATCTGGTCCCCTGGAGTCGGGCTTGGTCACTTCTAATTATCATAAGATCTAGATTTAGGGATTCTAGACATAACAAATTTTCTGTCATTTGTCATCATGGAAATATATTCCATCAATCACCGAATTTGTATGACTCATTTAATTTTACAAAATTCCGATAATTATAATCACATGATGATTATCATATTCATGTAATGTTTTGGTAAATATAAGTTAGATATAATACGAATAGTCGAAATAGACTATATAAAAGTATATGTTTATGGAGCTGTTCAAATCCCTAGTTAGAGGCCATTTAGCTTTAGGATATGCTAACACGGTATGGTAACAGTTTGACAGTGTTACGGCGTAAATGTTTTGCTGGGAGCTAACCCCTGTTATCTCACAGTAACAGTGTGAATCAGTAGGTAAGATCACACAATTTGTAAATATTACTATCAGGCTCTTTAATTATATTATTTAAGCATTCACTGAAGACTTCCCAATTAGTGAATTACATGGTAATTATAAAACTTCTGTAGCGCCAATATCCTCAAAAAGAATGGAGCTGACCTAGTAAAGGGGTCGGGCAAACTCATAGTCTGGGTACAATGCAAAGTTCATCAACAATGACCAGATGAAAAGGAAACTTAGGAATTCATCCCCTCAGGCTCAGTAGCTAAGATCAAACACTCTACAGAACCTGCTAGTGAGCCTATGATCACATTGAATGGATATCAGTCCTTCGCCAACTTGGATGCAAGATCACATAGAGGAATTGCTATATGCCTCCAACACCATTGACCACCTAGTGACAGAAGTCAGCTTGAACACAACATATGAGGAAAGCATTTGGCTACACATCAAGCTAAAAGGTAATACCCAGCTGCTTCTAGGTTGTGTGTATCGGAGCTCATCTATTACAGAGCAGAATAACTTTAAGGTATTTAATCACCTGAAAAAAATACCAGAGTATGATTACACCCACACAGTTATAGCAGGAGATTTCAATTATCCAGAAATAGACTGGACCACATGGAGTACGAATAAGTCGGAAGAGCACCACAGTCAGAAATTCACTGATGCTTGTAGAGATGCCTATCTTCACCACCACACAACACAACCTACTTGACATCAGCATGACCAAAACGGAAGCCTTCTGGACTTAATATTTATGAATGAGGAACATATGGTCCAGTTAATAGAATACCTACCACAGTTGGCCATAAGTGACCATGCATGCATGTTATTTATGTTCATGTCTACACTCCCACCACAGGACAGGCCCAGCCAAAGTTCAGATACCACAAGGGCTATTTTTCTACACCACCTATGAGAAGGCGATGGATCAGTTCATCCCCAAAACAGTGTCGACAAAGGATACCGGAAAAAGCTGTGGATGAATTGTACAGCTCTAACACTACACAAAAAGAAACGCCGGGCATGGACGAAATACAAACAGACAAAGTCATATGTAGACTACCTAAGAGCTACACAACTGAAGAATGAGATATCACAACTAACACGCTTGCTGTGTAGGGTGTGTTTGAAAGAGACCTAGCCAACAATGTGAAAAGCAACCCAAAGGCATTCTGGCAGTACTGTAAGTGTAATACCAAGCTGAAAAACAAGTCCAGACTAGGAGACTAGTGAGGGAGCATTAGTCCAGGGATATAAGAAGGCAGATCTGCTCAATGAGTACTTTGCCATCTATCTCGATTTCAGCAGTGTTTGATACTGTATCACACCAAAGACTGTTGAACAAACTGAAGGCATATAGTATAGTCAAAGACACATATGACTGGATAAGAGCATTCTTGACTGGGGGTTGTCAACAGTAGCCTCTCATCACGGCTGGAAGTGCTAAGTGGCATCCCACAGGTCAGTGTCCTGGGACCGATATTGTTTGTACTGTTCATAAACGATCTCCCTGACATCGTCCAAAGCACAGCACATATCTTTGCTGATGACACTAAAGTATACCGAAAGGTCCTCACCGACCAAGATTGTATTGAGCTGCAAGCAGACCTTACAAGGCTGGTAGAGTGCTCTAAAAAATGGCAGATGAAGTTTAATGCAGATAAATGCATTAAAAGTCCTGCACCTAGGTCACAGCAACAGGTATAAGATGGGGAGTTTTGAGCTGCAGACAACTCCAGTAGAAAAGGACCTCGGAGTGTTTGTCGATGACACCCTAAAGTTCTGTGATCATGTGTGATACACAGTAAACAAAATCAGTAGATTACTAGGGCTCATCAGATTGAGCTTCTCTTGTATAGATGAAGAGACTCTACCAAGGTTATTCAAGACCCTTGTCAGGCCCCCATCTAGAGTATGGGAATATTATATGGCATCCCCGACATCGGATCGGTAAGTTAGAAATTGAGAAGATACAGAAAAAGGTTGGTGTCACGCCTGAAGCATCTACCATTTGAGGAAAGATTACAAGCCCTTAAATTACCATCACTGCATTTCAGACGTCGCTGTGGCGATATGATCCAGGTGTTCAAAATCATGAATGGGTTAGATCAGCTTGATCCCGAGATATTCTTTCTCAGAGCTGAAGGACGATGTACCAGTGGGTACAAGCACAAGTTACTCGTGCATCAGAGTAGGCTTGAAGTTTGTATGAATGTGTTCAGCCAAGACTGGAATTCACTTTCTGAATGAACTGTTGCGGCCACTATCCTCAATATGTTTTAAACTAGGCTTGATAAACAGTTATAGTGGCAGGCAATGAGATCTGTGGCACCATAGGTGTATAGACCGGAATACCAGACAGGCTCAGCCTTATAGTTAGAATATATTCCGTATTTTGGTATCCTGGTAAATATTGCTAATTAGTCTAATACTATCATAATAATTCATTCATTGTATCAAGTTCTTTCATTATATTATTTTTCCAAGGCTTCCCAATTACATTAATCTCTTCAGTGACTCTAAGTCTAAGATCAAACATAAGAGGAAGTTTTCACCATTTGACTATTTATCGCAGCGGGTCTCTGACTATGCTCTAGTCTATGGTATGGAGGAGGTTTTTATCTGGACTCTGAATAATAATATCATTCATATCGACTGACTTATTTATGACAACCTATGCAAGACAATGACATATCACAATATGAGTATTGATTAAAACTTACAATGTATTAAATAAAGCATAAACAAATATAATATTAAATATAGAAGATATAAGTCTAGATATCACAAGTACAAACTAACTGTTCGACCATGTGGATGCGGTTTCTTTTCAATCACGTGACTTTTGTACTGACTTCCGGTTACTTTACAGGGCAATTTTTGGGTCGTATTTATTTTACTTTGTTTTTCAATTCACTAGCAACATAAGTGTTGTCATGGCAGCAAACATAATCAGGCGTATAATTAAGACGTCTAAGGCGCCAGCACCAGTTGGACCGTACAAGTAAGTTTTCTCAATCAATCCAGAAACAAATAACATTTGATTCCTTCAACCCGTATCATATGGGCGTATCACGTATGCGGCGTATCCGCGTATGCGTATCTTCTGACTGGGTCCAGGTCTTTTACCCCTTCGGTCTTGACGACTTTAGCCCTTCGTTAATTGCTCACTTAGTCTTTTTCCCCTTGGTCTTTGCCACATAACTTTAAAAAGTTTAATTTCTACAATTGAAATTTGGATTAATGTGCAATAAACTTATTTTATTGTGTTACAATTTTAATTAGCTATGATTCATAAAAAAATAATAAAGATAAATAAATAGCCAATAGGTTGAATAGGTATATGATTAATTAAAAATAATAATGATAATACAGATACACTAACCAACACAGAACTTCTTATGCAAATTGTCGATATCATGCTGCTTTATTACTTATTATTGTTTACATGATATTCTCGGAAGTTCCATTGAAGTTCCACATTGTTTAGTGTATCAGTTCAACCTGTTATTTTGTATTGTTGCACCTATTTCAAGACCCAAGTTATGGGTTATACATCCTACTGAATATACATCTCATCTGTATTATTTGCGTTATGATTTTGTAACAGCATAAAATATGAATGTGTTTATTGCAGAATAGTAATAAAATAAGTATTTGCCACTGATTATTTCACAAAATCACACAAAGTGTAATGTGAGTGACAATCAGTCATATCTAATTAACCAATTATTAAATTGGAAATTTTTTTCATACATTTATGCACTGCTGTACATGAACTAAGTACAATATAAAATAGCACTGTAATGCTTTACAATCATCCTTTGTAATATTTAATGTATAAGCCATTTGTCATTTCATAAGATCATAACATATGTGAATAGAAGATATCTGCAATGAACAATATCTAGCAGATCTGTATTTGTGAATAGCATTGCAAATGGCTTACTATTAAGTTTTGACATTTGTGTGCAAAATCACTGGTAGGCATTCTGTCAAACTGAGTGATAAATATTTTGCCCCTTTTTTAAAAGGCACAAAATTGTTCACATGTGGATAATATGTACATTACAGTGCCTAACTTGATGTGTCTTTCAATGACATATTATATTTTCCCCCATATATAAACAGATATCTTTGTTTTTGTGCAATGGTGTTTTCCAGTGTGACACAATTGTTTTTCACATATTTTATGCTAATTTCAGATTGACTTTTGCACATGAACACAAAGCCTACTAGCTATATATTTAATAACATACATAACTAGAGTTTCACAATACATCATCTTTTAATTATAGTATGTGATATTTAGCACTGTAATGCCAAAGTAAAAAAGTGATATATTTGTTACTCAGTCATGAATATTCATTGATTATGTTAATGAGTCTGACTAAAAACATTCGGTTTAATTATTTTGCCTTTCCATTCTATTTATTTTGTGTTTTTTCTGTTACACTAATAATATAACTAATAAAATCATGTTGTCAGTATGATTTTTGGTCATTGTATTGTAGCCAGGCTGTGATTGTGGACAAAACAATGTATTTATCTGGACAGATTGGTTTGGATCCAGCCACCGGATCTATGGTATCAGGAGGTGTTGCTTCTGAAGCAGAACAGGTTAAAAAAGATAAATATTCTCAGTTCATAGATATTTTGTTGTTTATAACGAATGTAATTTAAAATTAAATGGGGATATTTCTGTTTATATCAAGCCATATTGTTAGAATGATTCTGAATTGAAAACTTGAAAATAAGCAGATAATAACTGATAGATTTAAAATGATTTTTAACAGGTTATGAAGAATATGCAAGCAGTTCTGGAAACAGCTGATATAGGCTTTAGTAATGGTCAGTATTTAGAGTAATCAGTGTTATATCTGAGTGTGTGTGTGGGTGTACTATATGAAAGTATCATCTAAAAATGGTCTGAGCTGTATAGTTTAATTTAATTGTTTTAGGAGCTTTTTCACTACTACGATAATTTTGTATATTTCCACAGAGTATAGTATTCATCTGTCTTATTTCTTGAAACCTTCTTTTCCAGTTATTAAAACTACTATACTTTTAAGTGATATCAACGATTTCACAACTGTGAACAGCATCTATGAAAAGTGTGAGTAGGGTTTGTTACCTTTCATAGAAGTTTGTTTAACTTTCACTAAGCTGCAATACACTGACTGTTATAAACTGGTGATCTAATTTGTGAGTGTGTGTGTGTGTGTGTGTGTGTGTATGTATGTATGTATGTACATATGTTTGTTTTATATATATATATATATATATATATATATATATATATATATATACTACATTTTTATATACATGTTTCAGACTTCTCTGGTAATTTTCCTGCCAGAGCTGCATATCAAGTATCAGCTTTACCAAAGGTAATTTTTATTTATATATATTTTATTATATAAGTATTTAATAATTGTACTTTACTCGCCTGACATAGAATTTTATCTCTTAATTCTCATGTTTGCCTATAATATTTGTAGTATTTGTTTGTTGTGATAATTTTTCTATATTGTATGAAGTAACTATGCATACCTTCGCTGAGTCCTTGTTGATACAATTTGCATTAGTACCTTAGTGCATGTTGTTACTTACAAAGCAATTAGTTACTTATTATATTAATCTGCTGACCATTTTTAAACATTTTTTTTTATTTGTTTTTGTCTTATTCACTAATTTTTGTCAAACACAGGGATAACAATAATTTAAAAAAATACCTATTTTAGATGGTTCTCATTTATTTAAGTTGTAGCTTCATCAAAACAAATTAAGCTTAATATCAGCTGTCAATCAATGTATGGGATCTCGTGTTAATTGAATCAAAACCATGACTGATTTTAATATGCCCCCTGAGTCAAATTCCAATGTGGAGGTCCTCTGTAATGTCATTACTGTCAGTCACAAAGAAGAAGAAAATATTCAAAAGATTAAAAAAAGTTGATGGCCTTTTTGTTCCCATATATGGATGTGAGTATATAGGTATGCATTTTGTTTATTTGTAGTACTTTCTTCATTTCCCAAACATAATAAACAGTTGAACTAAGTATTTATTTCCGTGTGTTTGGTTTCTTACCTGGTACTAATATTCAGTCGTGCAAAACCGTTTTGACTAATTTTAGCTTTCTAGAGAGCTTAATTTTATGATGATCTTCACTTTTTCCGTCTTACCAACAAATGTACCTAATATTTTGTCATGTATCTTGTTCATTAAATAAATGGTAAAAGCAATGATTAAGCTGCAGAATACAACAGAAAACCTTATGACAGAAGATAGCATGTATCTTTAAGTGCTATATCAAGACTGGTCTAATCAGGATATCTTCTGTTTATCTTCTTACTGTTATCACTATCTAGAGGTTGTTTTATTTTACTTAATGTATTACTATTAGAATACTGTTTTAATAACTTGTTACCATTTTATCACTCTTAATTGTGCCACTCCTCTAAGTAACGTTTTCAAGATCTGACATTTGACATATAATTTGTTGTTGATATTTTCTAGATTATGTAGTAATATGCACTCAATGAAACATACACACACAAAGAAAAAACTTCCATGAAAAACATTGAGAGTGAGCTATTTTTTACATATATCTGTCATGTATTATTCAGTAGTTGTATTCATATTTTTTGCATGTATCTATCATGTATTCAGCAGTTGTATTCATATTTTTTGCATGTACGTACAGTTACCGTTGTGTATTTTGCATCTGTTAACCCGAATGAGAACACGTGTGAGCTATTAATTGATCACTGGCTATTTGGGTCTCATTGCTGTTAGGTGTTTCCATGTGTGCCTGCGTAGTATCACAATTGCGTATACACGTTGTTGCTGTTTTGCATGTATGCTCATCTTGGCCATTCTCATGTTGCGACTCAGAATAATTTCTTTTTGGCACTCAGCATCTTGTTAGTGAGCTGGTAAAATAACGTTTGTGAATAATAGAACTGCCAACTGTCATTTGTTATATGTATATGTGTGTCTGTGATCATTATGTAAGACTTGAGATGTGAACAGTTTTTGATATTTCTATCAATATTGTTTACTTTATGGCGTGACCTGTTTTTTTGTAATGTTACATCATCAGGCTACGGCGTCTACTGAACAAAATCCACAATAACCTATTTTAACCCAACACTGAATGTAATGTTGTTTTTGTTTTCGTCGTGTCTTATTATAATGACATTTCATCAGGTGGAGCCTATCACATACCGGTATTTCACATTACTTCCCAATTAAGATGTCTTCATTTCTCCCAGTTACCTTTCCCTCCACTTGCGACTGGAATTGTGAATTGATCCAATTATCAGATTGTTTCTAATGATAAACTGATGCTATACAACTATTAGGTTAATTTTATATCTATCTTCAGAACGCATTGGTCGAAATAGAGGCAGTGGCGGTGATTGGTAAAATTACAGACCAATAGACAATGGTTTGTTCCTCTTCAGATTTATCAGTATTGTCAATTGTTTGTGGAATCCCATTACTTATTATTGTTATTATTATTATTATTACATATGAATATTATGTTATAATTTTACCTGTTTCAGTTTGTTTTGGTATCAGTTAGTATAATTTAGACGAGGATGATAATAATAATTCCTGATTGCATATAGGGGTTCCTCCGTGGTCCAGTGGTAGCATGTTGGATCACAGATCACTACCACCCATGTTCAAATCTCGGCATGGGCATATCTGAAGGGTGTTTCATCTTTGACTTCATTACCATTCGAGGTCGCTCAGCCCATTTAGCCTACCGTGTGCACAAAAGTGGCCGTAACACATCAATCCTGATTATATAGAAATATTAGGTCAAAATATTTGAATTGTAAAGTTTTATAATTACTGGAGCTGTATCTGATAATTATAGTGATAATTATTATTTTACTGCATTAGAGATATCCGTAATATACTGATAAATATAATATTTAGAATAATGATTGATTAATTAACATTAATTATCCTGTGCATTACGATGAATTTTACATTACGGTGCAGGAGAACAGTAATATTGATTTTTTTTGGTGTCTTGTTATCATTAAACATTTCTGTAATGGCGTGTATAATAGTTAATGCTAGTTTCACGTTCAATGATCATCTAGTTTTATGTTGTTACGAGTAATGTGAATAAATTAATCCACGATTGTTAATCTTTTATATATTGTTATACTGATTATCACTAATGAGTAAAACGGTGCTTCGGTGATAGAGTGGTTATAGTACTGCTCCGAGAACCACCAGATTGTGGATTCAAATCCGACTCACCCATGCGTTTGTGAGACGTTGCCCATATGAGTTACCCATTGGTCACACGTCCCAGGTGTGATAAGTGTTGATGCTAAATAACGCAATTCAGTCAACTAATGAATACAATGTTTAATTATTTTATTTCAAATTATTGTTCCTTGTATCATACAGATGTATTTTAGCCATCTGTGTTCACGGTAGTTTACTTTAACCAGATTTTGAGCACTACTATTTTATTTGTTCATAAAAATAAGTCTTCACCCGAGATGTTTAGTCCAAGTATAGTATACAGAGAACTTTTGTAAAGAGGTAAGAGATTTCTGAGAAACAGCGTTTATATTAATGACCTTTCACTGATTTAAACTGAAATGTACATATCTCCAACAATCGTATACTACAGTATTCACACACACACACACACAGAGATCATAATTGTTTGAGTGGAAAAAACTTGTTTCACGCACACCAGATCAATTCATTGAACCCTTTTCTTTTTGATTTTGTTACTTCACTGTGTCTACATTATGTCAAGCCAAAACAAACAGTCAGTCAATTACCGGTAGGTCTAGATTTCTGTTTGCTTACAGAGAAGAATATATCAATCCTGAATCATTATGTTGCTAGAGAATTGGTTAGATGTTTGTGGTAACTGAAAATATTTGATGTGTTCCATATTTGTTTCATGTCACTGGTTAGTATAGAGTGAACTAAAATATAGTTAACTGTAAAAACTAATTATCTGACCACTCACACTGACACACACACACACACACACACACACACACACAAAAGCAACATAGTAAAGACTGCGTTTTTATAAAGGCACTTCACTTCATTGTATATCAGCAGAAAAAGGAACAGTAATTAGTATTGCCAAAACATGTGGCTGAATATTATTTCTTCAGATTCGAAAGCAAAGCAGGGATACTGAACCCTGTCCACAATTCTAATAGTACAAATACCACATGGGGTGTTTCTCTTCTGCAGAGATCATCAGATACCAAGCTACATACAGCACGAATTTACAACAGAGACGGACAAACCCTCATCTGTATGGTTTGTTCGTACAAAGCGAGCACTGCTCTAATTGATTCATTCATTCATTCAAGGCTCTCATGCAATATTTAAACATTTGTCATCAGTTTTGATCTGTTTACTATAATACAACTTTGGTAAATAAGATGAAACACCTAATTACAGTGTGTATCACAGACTTTGCTTTTGGTTGGTATACCATGAAACTTGTGCAATCACTCACGTTACTGGGGGGAGCTCTCAAAGAGTGTACACAATTTTAAGGGGATTGATTATAAGAATTGCCGTCTTAAAATAATTGTTTGACAAAGAATCTGGAAGGAATAATATTAATTTAAAATTAATTTCATCGACAGTACCAGAAGAAATGATTATGAACAAGAGAAAAGGAATAGTGGTCACGACATCCACTACTCTTGCGTGCATATTTACAGATATGAAATATACTTGGTGATATTCATCCATTCAAACATAATTGACTCATCATCTGGTGTTCCTCGGATCAGTTGATGGCAGATGATATAAATTAACAGTCACTGGATATATCCAATGTTAATGTTTACGTCTCTTGTTTGAAATGGTATGAATATCACTTCTTTGTGCTGTCCCCTCTTAATCGTGCCACACACCACACACTAGCACTCCATCTTCCAATCGTAATAACTCATGGGTTTCATCCTGTAAAAAGATAGAGTAAGCATCATGTTATGACAACTTCCGATGTTTACTAGATAAAGAGATCAACACACGTGCACTATAAGTGCCAACTCGTACGCAGAGAAAGGAGGTGCGCAAAAAGACGGCGTGTCCTAAATGCCTCCCGGAAACAAAAGTGACCACTCGTTGCTCCCCTTTATCTCCCCATATCACAGCTGTTGGAGAGACCGTCGATAATGATTTGCCGCCACTGGTGCTAAATATTGTATTAGTTAAGCAATGTTTGGTTGACAGTTGCTAGGATCACCAGAATGTCGTATATTGTCCATTAAATCAATGACGTCGTTGAAGCAGCTCACTCCATTACTGGGCACATACAGCGGTAGGATAAATAAATAATTCACCAACTTTTAGACTAAACAGTAACAGAGAACAGAGAGAGCGGAATTGAATCTAATCAGCTGCCTGGTTTATCAAGCATAGCTTGTACGGATATGGGGGGGGGTTACAAGACACCAAAGAACACCATTGAAATTTACCACCAAAATACTGACGGGATCAATGTTCAGACAACCCAAAAAACATTCCGACAGCCCAATGTTCCGACAACCCGTACCGTTCCGATAAGTGTTTAATATTATGCTGTTTTTGTTCGAAAGACACCGATATCAGAAGCGCTGTTAAACTGGATGTGAAACCTGGAACTCTACGTGTGCTACCAATATGTCGGACAGTGACAATAACCTATTATTACACGTGGAATGTCTCCCCGAACGACTTTTAGAACGTTCAGATACTTTCCACCCATAAATCCAGCTGCTTCTGTATATATAGCAGGTATCTCTCGGGTACACAGACTGTGAATTTATGTCTGGATGTCTTTATGTTTTTATCCATTTATTGACTGATAGTGTCTGTTCTAGTTTGGATTTGTCGTCAGGATCGAGATGACGATTTGTCACACGAACATAGGATCAATGCCAGAGTGCTGGAACTACGGTAAATTGAAATTTAAAGCCGAAGTCGGTCTGATGTTACGGGACATTATCTACATAAAAACACTACTACCATGCTCTTTGGCGTACTTGTGGCCAAGAACCAACGAAGCGACACTAGAAAGGAAGTCGTTGGTTCATTAATGGAGTAACACGAACTGCAAACTAAAACGTGGAATATTCTACGTGAGTGCACAACAATTATAAGCATCGAAGTAAAAAATGGAAAATTTTAAGGAAAACAGTTCGACGAAGAGCAGCTGTTTTATAGTCTGGCCGACATCAAGGTCCTACCTTCATTCTTTTCAGTGTTCTCGGGATGTTCTTCGGGATGTTCTTCCGTCTTTTCTTGTTCTATAGGTGACATTCGGACATAAACAGTGTGTTTTAAATCAAACCAAAAAAAGGGTGAAATGTCTGGCTATAACAACATGCACCTATATATTAAATGCTACCTACATGCAAGTGACAATATATATTAAATGCTACCTACATGCAAGTGACAAAATAAAACGGTTACAAGTAAAAACCCTAAAAATTTGTTAGTGATAATGGTGTTGATGGTGGAAACTAACAAACAAACCAAAAAAGGCTAATCTGGCTTGTTTTAGCCAATAATATTTTTCTTCTTCCCATAAACAGTGTCGCTAGTCAATAGTATGTGTGTGTGTGTGAAGTACCCGTCTTTGTATATCATATTGATGGCAGATATCTAGCTGGTGGTGTTTTACTCTGTTTTGGTAACCGAGGCTGGATACATCGACTAGTAAGTAGTTTTATGTTGATGCGGATCAAACGGTTGATGTATCCAGTGACGCTTCTGGCGATTGTCGCTACAAGGTGGTCTCCTCCTGCACCCCACCCCCATCCCCAGTTAGAAGTCGATAATTCGAGTGACAATCATCTGGATGCTATTATTATGTGGCACGTTGCCACATCGCGGTCAAAACTCCACCGGTTATCGAGAGGATCGTGATGCACAGTCGACGTAGAGTCGTGTACCCCGAGCTTCGTCATGTATATAGAACGAGAACTGCGAGCTATCAATTGACACCACTCTTTAAAATATTGTTACGCAACCAGTTATTGCCATCAGCCACGTTATTATATGTCATGTTCAACTGTAAATCGACACTTCCGCGCAGCGCAGTTGGTCGGGTACTCCGCCATAAACGGGAAATGGTACCCACATCTCTGTGGGATGTGTCATCTTACAGCGAAAGGCTTCGCCCCGACCGTCTCATTTCCCGTTGTTGTGTTTCTCCGGTGAGTCCAGCCAACACCAAGGTCAAATAAAGCACTGACCGACGAACTCGCCTTTCAGCCGTAAATATATATTCTGTCTCTATCGTGTTCATAATAGACTTAATTGACCTCTATATGTGCGAACGGGTCTGCCAACAAAGTGAGTTGCCCTCGGCACTATATATATATATAATCATCAATATTTAGCGAGTTGCCACTGACAACTTTAAACAAACGTGGCGTTTAAAATCGAACCTACTTAGCAACAACCAATATTCACTTTGGCAATGGTGACGGCAACAGAAATCGGCCATTAATTAAGTTGGCAATGTAAATGGCAATCGTGATCAATTGTCACCAAATGGACTTTTCCTTATATGGGCTAACAAAGGGGATATATATATATATATATATATATATATATATATATATATATAATTTCATTGTTAATAAAATGATGGCAAGATTTGTTCGCGTGTGTGTGTGTGTGTGCGCGCGCGCGCGTGTGTGCAAAAGATGGAATGACACTTTTTTATACATATATTAATATGCTACTTAAGAAAGCGACCTTTACCTTCATTTTGTTCTTCCGTTTCGTGTTTGTTTTCTGATTGCACGTTTCCTGGTGGAGTTTTAATAAAAATAAAGATATCAATGTTTAGATAGTAACCGATCTTCTTAAATGACAGATTGCTGTATTGAAAATAGAAACTTATCAATGTAACTTAAATATTGCAGGCTGTTGCCATGCATTCTTTGTTATAACCGAAATATTTCGAACGCCCTCCCATATTTTCGGAACTGTTTGTGCAGTTATTTCGAGAGTACCGTCACGTGACTGACTGGATTTTATATCGATTGCATTTATCCCGAATCTGGGTGAGTATATCGTATTAAAAGGAGAATATTATAAAATGGACAGGTACTTCTTAACCATCTCAAAAACGAATGAATAAACTAAACACCGTTGAAAAATCTGATATGGCGTTCTCATTTATACGCAGATTAAATGTAAGAAATGGTTACTTTAATCATTAAACCTACCTTCCTCAGTTGTATTTTCTTGACCAGCATCTTCAGTACTTTCTTGTGTCTTTTGCTCTGTAATGTATAAAAACATATTTAATAACAGTGTCCTGTTTTATTGATCTATCACGTGTTTTTTTATAGTTTTGATATATTCCAAGTAAGTTTTCAATTAATTTGTACCGTTAGAAGTTATTTACCACAGCTGCGTTATTATAACAATTACGTTTTGCAACAAACTCGCTTGAGACAAGATCATTCGAATCTCGATACATTATGCACAACGTTGGCTGATTCCCCGCCCCCCCCCCCCCTCCCCCCATTTATATCCGTGCTCTAGCGGTAGCGTGTTGGACCACAGATCACTAACACCCGTGTTCGAATCTCGGCGTGGGATATCTGAAGGTTGTTTCGTCTTTGACTTCGTCTCATTACCTTTGGAGGTCGCTCGGCCTATTTAGCCTACCTTGTGCCCAAAAGAGGCCATAAAACACCGATCATCATCGTCATTATATATATGTGTGTGTGTGTGTGTGTGTGACGTTTGTTTTGTAGACTTAGGGAGTAATATCGTCCCATTCTGACCCATCAATTCAGGCTTTAATTTAATTTCCCCAATTGTCAATTCCCCGCTAGTATATTGCATGGCTGTTTAGTTCGGATATTATAAAACATAGCAGCGCATGACGTGAGATTGCCCTGACATATGGATCATCGAAGCGGGGCTGCTACGTCTCAGTTACTGACGTCGAGCGGTTTTCTAAGATCTATGAGTACGAAAAACCCAGCCGCCTCTGTGAAAGCATTCGAGGATTGCGAGGGCATAAATTGGAGGATAAAGTCAATCGGTCTTCGGGAAGCCATCCGGGCATCGCCCTAGAAACGGCCAAAACAAATCGGCGCCATCCAGACGACGACCTAATGGAGGTCCTGACGTCGGCCGTGCGTCACGGCTGTTCCGGATCGAGGACGGCGCGCCATGATTTATGCATGCCCCCCGGTCCGGACACCGGAGAAGGAACTGGAATCGAACGCGCGTCTCCGATCATCGCACGCCAGGATCGATACCGCCTTCGTGCCGCCATCAACGTAGTGGACAAACAACAATCGATCAAACATGGACGTCGTTTGTTGGTTTGTTTTACAAATCCATGCCGGGGAGGCGGGGGGGGGGGAGAAGTTGAGAGAGGGCGGGGGACGGGTTACCATTTATAACCAGACTACAATACAGGTACACCTCGCTTGTCATACTAGACTGAAGACGATATTATCGGCGATTGGTTATATCAGGGTTAGTGTAATAGCGTGATACTTGGCCATTGGCGTTGTTAGAAACTATATAATATAGGCCTGGATAACACGTACGGCTTGATATTGGCGTTTATTAAGACGATGTACCAGCTGTTATCTTATAAAATAATAACTTTACCCAATTTCAACAGAGGTCTATGCTGATATACACGAACAGACTATAATCGTGTCGGTGTTATTAAGTGTTGTCATCTTCCGATGAGAGTTTATTTAATGTTTCTTTATTGAGAGCTAACAGATTACAAATGTTAATTGTTTGCGTTGGCCTCGCTTCGCTGCCACAAATAAATATCGTTCTTAATCCATATCATGTTAGTATATCATATATCAGACCAGATGCTGTCATATCACTGTTAGTGCGCGTGTGTGTGTGTGTGTGTGTGTGTGCTATATGGTTTTGTCATGTACGTAGAAATGATTAAATATTTTATGACATAGATATATCAATGTCATTATTTAGTTCTACAATTTGCTCTTAATTCATAAACGTGCGTCGTCAATCTAAAAACAAACGAGCGAAAATCGAACTTTTCATATCGATCTCGAGAAGCTTTGAAATTTGATAATTATTTCACAACACGATATAAGGGGGGGGGGGGATGGTGAGAAAACAAATTGACTACAGATAATAATGTCACCGATGGGTTAAATAAAATAAGACAAAACATTGTTTTGTTTAGTTTAGTTTTAGGTGATTCAATATACATAATACAAAAGCTTATTTTGCTAGAATTAACTAGCCAATTAATAAAAAAAATAATATACGAAATTTATATAGCGCCCTATATAACCTGTAAGAAGGTTACTCTAAGGCGCTTGACATTAAATAGTTCATATGGATGTAAACATACAGTGCACCATTTAATTAATTCCTTTTTTCTAAACCTTTAACGAGCTCGAATGTTAAACTGAACCTTTTATGGAGTTTTACATTATGTTCTGGATATACGAGTAATCGAGGGGGGTGGGAAACACTAATAATTAAATCTGCCTACCTTGAACAGAGTCATCTTTCATATCTTCCGGTTTGTTTTGGCTAGAAGTGGCCGTGGTGCCTTTACTGCTGTTGCATCCCATGTTGGCAAGAACGAGGAAGCTCTTCAATTCCTATTGGAAAATTTACCTGTGGACGCCTTAACCTGTGGACGGGGGAGGGGGTGTTGATCTTGTCACTCTGGGTGCTGCTCCGGTGGTCGGCGGCGTGGCTGTGGACGACTGTGGGGAACTGGCGGGTTCTATATAGGGATAGCCATGGACTATAGTTTGTAATGTCACCACCTCAGTAACGCGGGACCATTGATTGGCGTGTTGAACGCGCCGACGGTGAAGGGGCGTGCTTGGAAACCGAATGTTTGTTGTTCGCATCACTCCCCGGGGTCTTCTGACCAACAACCATAGAAGCGGATCCGGTGGGGCGGATGGTTGGACGCGGGAGGGGGGGGGGCCGGAACGAGAGAGAAGGCGGGTGGGATACGAACTAGGCCATCTTCCTGGGTGTCGTCAACTTATAATTAGTGCTATGTTGGATTGGCGTTAGATTCATTGCTATAGGTGCACGTACGGATTGCATGCTATATACAAGTCGGCTTTCACAAGAATGGCCGCTTAATTTTGATGTTTTACTAGTTGCTAGGTGATTGGGAAAACGACAAGAACCCCGTGACCTTTCGGCACAATAAACACTAATCACCATATGGTCTTATCGTCTACACATATTTACATTAAAACTAACCTATATTAGCCTGTGTTCTAAATTGAACCAGTGCGTTAATAGTCTTGTTATATTAATCATCATATCACACGCAGAAGTCTCTCATATGTGGCTCAAAAAGATATCTAATATAATTGTCTATTATACCCTTTATTTAAAAATCAATTAAAAAGGATTAATATCATTTTACAAAGTTAATGACAGTTACGCATTATTTTAACGTATAGTTAACACATTTCAACATATATCATATAACAATCAATCAATTCAGATCAGAGATGTGTTAGTTAGATGCTTCTCTTCTGAAGCATAAACACCGTAAGACGACTGTTCGATAAAAGACGACTTGGTCATCGATTACAGTTTGTCAGTTCGATTTCCACGGGCACAACAATAGTATATGTCCCATCTCGGTGCACTTCGTTCTAAATGAATATCTCTCTGAGGTGAAGGTCAGTGCACGTAACACGTTTCTCATTCAATGTATCAGTGGGGCTCAGGAAAGGGATATTAAATTATATATATATATATATATATATATATATAGTCGGGTTTTATGAATTAGCTGGTTTTACAATTACCGACTGATTAAGTGAGTATTTGATTGATTGATTGATTGATTGATTGATTGATTGACATACTGATTGAGCGAATGACTGTGTGAATGATTGGTTAAGAGATTGACAGAATGTAAGGATTCAATTCAAATATCGGCTACGCTATTAGCGTTTCACGCAGCTTTTGGACGTGGTGAACATTATGATGCTAAAATTAAAACGTGAAACATCATGAATACATTTCTACCAACCCCATCGGCAAGAGAAGTCTACACACATAGACACACACACACACACACACACACACACACACACACACACACAAGAAAATACATACACACACACACACACACACACTATTTGGGCTGAGTGAAAATAGTACTATTTCTGCAACACACACAGAGACACACATTATAGACTAGTAAAGACAATGACACTTAACCCGTGTAATGTGCTAAACTATTGTAAACGACTAAACAACGTAAATCAAAATCCAATAAATATCATATTTTTGGTAAAGAAAAATACTATCAAGGAGATACATTTTCAGGCATCCTGACATCAAAACTAATATGGTCAAGGATCAAATTATGCTCTTTTGTATCTTCAGGATAGCCTTGCGATGATCCAGACTGGTTTCAAATTAATTAACAATATATGTGATCGAAGTAATTAATCTTCTGCTTTACACGAAAACCGGAATAGTGATGAGAACAGTGATATATATGTATATATATATATATATATATATATATATATGATAATACAGGATTGCATATATAAAAATGAATTATGTATTGTTTATGGTTTGCCGAAACTTTACTCTATCTGTAACAGCCTAGAGATAGCAGCGTGACACTAGACCAAGTACACCAGTTTAACTATAAATAGCATAACTCGAATAGAGCAACCCTGTTTTTACGAAATATCTGCTTATTACAAACTCATATCTCGTCCGACATGGGCCGCATTTAATTCCAAAATAAGTAAGCCCGTTTATGACGAAACGTCTAACTCGAAAACACGCGTAATTTATAATTGACATATGGAAGTATTGCGTAATATAAAAACTCTTTCAAGTTTTACGTTTGTTTTATGTAATTTGTCAGAGGGGTAGCGGATCACATCTTGCAGGTTACATAGATTAAGTATTACGGTTTTTAATTTTTCCATTTTTCTCTGTTCATTACCGCATTTCAAAACACCTGCAGCTTTTTTATGTGATAAACGACGAATCTATCACGTGTCAAACTGATGTGATTTAATTTCATAGTTCAGGCTACATCCGTACATATTGTGCGTGCCAAAGTGTCTTTAATTTTCATACAAACTCCTACATAGTTCATGTATGACATAACCACAGGGGGGGGGGGCACCTCCGTGACTTAACTGGTAGCGTGGTTGGCAGATCTATAGCACTTCAAACCCCGGCCAGAAGGGTGTTTCATCGATCACTTCGCCTCATTACCTTTGGAGGTCACTCGGCCCATTTAGTCTACCTCGTACACAAAAATGGCTGTAAAACAACAATATTTACATAACCACAGATTAACTCATTACATGTATTCCGTTCATCTGTGCAGCCAAATAGAACTGTCGGAGGGTTGATCCTGACAAATCTTTGATAAAATTTATCGCCTCTATGGTCTCATCAGTTAGAGAGTGGGAATGGGCAGGAAGTCGGAGGTTCGAATCTCGGCCGTGGCACTATAGTAGGAGGGAGTTTTTCGTCAACCAGTCAACCGGTAAGGATTTTTCTCCACCGAATATGTCATTTATAGTAAATTCTAAATTTGTTTAGAATTAGTCTCCGTTGTGAAGCTGTAAAGTACGGACCATGCGCGTCTCCCTCGTTTGAGGCAGCCAAGCCACGTAAAATAACTGCCATTTCGGCCATTTTATATATATATATATATATATATATATATATATATATATATATATATAATTCGATATCAATGGGGTTGGCAATAGATATCTAACCAACTGGGTTCAAATTCAAGACAGGATGTGTCTGAAGGTCGTTTTGTGTCTGGAATTCGCTCGGACCATTTCAGTGGCCAACAATGTGCGCAAAGGTATAGCCATAAAACAACAACACACTTCGCATTTCGATCGGCAACAGATTCTGTCCTGAAAAGTGGTTGGTTATCATCAATTAAGACGGGCTTGAAGAGTTTATAGCATTTAGAGAAGGTCCACTTGGCTTGTTCGAGTACAGTCAATTACCGTCTGGATCACCTAACGCCCCAGAGACATAGTACACAGACTTATCATAGAAGAGTGCACTGATGGAATCCATTACGGTGATAAGCAATTATGTGTCAAATCTACCTTGATGATATAATAATAATAATAATAATAATAATAATAATAATAATGGTGATGATCATGATGATATTGATGATAATAATATCTCTCAATCCATAGTAAACAATAAAAGTAACTAATTATCACAGTAAAAAGGAAATTATGTACATTAGTCAGCTAGTGGTCATTTCACATAACGTCACATTTAAAAGAAACAAGTTATCACCACGACATAAACATTATTAAATCTAAGTCACGTGATGGGTCACTTAGAGCAATTGAGGCGAGTATAGGACAGATTCCAGGAGGAGGAGGAGGAGGAGGATTTATGTTTTACGGCCACTTTTGTGCACACCGTAGGCTACATGCTCAAATGAAACGACCTTCAGGTATGCCCACACCGAGATTAGAACACGGGTGGTAGTGATCTGTGGTCCAACACGCTACCGCTAGACCACGGAGGCGCCTGATTCCGGGAGGATAGAATGAAACTGTCACCGAATGAAATGTTCTTTCTTCCGGGACGTTGTTTGTGCTATCTTCAACACGAAATAAGTTCACAACTGTCAGGTTCTGGGGTTTGGTTTATTATGCAGTTCAACGATAGTGTGGGATGTTATGGACAAATGGTATTTTATTTGATTCTGTTACTTTATTTTGCCCTGTCACAAATGAAATCAAAATAAAATATATATTTGACAAATAAAATATGACGGAACAAGTAATAAAATGGTTAGTTAATTATTATCTAGACAATACATTGCTCGAGCCATTTAAAAGAATAACATCAACATATTATCTTCCAAATCTTCAGCCACTTGTCCATATCCTGAATTACAAACAATAATTGTCATTATTGTATTCTAGCCAAATACAAACCTATATGATTGGTATTAATGAAATAATATAATTGCGTACAAAACAAACTAAACCAACAGATAATAATTATTTATGTACAAGTAACTATATTTTTTTTAAACACAGTCCCAAACATTACACGGTTTTGAGATTAAAAACCCCGAATATACAATAACGTTTACGTTCACCCTGAATGTACTCCAGAGAGACTTGCATTTGATACATTGTTTACTAGTTCGTTGTACAATTAGGTCATCTGGATCTCTGACGCAAATAAGACAATAACTTGTTATAGTGTAATGAACGACTCATGCCAACAAATATCTAATTTGATGTTAACAAGATCGCTTACACCAAAAGTTAATCTACCAACAATTATCAGAAATAATAATACAAGTAACTATATGTAAGCATAATAATACAATACCCGGCTAAACTAGTACTAAGTGATTTCGGATAGATAAAGAGAACAGCTTTGTACACGAGATTTCCTCCAAATAAATATACAATTATCAACTCTCTACACGTCACAGATCTAGATTCTAACAGGACATGCATGTTTCAAAACTTTCAATCAATTTAAACAAGATAACTCCACGACCAATCGTGATAGCCGTCTATCCTACGAATTCTGTTTTGCAGCCAAACCAGAAGAATGCTAATTTGAAAAAGAGGGAGGGGTGTCACGTGACCCATAAAAGTCGATCCTTAGACAGAGTACTTAGAATGTCATTAACTATATAGTTATATAACCAGCTATGCCAGACCCAACTAAAATAAACCTATTACAGAAACCAACAAAACAACAGACTAACTGACCCCTACAGATAATCATGTTGGTAACTGGGATTATGTATTTGTTTTCCGTATTCGTAAAATAGAGATGTGGCCGTAATACGCACTGTTATGATCATTGCGCTTAATGGGGTGATGTTCGGGAATGAGGCATGTGATCGCAATACACAGAGTTTATCCGTATTGATACAGAAATATACTGTCTAATGTTGGGAATGGATTAAATCGACTTTAAAAATGATTCCGCGCTGTGAATGTTTCATTTAAAATATTTAGTGTGATATGTCGAGCCGAGATACCACAGCTAGTTAGAGCGTATACATAAAGGACTCGTAACCAAATGGTCGCGGGTTCGAGGCTCCGGAGCTGTAATGCCGTCACGTGATGACTGGTTCACTCAGCCAGAAATGAGAACCTGACAGGACGTGATGGCTATGTGTTTGAGTAACGCTTTGCGCCCCTATAATATGCATGCCCCCTTTGGAGTTGAGATATGGAACAGGTCTAAGTCAGGGATAATAATACCGTAAAGCGCCTTAGAGCAGCTATCTAGGCGCTAAATAAATATCAAGAATTATTTATTTTTAAGAGGCTAATGTAAGTATGATCCGCTTCAGTATATAAGTATGAAGATATGATGTCGCTGTTAGTTTTTCAGGAGAAAATATTCAAAGACCGACAACAAACTTAGCGTCCAAGAAATAAATTTACACACTTCGGCATCAAATACGAACTGCCTCCGTGCATTTATGCTGGTTTTGGCGTATTGACTTTCACGGTTTTCCCCTAAGCTATAGTTAAAGTCAGTTTAATACCATAGGCTTTAGTCTTCCGTAGCAGACTATTTTGATCCATATTAATTGCTGACATGGTGGGAATTAAACAGTGTCTGGGTAAAATGCTAACCAACTGACAAGTACTGGACGCCACATACTTAGCTTCTTCGTCATTATAAGTTGATCAGTAACAGCTAAACAATTTTCCAACTGCATATAGAATTGGCGATTGTCTACTTGCTGTCAAACCTTTTAAGCTGAGATTCCATATACACGGTATGAGGCATGCGGATACGGCAAAAATGGAACAGCAGGTAAAATTACGTGCTCGATTCCATATGTCCGGATGTGGCATGCGATTTGTCCAGCGGCTGCGTACCGATGCGGATACGGCAAACTGGTCGCTCCATATAGAGATTCGTACGGCAAAAAATAAAAAATGGACGGGGAATCCAGAATATGACGTCAGGGGCAGGTGTTTCCCGAACAATTTGGCCTGATTTTAGATTATCTGGTCAACCTGAAGTATTATTCGAATTTCTCCACATCAAATTGTAGTTCAAAACTTCGGCACATTGCTGAATAAGCATTCCAAGGCTGTAACAACAGGATATAGTTTTAATAATAATTTGATAAATTTTATTTTGAATTTAAATCTATAATGTGTAAAATCTGTTTTGGGGGAGTAACTGACCCTCTGTATACACACACACACACCTGTTTTGTTTTTGCTATCTGTATTTCTGTTGTATTGCCATATTTTTAGCATGACAGACTGGAAAACGCATGGGAACGCACGTACATATGGAATCACACAAATCGCATGCCGGATACCGCATGCCGCACCACGCATGCCGCATACCGTGTATATGGAATCTAAGCCTTACTTGTATTAATGAAATATAATACAGTGTTTCATATCATTTAATTAACCTCTGGTGGCGTGTTTCTCTATAAGCGAAGTGGTACTGCGATTGCAGAAATTTCTAAGATGCCGATTATATCACGGCCTATACCAGTGTTCATGAAGGGTGTTTCATCCTCCATTTGACCTCAGCTCACCACTATCTGCCTTCGGAACCTGCTTGGTTTATTTAGCTTAGTTACCTTAATTAATGGTCGCAGTTGTTTTTAATTTTTCTATTTACGGATTATTTTTTTCATTTAAAATTACTTATATTTATACATGTAAAATAATAATCTCATCTACAAACTATATGTACGCATCCGAGTAGCAAGAATCGTATGCTTTCGAGGAAGTATGAAGCGGATTGCTGAGACCTTTGTTTCGGTGTTTTTCCGCTTTCAACCAGTCATTAAAAGAAAGATCCATTTAAATTCAAATTTGCAGGACCAATACAATATGTTCAAATAACTGATAAATTGTGTCAAGATATAAACATGATCAACCACATATTTTTAAGACAAATACATAAAAATGCTGGTGACTCAATCAAAACTCATCTGTGGGCGTCGACATTTTGCGTGAGATACAGGCCGGATGCTCCTGAAATCAGACGTTGAAGCACAAAAGCTGTTCGATAAGCAATCTGTATAACCCGGTTATTAGAATGTAAACAAACGTGAGACGAACACAACTTCTTAATAAAAACGCATTTACTAATATTACAGCCTACTTGGTGCAAATAAACTCAGATGTTGCTGAA
Source organism: Paralvinella palmiformis (assembly GCA_025642065.1). Lineage (NCBI taxonomy): Eukaryota > Metazoa > Annelida > Polychaeta > Terebellida > Alvinellidae > Paralvinella > Paralvinella palmiformis. The sequence goes on along the minus strand of JAODUP010000068.1, from coordinate 478,405 downwards.
ATAGCTAGAGAAAACCATATATAATGAAATTCCTTATGAAGATTGTTTTGTATTTTGGGAGGATAAGGCCACGAGGATGGTGGATAAGTGATCTGGAGACGGCTATGTACATGATCATTGTACTAGTTGACGTCATAGTGAGATTCTCGCCGTAAGATCTGACACTCAAGGAGGCTGTGGCTACCCCAGTAATTTAGAATATTTAATTATGTATGCTTCTCGTATTTTTAGCAAAACTGTCTCGTTCTGTCATCATGATAGTATGATCTAGCTCTAGGTGAGGTACTGATTATTGATGTCCAATTTCTTTGGGGTGTTCATAAGCTATAAAGCTAAGATGAAGATCTTTTAATTGATAAATTCATTGGTTTGTGTACCAGGAAATTCCTTTTTTTTAATATCCTGGATAAGCACAAATTCGTCTGGTGCTGAGGGTTGTTTTAGTTAAAATGGACAAATTTCACTTACATTTTATTTCAGTTCGTTCGGAGAGTTTTCGTCCCATTTAGCGTAAAGTGTACACAGAATTAATTGCCTTAAAACAACGAATCCCTTTTATTAAGAAATCAGTACACGAAGTTGAAAATTATCAAAACTATATATAAATCAAGTGATAATTTGCAAGCACTGTAACCAATATTGTAAATTGTGACCATAAATAATTAGGTTATCCATCATTGAGTGAAAAGTGTGGTATTTATCCTTATATTTTGGACAATAATTACACGACCTTTGATTGTGATCTAAAACATATCAGTATTTAGTACTTCTCTTCCAACTGGAACTATGATAATATCGTCACTTATCAGAAAAAGCTTTTTTATACTTTTAAATATATACACCTAAAGCTAGACACCTAAAACGAGCCTATGCATATACATTTAGTGTATGTATGTAGTTATTATTTGTATATCCTACTCAAAGATGATCATATATACACCATAATAGCTTAGTGTTTACTCGAGAATACAACAAAATGCCTTAATCTTGTAGCCAGTGATTTAATTTCATGCCACAATTTATCTTAGGTCCTCATTAAGGATAGAGAGCTATTGGGCAAAAAAAGAGAATAATTGCGAATAGTACAGACACTCCTCTTATGTCCGCATTTTCGAGCAAACTAATAATCGATCTGCAGCCAATTTACTAAACTCAGATCTTTTTTGTCTCATATGCAGGTGCATTATGACAGTTGAATTTAATATGGTTCTCTGTTAATAAGATATAGTAATAACACCTTTGGTATAGTACTAGACAGGATGACTATAAATAACCTATAATTAATTCCTTAGTAGGTAATTAGTAAGTAATTTATTTATTCACAATTTCCAATCATGATAATAATAATTATGAGATTTGAAAGTTAAAATATATTAATATAACATAGCACACAGAGATGAGGACACCAACGTAGCAAGACAAAATTATGAAATAGACAGCCATTAAATATAGCAAAGTACAACATTTACTTTGAGCCACAGTCATTACACTAACAAGACATTATTGCAATGGCTTGTCAGGGTTGGAATACTTAAAAACCATTTCTGAGCTGTCCCTGCACAGACAACAATCTGACAATCATAGAGTTCATTAAATTTTACAGCTGTTTTTGGTTACACTCCAAGAATAGTAGCCAATAACTGGAAAAGGTAAACATGAGACTAGAACACATAATTCACGGGCAACTTTGGCATAAATTAACAAGATCATTAATGAGAATGTTTTATTACCCTTATTATTTATTGTCTGTTACAGATATTTACCAGGAACAAAATTCGAGGGACAAAAAACTCTATGCAACCCATCAACAAATATTTGAGTCTTTTTTTAACACGAAGATAAATTATTATATGTGGTTTTTTTGTAGTTTTGAATAAATTTGGAAGGTTCTACTTTTAGTCCAGCTTTATAAACATCTCTCAAACGTGCAATGACTTCTATGCCGACGTCATATCAAGATAAAATACCAAATCTTCATGTTCATTTTATAAGTGTTAAATTTGTTGTATCATTTCAATGTTAGACGTTAACATTTACACTATGAATAAAAATTAAATGACACTATTTTTTTTTGGGGGGGGTCTACAAACTCCATTTTCTCAGAAATGTATTTTCATTGCTATATGTTCTACGGTGCAAGGTCACAGAAAACTCATTAAACAATCTCATGAATCATAGATGTAAACATAGTACCTCGGAAGTGTGAACATGAAGATTGTAGAGGCTAACTTACTATTATGGTTACAGTTGCTGTGAATTTTTTGACACACAGTTTAACACACAGATGGGAGTTAACTCAGAATATCCAAACTGATATGAAGAAACAGCTCCTGTTGTTCTAAACTTCATTAGTGTTGCTTAAATAACTTTCATTATCTAAATTTTATTCTCAAAAATAAATACCTGCAACTTGTATCTTGAAATATAATTAGTAGATATACTACAGACGGACATTTAAATATAAGTAACCTTCATTACTAAATTACGCCCTTCAGTTTGCCAGTTAAATACATTAAACAAAATTTGGGAGTTGGGATACCAAACATTTTTCAACAAGCTCACGCATGATCCGGTTAGACCCCCACATCATACTTTTAAATAATAGAACTTTCCAGATAAATTTGATTTTTTTCTTCAGTCACACATTTTGTCTGTTGCTCTAATTAACTGTCTGAAACTGACAAATTTATCGATGAATGTAGTTCTCTGGACATGATACCAGTTAATAAACATTTGAAACAAATTACATCATATAAAATAACATTTTATTCATATTTTGTTTACAAATGACATAATTATATATATATATATATATATATATATATATATATATATATATAATGTACATACGTATTTTTCTACACTGTACATATATAACAAAATGTCAGAAATGATCAGTAAAACATTGTTCACAATATGCAATGTACAATTTATATATGAATATGTTGCCACATTGATGTAATGGAAACAGATTGTTTTCATACAAGGATTAAGATTATTAACAATGAGATGTTGGCAACTTATTCGCATAAACAAAAAATACAGTACATATTAATCTCTAGGACAGAATGATAACTGCGGAAATGTCACATGTTTAACCATATAGCACCTGCAATAGTATTCTTGACATGACATTTAACAATTATGCAAATGGCTAACGAAATTGATCATCCATGATTAGTTCACGAGTGAAACAAGCAAGCTAGTGATACGAACAAAAATGATGTCTTGAAAAGTAATTTTTTTTTAAAGAGACAAAGCATAAAATAAATAGGACTTACTCAAGTGTTTTACTTATGTTTAACATAATATCAGCAGCACCAAAGCTACCTTCTTTACCAGTGTAAGTTAACAGACTAATACTTGACAGTATAAAAGTATATACTTAGCTCATTACAAGATTACAATAGAGGGTGACACTCTGTGGCAATGGATCAATACAAGGTGTTTTTTTTAAATGCATGTTCCTAACTGCATACCTAATTACTTGACTGAACACAGTAGCTGGTAAATCACACTGAAAAGCAATATTCATAAATACATAGATCATAATTGAAAGCAGAATGAGAATTCCTACATGATGTATGCAGAAAACATATTAATTAGTATATTTGCCTAGCTCTGAACCTGCTAATTGCTGCAGCAAGAACGTATGCATTTGTTCATTTTAAAACAAGTATAGTTATCCAAAATGCAATGACAGTAGTTGGTTTTTCGTTAACAATCTTAGCCTTATCCAACAAAGGAATAAATACTGCTATTAGAAAAGAAGCAAGATGAAAACGAACGATGAGAGAGGTGACCAATATGAGTTTTCAGAATGCGAGTACCTTGCTACTTCTCTGAGATTAAAATAATAAAATATGCTATTAAGCATCAAGAAATGCTATCCGTCACTTCTCAGATCTAAAAGCAAACATGTCAAAGTCTGAGGCAACACATGCTGTGCCCAAGCAAACAGAAACATGTCTCAAAACAATTTTGTTTTAAAATGATCAACAAGATTAAGATTACTCAACATGTCTCTCTCTCTATGTGTACACGAGTAAAGAGAAAACACTGGTACATTCGAGAGATGGTTAAAATACAGCAATATAACAACAAATGCATGTGCATCACAGTTTCATGCCAAATTACAGATGATTGATGATTTCATGCTGATGATGGGGATGATGTCTTATTTAGAAGTCTTTGTACCAGTTCAATCAAAATGAAGCTCGCTACAGAAGCTTGCGGCAGACTGTACACATTCTGTCAGCTATAGCTGGCTATCAAGCCTGGTTAATATAAAACATGCACTAAAAGAAATAGTACCTCAGAATGGTGATAGATGAATCACGTGTCACAACTTTGGGGCAGGGTACACACGCATGCACATGCGCACGCGTACACACACACACACAGTTATCCTTGATGCAATGCTTATGTACATGATGACAAATGCCACATCTCTGGTGAAATTCAGAACTATCACACACACACACACATATACACATATTGTGAACACTTGGTGCCATAACGTGACAGCTTTCTTGAAAGCCAAGATCTGTTCTTATACTATCAGACAACAGATGTTGTTTTTGATAAAACACACTTCATCTCAAAGTTTTCAACTGGAAATGTTTTATTCTGGATTAGAGTGCCACAAGATAAGGTGAATGACACTGCCTTCGTAATGCACCAGAACAGAGGTGCACCACAACTAACATTACTGGCATGGTCACTGTGTGTGTGTGTGTATGTCTGTATGATATTGCTGTGAAATATCCAGTTCGTAGTAATAAGATTGTTCTACGCTGATCACCAATTAAGATGTATCACATATTCCAGAACAGATGAATGATGACAGAACAGAACAGAAGCAATGATCTAAAATGCGAGTATGCTGAGGCACTGCTATGGCCGATGGAACCTGCGTAAAATAAAACAATCAGGATCTGTAGACGATTATTATTGATATAGTTATATTTAAAATGATATTTCTCATGTCTAATGATTGCACACTAATTTAAAATTGAGGGTCAATTAATACAGAAGTTTACTGCCGGATTGTCAATGTTCAGATTACGAACCTAGTAAGATGTCGACTTTCATTATGAACATCCATTTCTGTACTCTTGAACTCATTCAATTCCTTCCTTATGGCAGCCTAATAGATGACAGTAATGAAAATAATTTGACATTAGAAAACACTGACGAGAATTAAAATGAACACGGGAGATAATATGCGATGGGAAAATGACTAAATCATTAACAGATAAATAAACAAAAAAAGACGTAGACATATTACTTTATCTTTTGGCGTAAGTCTTGTCCACGGTTTATCGGCGCGTCTATCGTAGTCATTAGCCTCTGTCACCTCTACGTAATCACTAAACATTATGATTTTGCGATCACGCAACTCTTCCACGGTCGGACGGAAACTCAACTGGAAAAGGTACATCAAAATGCTTATTTGGCATCGTCATGTGTGTGTGTGTGCACGGACATGCATGTGTATACAGAAATAAATGCGTATCAATAGGCAATAATGCTTGGTATAGCTGGCTGGTAAGCTATCCATTAAAACATTGTTTTGTCTTACATGCAATATTATGGTTCAAATATAAATTTAAAATCAACACTACTTACTTTTCTTATTAAGGTTCTTTTCTTCTCCTCTTTCTCTCTCATGTATTCATCATGTGATCGTGCTAAAACATGACAAATTTGGTTAAAGTGGATCATCTACATAGACTTAACGTTCATAGAATTGATTAATTCAACTGCTAACAGAAGCCTAATTTAAGACTTCACTGATAGTTCATAACATTTTTAGCAGCTGTTTTTTTCTTCCAGTTTTTTTTTTGCTTGCAAACACTTACAATGTAATATATTCCTGTGCTCTAATTCTTCAGCTGTTGGTCTCAAACTTAACCGTCTGGAAATATATAATATTTGATATTAATGATCTATTAACAATGGTGACATCACATTCAAGCAATAGATACAGTACTACAACTACAACAACAACAGAAATGTAACAGATAATCAGTTTCTGTTCCAAATTACTGTCCTCACCTTGTCAGCCTGTTGCCAATAAGTTCACGTTCTTGTTGTCTCTCAAAGTCAGACTTGCACGGTAGGATATTTCGTTCTATCAAAACACGTCGATCTGGACGCTGACTTAAGAACCGTGCTAAACTGTCTTGTCTCTGTACTTTAGCGGCTAAAATACCTAAAACAGAGTATAAACTATGACATCACCTGTATACTAATTAACGCTGATGAACTGAAAAGTTAACACCTAATCACATTCCTAAATTAAACTCTTACATTTTTCAAAACAACAAGATTTACAGGTTTTAACTTGTGCGGAAAAAGGCCAAAAACAAATTGATGAACAGTTGGTTATGTATAAAAGGAATTCATATTTAAACACTTTGTTCTGTTTACTTAAGACAGCTGTCCTCCTAGTTCACCCATTATGGTCAGAGACAGCTGTTTATACTGTATATGGTGAACAGTTTTGCTTACTGTTTACATATCACTAAAACAGACAAGACCGTTAAACAAAACAAACACCTTTACTTGGGGGGGGGGGGGTGTTTGATTCTAGCACTGAAAAATCTGATATCCGATTCATTCTGTTTAGCACTCAAACCAAAAATAAATAGTTCCTCAACTGACTTTCTCTGTTTCTATCATCATATTGTACTTCTTCATCAGAATCACTGTGGAGGTTGTCATAATCTGGGATGTTATCGTACATTTCAATGTTCTCCTTATTGTTGGAGTCTATCACACGAGCCCTGAGAAGACAAAATAAGTGATATATTTAATGTTGGAAATTTGTCCATGATTTCAGACATGAAAAAAAAAACCCTGAAAAGCAGGAAAGGAAATTGTAGTATAAGCCGATCCCGAGGGAAAAAATTGGGTTTTGTGCATTTTTAGGACAATCTGAGAATACTTGAGTGGGGATAAAACATGTCTTCTGCTAGAGAAACTTTCTTCAAACCACCAGTTAGTATTTTAGTAAAAAAGTAGCTAAGTATATATAATTTGTACTACATATATGTTTGTAATTATATGTATCTATTTTATTTTTGAGTATGCATAGAATAATAAATAAACAAACAATAAGTATCAGTATTTAAAATTTGTATAATGTCACTTTACAATTAAGTGACTGAGCTATTAGAGATCATCGAGTACTTCTTTACTGATCTATAGCCACCAGTTTAGCAACAATTGGAATCAGATCTGTATTTGTCATTGTGGGTGACATTATAATACAGATATTGCTATCGGTGTAGTAAATGAGCAAATCTGAGTTAAGTCAGGCACTATTGATGTATGAGCATTATTTAATGTGATAAAAATTGTAAACAAATACTGTAAATAAAATACTGTAAATAAAATGTAAATAGAACCAGACATGGGCTTAATTCCATTTTGTCAATTCCAATTCCAATTTATCAATTCTAAATCAGTTCCAATTCTGAATTTATCCATTCCAATTCCATTTTTTCCCCAACTCTTTTTTTGCTTAATACTTTTTACCATGAGCAGGTACTTGGAATACCTACTCGGAGTAGTTTATATTTCAAGTAGGATTGTCATGGAAGAAATTTTTCTGAATTAAAAAATTAAATAGTAAATTAATTTGTGGATTTAATTTAGTTTGCCCCCATTCTAAACATCCTAAATAGCAATATCTCTATATATATTACAGGCATGCTACGTGGTGGTGTCACCATGTTGTGGAATTGACCATCAATTCCAATTCCGGAACTGAATTGACCCCATGTCTGAATAGAACTATATTCACACATGATATACATATAAACAGTTGGAAAGGTATTTCTATGCTACAAGTGAATACCTTGTAATTACCCAGGTTATTATAATGCATGATAGGAACTGACTAATCTTCTATGCAAATATTCCCAATGGCCTGCTAATGGCTGGTGGCACTAATATTACACTGATGATGCTGATGATGATGATGTAAAAAACAAAATTTTAAAGTTATGATTTTTTAAATAAGGCAAATTCCACTTCAGATATTGTATTTCACATTTCAAAAAGAAAAATTTGCTGGGGGCTTTGCCCACTATCTACGGCATCTCCCGTATATACTTTTGATTCTAAACAAGGCAGTGGGAATATTCTTAGTAAATTTCCTGTTTTCAGACTCATGTTATTCCCTATATCTGATATGTGGGTCAGTTTGGTGAAAAAAAGTAGATATCTGCCTGTATATTCCGTACTAGATCTAAATGGTAGGATTTGTATATTGTTTTATCGTTGGCCAACCTCACCGGATATTGCAAAAACAGTGGTGCACCAAATGAACAGTTGGGAAAACTACCTAACTGGCAACTGATCCATTGTCCCAAGTTGGGTTTGGTTTAGTATTAAGCTTGGATTATGGTGTTAGGTTATGGCTAGTGGAATAATATCTATTAACTAATTTTTACCAGTCTGTAATATGTGGTGTCACCCAATGTAATTTATCAGAACTACAAATTACTGGTTCTATTTCTTGCAGAATGATCAAAGAAAGTTTTACATTAGTGCTCAGTAGTCTGTGAAGCAACGAGTCTTGGCAGATTTTACCACTGGTTGATAGAGGCACTCCCTAAATAAGGACCTATATAACTCTGTTTTGGGACATAGAAAACAAGCAGATTTTTGTATCACTAATAAATTTTCATTTAGAAAGGATATTCTGATTCAAAATGACAATTTCGCAATTATTTCCCATTTTTGATGACCACTGACCTGTCCCTTCCTACACCAATGTCTGTGTACTGGCCTGCAGCAGATACTGAGACACATATATCAAATTATTCATGATAGCTAATTTTCAACAATCAGCCAAAGCAGCTTTTCTTAGTTCCGTATCTATTTCTGTTAAACCCCTACTGGTTGGTTAATGAAGAACTTTTATGATAATTTCATATAATTATTATTGGTCATTAATAAGTGTTCTTGTTTTTTGTTTTCTTTTATAACTATTTCTATAGGTTTATTCCCAATCTTTCACTTATCAATTTCATCCACTCTCTGTCATGGAGGGATTTCTCATATATTTTACAACTTAATATTTAATAAACGGCTTAACAGGGCACTTGCTAAACTACTACTATATTAGTATATATCCTTTAAGACTTCTTTCTATCCCATATTACCTACTTTGCACACATAGATGAGTAATGAAAACATTAAATGTTCCACTTTACACATCTCTGTCTTGCTGCAATCCTAGTGTTCTATTTTAGTAATATGAATGCCAAGTGTTTTCTACCATGTTAATTATAATAATCACTAGAGTGATAGCTTTCAAACTTATATACTGAACAATGTTTTCCTTGTTTTAAATGAGATATCAGCTTTGATATAGAAGATAGGCTATTAAATGGCTATTAAATGTGAATAATTCACTCTATTTGAAAGCCAAGCGATTTCTGTTTTGTTTTGGTTGTTCCAATGTTAGAATGAAAACCATTTAGCTCCAGACTTATCAACTTACTTCATAATTGGTTTGAACTGTGTTCCCCCAAAACTGCCAGGGTTTCTGAAGACTGCTACAAAACCTGGCCACGCACAATGTAGGAATGAACAGACCACCGACAAAACACCACGTTAACATATACTAATTCTAACTTTAGCAGACTTACGCATTCACGAGGGACACTTTTGGCTTTGGTGCCACTTTAGGTGGCGGAGCTCTAGGTAATGACCCATCATTGCCGTAACCTGTCCCAAACGAAGTGCTCACACATTCGGCGTACTGTAGCTGCTTCTGTTTCTCCTGTAGTTTCTGCTGCAGCTGTTGCTGTAACAGCTGCTTCGTCTTGGCACCTTTCAGAGCACTGCGTACAGGCTTCCTGGTGAGATCCGGCTCTCTGATGGGCACCTCCGTGTATCCCGGCACAACAGAGGGGCTCGCTGAATACGACACTACCGGTAATGTCTGTGTCTTCAGTGTGGGAGTGGGGTATGTTAGACCGGGGGTTGGCGTATATATATTATTGTTGAGCATGGGGCTAGGACTGTGACTGTATGGTACTGAGGTGTTGATACTGGATGTGTGCTGGTCTGCAGGTTGGGGTGAGTAATCTACAAATATATAAACAAGTACTTCTCACTAAGATTTACAGCACATTCTAACTGTAGTAAAGACAATCAAAATGGTGGATTTATAATACATACAACAACCATATAATAATTACCTGGAGGCTCATGAATGACTGGTATTTTCTGTAACACAGGCACTTGTCTGTCTTTTTCTGCCAAAGGCAATATAACACGGATCTGCTTCGGCTCGACTACAGTTGATTCTGGTCGCTGGAGCTCATCACTTCCTGTAGATAATAGGATGAAAACAGTTCATATCAGTAACCCTATTCTAACTCAGTCATAGAAATATTAGAATGGCTGAAAAGGAGGAGATTCATTTAAAAAGCATCACAAAGTACCAGGATGTTGAGATCTCAGCAAATCTCAACTAACTGGCATCATACTACCTGTGACACTTTTTCATACGTTGGGTGCAGCCTTTCAGCAGTTTTGTACTTCAAGAAGCATGCAGCAAAATGATAACAGGACCAACATCACTTTAATAAGTTGTGGTGTGGGGGAGTTGCACCAGTTTAAAAAAATAGCTTCCAATCTCTGCTTTAGAGTGTGACACGTATAGCACATATGATATACCCAACAATAACCACTGTGTTATCAAATACAGCCACACCAAACCCCAATTGAAACTGCTGCGGCTGTTGGTGTCAAGTTATTCTGCTTCAGTGCTGGCCGAGGGGCGACTGCCTAATGAAACAAACCTCACAAACACAGGCATGAGATGGATTCGAACTCACAACCTGGAGGTTTGAAGCACAGCGCTCTAACCACTGATTTTGCGTCACCAACTGAAGAACAACCACATACCCAACAACTGATTTATCACATTTAGCTCATACCAAACATTACCAGTTGCTAAGTGGGACAAACAACGCACATGTTCATGTGCTTGTGTTCATATAAATGCATGTGCATGCATGACAAATTAACAGAAGTTCAAAAAAGGCGTTGTTTATACTTTAGTGTAAATGACTGAATTATTGTTATTGCTGAATGTCACCCCCCTCCCAGGGCCAGCGTAAAGCGTCTTGGTTATCTTTATAATAATAAAATCAATTAGGCCATTGTTGTTTGAATACTTGTTTCACAAACCCACCAACGTATTTGGCTACTATGCGGTAGCCTAATCCAAGATGGTGACAGGTCTGTTCCACTTCAAAAAAATTGTTATTTCTACAATAAATCGGCCTTCAAGCCTAGAAATCTTGTAAATTTAAACTAATTATAACTCCCCTCTCACTGAGAAACACAAATACTTCAAACTTTGCTGAGATCTACTTAAAATTGGCATAAAAACACGGCTGTGATAAGGCTACCATGCACATATTCTTTTATCGGCAGTAGTCTTATCACTGCAATATTTTCCATTGCGATTTTAAGTTGATCTGTCACCATTTGGGATTAGGCTACCGTGCGGTGGATAGCAATTTGAATACCAATGTAAAAATACAATATAAAACAAGAGTAATCCAGAATATGTGTCACAGGGGAATTTGTAACTGGTTGGGTACCAAATCCTGCAAATCTTTAAAACTAGAACTGTGCCAATTTCTTTCGGACCGATCCTATTTTTCAATGATTTCTTTTTGTTGTCCCGACCAACCGACCCTAATTTTTGGAGGAAAAATATTCTGTAAAACGAATACTCAAAAAACAATGGCCTTATAATTTTACAACACCAGCAAAAACATCGACCAATTCTTACCGCAGTTAGAATGATCATCAGGATGATGCGTAACTGGGGTGGTGGGAAGTCTTGGATGATAGTCTGTCGGTAAGGATACGGTACTGTCAACGGGGGGTGTGGCTTGTACTAGCATCTCGCCATCGGACAAACTCGTAATACTATTGGCAACATCTCCATCCACAGAGTGTGGTGGTAGCGTTGGCGTAGTAGCGGCACTACCGTTAGCCTGTTTGTGTTCACTTTCACTCTTACATTCCTTAACGGACTCTGTAAAACACAACAACAACATCTTACTACTTTAAGAGAGATGACAAACGGCTAATAATGTCGTATATTTGACAACGCAATAGATAGGAAATTACTCAAAAACATTCATTCGTGGACAACGGATGAGAAAAGGTCGATTCCGAGGTGAGGCCTTCGGTAAGAGGCACACTTCTATCACAAGTTGGCTATTATCGACAAAATCCAGACGTATGTGCTGATTACCGATGAGAATCGGTACGTGAACCAGGGACAGTCGCTATATATCCCAGTATGAAAAAAAGGTCCCCACTGTGGGTAAATGTAATAATATGATCCATTTAGCATACCATCAACATAATGTATATAATGACAATGATTACATTACATCCCACCTAAGTTTCGTTTCATTAATGGTCCATTGCCACTCTGATGAATGGAGCCGGAGGGCCATTCTATGTGGTTAATGGAGCATGAATAAACATTTATCTGGTTCCAGTTATCATAAAGTATTCATAGAAATATTAGTATGGCTTTTATTTAGATTTTAAATGCACAATTGCCCCCTCGCTCTGTCACTTCTCAATAAGGCCAAATCTGCTCATTTCTCCCACCAGGGGGAGAGCTCTCCATTTGATAGATTTCATATAATAACAAGGTTTTAACACGACAGTACTCTTTTAACAAAGCGCCATCGAATAACATACATTAACCAGCTGTTTGCCAACCACTCAATAAGTTTAGCCCTGTACATTCTCTACCATTAAAACAATTACCGAAATGATTTCGAGCTAATCACATAACGGGAGCCCAGAGACGAGTAGACCGATCCAAAACGCTAAATAACAATCATGTTAGATCAGAGTTACACCCAGGTCACCAGTATCACCGACATAACATACAATAACATAGTGACAGAATGACGTGTGGCCAAATTCAGCCCAACATCAGCCGTGTGACCAACATCGGCCCGACATTAGCAGCAGACAACCATATCATAAATTATGTCAAGAGCTAACTGTACATAATGCTCTGATAGCTTTGTTTAAACATTTAACAGCTCCTCTCTGATGACATGGCACAGGCAGCCCGGACTAAGCAATGTCATTATGACTACGTCAACAAGGACAGCGGGAGACCAAATAATATACGAACACATTTTGACAACAAAATACCGAGGCACAATTGAAATATCCTTGAAACACACCGTTGTGAAGCAATCGACACAAAACGCTGACATTTAATGAAGACTAAAATTATTATGACCTTTTTAATTAGATGGATGATAAGTCTGAGAATAAAATGGATAATTATTCTATTTGTGCCACTTTGTCCTGTTTCACACAACAGTTTCTGATTATATTTTATCATGTTTGGTATATATATATATATATATATATATATATATATATACATACCAGTCTTCTTAACTGCATTTTCCAACCTAGATTATCTTAATGTTTAGTGCACTTCAATAATATATTTTTTAAACTATATGAAATAAAGGTTCATAAGGAGCACAACCTGCTGTACTGTTATGTTTAATTTATAGATCTATATCACATACACAAATAACACAACGTCAAATCAGAAGATTTCATTTACGTCACAGGTGTTATGTTGTTCTGCACATCGGCAACCAAATTCTAGTAAAGAGGAGTCGGCTGAGTGCGATTTTGTATCTCGTGTAGAATCATCGCACGATTGTACCTTTTGATCAGCTGTTCTCTGGTGTAATATGGGTAGCTGCTGTTTCAGTACATCAGAGAACGGCTGCTTGCTTGCTTGCTAGAGCGTAGTCTTGAAGACATCCCATCTACTGCAGGCCATATACCCAGGGATAAGTGGTATAAGCAATCCTGTGTTGCCAATTCAGATCCAAGCACAAATGACACTGACCGAATTGGCTGCTAACTTAGTCAGTGATGATTAGATCGGCATGTAACCTCCCCCCAGATGTAAGTCATGGTAAAGCCGTGGACTCTTCCCAACAGGAGACTTCAGACACACAACTGTGTGGTATTATTTACAAAATCAATATTTCTAATATTTGACAGAAGGCTAATTCCTTTGATTCTGTGTCAAACTTGGGGTCATTCATGACGTCTTACATGATATTTCTACTACAATAAGTATATATTTGTATGTAACAAGTTTTAATACTGTTAAAAACATTGATGAGCTCAACTCTATATGTGAAACAGATCATTCCTTTCAGCATATTATAACTCGGTGACGTTTTGTTATTTGTTTTGGCTTAGTTCACTTGTGATGTAAGACGTTGTCTATTACTCAGTTTAGTACACTAGTATTAATATTAAGATGCCACTAATCACAAAGACAAATTACACATGACAGGTTAATGATGAACCAATATCAACATCAATGTCAGTTGTTTTAGTTAAATACATGGATGGCTTCAATATCAATATCTCCTGGGGATAGTTTATTTAATATATATATATATATATATATATATATGACTCTACAAATGTGCTATTATACCAGAAGTAGGTGTGACATGCACAAGTCATACAAATTCAAATGTAATATTCTACATAATATATTATATAGAATATCATACTTGTGATCAACCACAACATTCCATTTTTCACAACCAAATTATTATTATTATTATTATTAATCTTATTATTTTATTATACAGTCTTATTATATGTATTAGTGATTTTATCACTGAATCCCTCCGACCTTAAATCTCTTAACTTGGACACTTAATACTGTGATAGCCAACATCTGTACCTTCTTAGGGTATAAAGCTATCCAATGACAATGGCAACTCTCTGACACACGAACCTCTTACATCTTTATTCTGCATTATTCTTAGAAAACATTCAGAATGAATATTTCATCTGATAGTCAGCTGACACACAAAAGACTTAACAAAAGAAACACTACAATATACTGACAACAATCCATTAAGAAATGGCATGTTGTGCGTTCATATGAAATGCCGAAGAAAACATGTAACAAGAATGGCTAACAGGCAGTAAACATCCAGGTACAGTAAAAAATTACATATCAATATTTTACAACAACTGTACTTGATAACAAATAGAACTTCTAGAAATATCAACGGTCCTAGACGGTTATCTTCATGTAATCTCATTCTGAAAGTTGACTCTGCCGGTTCTAAACCAATGAGCTGTTAGCGCAGCCCCCAGTGGAATTAAATAACATCTAAATAGGACATTGCACTGACCAGTAACCTACCATCAAGTGCAAGATTATATAACCTTAGTTAACATGTTCATTAACTGATCAATACAACCTGTTGTCGTTGTTTACGGGAGGTATATTTCTTAACATTGGTAACAGATGGCACACAAAGCTGCACCATATGGCACCGAAACTTCCCAGGCACGGTTATACAACATGTATAACACCCACGTTATGGCAGCGCCATATAAACAAGTGTCACTGTAATTAGAATGTGTAATAACGGCTAACAACTGCTCAATTATCTCCTAAAACACTGTACACGGATAGGGCTTTGTCTATAGGAAACAAAATAAAAGCAAGCTGAAAAAATGGCACCCAACAGAGCCTAATAATCACATCTGACCAGAACTAATAGTATTTCTCTCTCTCTCTCTCTCTCTCCCTGTCTGTCAGTCTGTCAGTCAGCTGTGGCGGACAATGAATCATAAAAATAACATTAACACATATAGCAACCATGGGAATATATGAAACTGTGGTTCACACCACATCAATTAACTCATAGACAAACCACTCACAAGCCTCTGCTGTATGATGTGTCTGAGTGGGAGAAAGCCACAAAACCGACTCTGCCGCAGTGAAACACTGACAGAAACCAAACAGACAGGTGAAATATTTTTTTTTTTGGGGGGGGGAATGAAGTTTAGGTGATGACAAAGAATGAAAAGTCAAATATGAAACCAGGTTTCAACTACGGACACAGCAAGAGTTTGTTCAGATGAATTGGAGATAAACTGCTATATGGTGTAACTGATACACCATAAGATGTAAAGACCAGAGACACCATAGCACTATCACTGATTTGGACCGATGTCTGCCATTCTGTGATCAATTGATCATATCAGTAACAACAGATCAACTACAGTCATTTCTTACGGTAACAATCCTATAATCCGCTTTCACATAGAGAAGCATCTTTTATGCAGTATAAAAAGCCTTTCCTTTCGTGTCGGTATTGTTATCTGTGAACATTCTCTGTCCACGTCTCGGCAATGTGCAGACATCGGCAATGTGCAGACATGGGGATTAAAAATGTGACAAGTGAGAGACAGATTTAATTTACGTCAACGGTCAGAGGAATGAAGGCTGAATGTTTTAAATGTCTAATGCCAAACACACCAAAGATAGCCGTGTGTGTGTGTGTGTGTGTGTGTGTGTGTGTGTGTGTTAATTATCAGGATATAATTGTGTATCACAGATCATAAACTTATAAAGCTATTCACTGTTATCATATAACACAACAAGAGACTTCCTGTTATCACAACAGCAGCAAAATAAACACAACCTTATCCCTGGGTGGAGAAAATAAGAGCCCACTTATTAAATATAAACCACATTAATAGTAACTAATTTTCCTGTGCTTAACAAACTTAATTGTGAAATCATAGTCCCACAGGGAGGAGTGTTTATCAGCTATCTTCTCCCTATAAAAACACTCTCTTGTTCCAGGATTACCAGCAAACATTGTACACACACACACACACACACACACACACACACACATAGGATCTGACAATACGAGTTTTGCTGATATAATGGAAACAAGTCAATAATAACCAGTAACTACTCAATATCTTGGCATACAAGGTATAAACTTTCATTCATATACATATATGAAGTAACACACTTATCATTATATTTATGATATAAGTACCAACACTTAATGAGTTTCTGAACCAGCAATACTATAAACATCACATGAGAGCCAGAGTCAGGCAAGAGATGACACACACGGACTAATTTGTCTCATAAAATGTCTGTTCTGTCAATCATAATGATTAAACAGACACACCGAAATCCCCAGGCAGCCTTCATCGGATACACAAACATCATCAATAGGGAACTTCTGAACCAGCTACATCAATCTACTATCACGTGTCATGAATCCGCCTGAGTATCAAAGAATCAAGTACTCAGTACCATTCACCTAAATGACAGAATCTGTATCCCAGAACAGTTTTCTTTTTCGTCAATCCATCTGTTTGTCTGAATCATAACTGTTCATTAAACTATTTCTGAATTTATGGACATTTATGTAAATGAAGCTAGCAAGTTTTACACATCAATCGATACATGGGTTTTGTACATTTCTACACACATTTTTAGCAATACATTTTCCCTAATTCTGACCGTTCGTGTAATCAGATCGCACGACTGATATTGGAAAATTCTTTGCAAAATTGCGTTGCCATTGTGTAAATAATAAATCCCGCAAAACTGGCATTATTACATTGGTGTAATTATAGCAGGTGTCAGTCATGTTTTGGTTGACTGTTTGAATGAAAGCAGTACCATTATTAATTACTAGAATAGTTTGAACTTAATACCAGTACCTAATATGCCCAGTAATATAGCACAGCAGATCAATCTAAGTCAAAAATCCCCCCCCCCCGTACCACCCACCATTAATAAGATATAAAAACGATATATAATAACATAATCATGTTAGTTACTATAACAGATTTCCCAACAGGGATACTTCTTGCTAGCACACACACACACACACACATATATATATATATATATATATATACACACACACATGTACACCTAAGTCAGGTTAACAAGATTGTTTATTCTCTCCTATAAGAAACAACACGGGTAACCAGAACATCTAGGGGTGATAGACCTTTCTCAGTATGTTGTTAATGTTAACCGTATCAAGGTTCACACAAACACACAGAGAGAGAAGGTACCCAGCTCAGGACATGGCTACCTACAGGCTTCTTCAGTACAACCGGCCAAGTCCATCCGGAGCTCCAAGAAAGGGGGATCCGGGTAGCATACATAGGTACAACGGAACAATAGACGCTCAGTCGGCCAACTTCGCAGCAGTCTAGGTAAAAACGACGTGTGCCAACTATCAACATCGACATACCAAGGTGCATCTGAAAGCCGATTGTATCCTCTTTTGAGGATACTCGATGAACCGTTTGATCCGTAAGAACTGGTCTGACATAAAAACAGCCAACCAATCAAAGGGCTAGTGGCATATCTCCTGTATAAGGGTGAGTCATTATTAAGGCTTCCAAGTGAGTGGGTGGTGTTTGGTTGATATACAATGTTAACATTCAGCAATGACCGCAGTTTGGTCTGTCCGTTTCTTAATCGTATACCACTGTGGATAAAGCCGTCGTCGGGGCACGAAGTGCTACCAGTTAACAAGTTTGCCAAATGTAAAAACACTTCGTGTCAACTTCTAGAAACTTGTTCACAAAACGGGGGTCCATGGTAACTAATTAACAACACTCTGACAAACTGACACGTACTGAACACCAGTCAATACTCGCGCCTTAAGTATGGTGTGCTATGAAGTTAAGGGAAGGTACTGATGCTTATATACACACACGCTTCGAGATAAACCCAATAAGTTATTGGGTTTATATCTCGAAGCCTGACGATGTTCTAAGCCTCTAACGCTAAAAGAATATAGAAGTATGGATCGCTGGTACCCGAGCCAACGGGAAACCTTTAAGCAGTACTGGATTATAAAACTAGACACCAGTTTAGTTAAAAAGACATTATTTTGAATTCCGCCGAGCCCTGCTCATGCTTAATGTAGCAGTTCTCCTAATGGCGTGTGTGCTTTCATAACAATAATGATGCCATCTTACTAATTACAAGGACGATCATTTCATGACAATATCTAAGCACTACTGGACTATATATATATATATATATATATATATATATATATATACCAGCTAACTGCTAACACTAACAATAGCCAACAGTTAATGGAGACAGGTACGATACATCTAGAAAGGTGTGTAAAGCAAAAATACAACTTTACGTTTATATATTTATAACGATCTGACAAACAATAATAACGGAAATGTCAAAGAAATCAGCTAACTATCCAGTTGACTACATCTGGTATGGTATTATCATCCATCATGATATCAGAAACGATTAATGAATTTAGAAACGTGCCTATCCATACTAAAATTATATAGGCTACCTGTCATCAAAGTAAAAAAAAAAATATTAAAAATGCGTGATTTGTTTGTAATGTTTAAATGGTGATTTAAATCAATTATTTAAATCAAACAACTCCGGTAACTGATTTATAAGAGTCAACTTGTACACACACACACACACACACACACACACACACACACACACACACCAAATTCCACAACATACCAGAATATTAATTGCCTCAATTTACCAATATCTCATATAATTAAAATTATTGGATGGTAATGGAACAGTGGCCATATATAATAGAGCCAACTTCTTCAATAGAACATCTAGTACTGTGTTTGTGTGGCAATTTATTCACCTTACAACTACAAGTCTGCGGTGGGTATTACTCTTAGTGCACCAACTCCACGTTACAAACAATCAACAATCCCCATGTCTACCACTGAGTGGTACATGTTAAACGTGGACATATTGTTGTTGAATGTTATCCGATTTAATAAACTACCTGACATATTCACAATACATATGTCAAAACACATTAATCGGTCAAACGTTCATCTTAACCAATGATAATGCCATAACACTTTTTGTGGAACTTGACACTCAAGTTACTCCAATGACTTAGTCAAAGTGATGCATCATCCTGTGTGTGTTTCTGTATAAAGACACACACACACACATACACATACACACACACACACACGCACACAAAAATCAACAACACTAAAACGGTGTTGTTTATTTAACAAAAAAGCAGAGCTGCAAAAATGAGTAAAATCACACAAAAATTGACATTTCTCTTTCAGAACCTATAATCGTTAAAAACCATTCTGTCCATCAGAAATCGTCATGCCTAACAACAGATGTAACATGTAAGCCGTAATAACTTAGTGTGGTGTAATGATCAAGTAGTAGCTTAGTAAAATTAGTGTTGACCAAGAAAATAAATCCTGTTATGTCGTTTTCCAATATACGGATTATTTTAAAACCCATTGTTTGTCAGCCATTGTAGCAGATTGACTGACCGCAAACGAACTCTCTCATAATATATAACTTCGTATCGAAATACACTCTACTGGATAGAGCGACAATGATGATAATAGTATTCTCAGTGGGAGTCTGCCGGGGGGAATGAATCCATCAAGTGTGGAAATCTGCCCGTCCCTCGACCAAATATAGACCACTATCCATTATATTTATTATGAACAAGTGGTGTAGGGCATACAGAGAGGGACCCCCGTTATTTGTCTGGTTTCAGTGAAGTTATGTTGACCAGTTAACAGTCAACTGATCGTAGACTGTCATTGCTTTAGCGGTGTAGACCTGTAGACCAACTGGACGGTCTACAGAGACATCACTGACTTTACATACGCTGGTACATAATAACCAGCTTAATACTATATATGGCATCAATTCTAGAAAAGGACAAAGCCTCAAGGAAATCAGTGATGTTCAGACGATATATATATATATATTCAAGCTGCTGCATGGTGGCAAACCGTACACTCATCTGTATATAATCTTGTTTATTAATCTTCATTTTCATCTGGCTTAAAACCTTTACTACAACAGCATAAAAGCCTAGTTTTTGTCAGACAGTGGGCCGATTTCACACCGGGAAGTGCTGCAATGGACAATTTTAGAAAACCCAGAAACTTTTCAACGTGCATTTGAATAAATAAATGCATGTTGTGAGAAACAAACCAGTTGTTGATTAACTTAGGGGACCTTCTCTGTACCAATGATGTGAATATTTATACATATTATCATTTATTAATAAATATATATATATAATAGTATATACCTGATAGTATTAATTAATAGAAACAGACATCCTGGGATTTTCAGTGGAAGACAGAGAACCCTGACAAGAAAACTAAATAATAAGTTTTGGTTGATGTTGAGTCCAAGTTGTTTAGTTTCAATTATGGACACACACACACACACACACACACACACCATATGGCAGAGGGGTAACTTTCCAAGGAAACAAATCCCACAAACACAGGCATGGACTGGATTCGAATCTGGAGGTTTGGAGTTCAGTTCACTAACCACTGCACCACTGATTGGTTAAGGTGTTATATTGCTTATTTAAATAGACTTGGGTGTACAATTGATAACAACAACTGAATGGATTTGGATTTCATTCCATATGTGGTTATTAATGATTAGCATATATGTAGGAATATCCAAATTATGACAAATGTCTACATTTAGGATATATCATATCATATATATATATATATATATATATATATATATATATAAAATTACAACACATAACACACAGTTGTCAGGTGTCACTCACTCATTACACACATTTTCCTCTCCTAGGTGAATTACAAATTTATAAATGCTGTTGGTTCATGACTTGGCAGATATTTGTTAACAATGATGAGATAAAATAACATGACATAACATAAACTGTTAATATAAAATTATTTAAAAAATAAACAATTCTGTACAATGAATGAATTGTGGGTACAGTAGTAATTACTTTATCACCCCAAAATATAATATCTCCTAATTATTTTATCTGTGAATAAATGTCATAAAACATACACATACACACACACCAATGGACACACACACACACACACACACACACACACCCTGTAACATGTTGGTGCAGAAACAACAACCAAATCCCAGAACAGGTGTAATCATTCCCTAGAGTGTGATGTAACACAGTAAGTGAAATAAATTATATAGTATAGACAAAGTCAATCATGTGACAGCCAACCTGGAACAACAGCAAACAGCTCCCAAATGTCAGATTTAGATAATGTGGTTAGCACAGAATGGGCTAACCTGGACACACACACACATAGACAGACACATAGACAGACAGACACACACATACACAAATCCATCGTCATTTCAGGACACTAAAAGCACTGAAAAACCCGAAATGATCACCCCACCCCCAAAACACTCACATACCGACCTTTACTAATGGTAATGACCCGAACTATCACATTCCTGCAAAAGGCAAGTTAAAAGGAAAAGTGGCCAATCATTTTGCAGAAAGGGGAACCATGATGTTGCCCAAACTCACCATCTCAAGAAGACTTTCTTCACACTGGCACACTCCAGAAGAATTACTTTATGCTAGTATAAGGATTATTACAGGCAGAACAGCTTATTAACACTTCCATTATTTAGTAGCATATAATACCAGTACCAGCACAATCTGGCGTTTGTCAGGAGGTTATTTAGTCTGTGGAGGCATTGCCTTAGGTAATAGCCACGCCGAAGGCTTACTCAGCCATCTTATGGACAAGAGAGCAAGTTCTAACACCAACACATACACTGTGCTCCGCGTAGGCTACAGGCTTAGCAGTGAGTTGTTCAACAGAAAGCCCTCTGTCAAGTCAGTAGTATTAACTACATAGGTGAGCCCCCAGAAGGCTTGCTCCATGGCAGGTAAGGTAGTTCAAAGAATTCTTATCCCCTAAAGGGTATACTAATACTCATTGACTGTCAGTGGGTGTCTGGCTTCATTACAAGGAAGGCCATTGTGTGTGTCTG
This sequence comes from Paralvinella palmiformis, assembly GCA_025642065.1. Classification (NCBI taxonomy): domain Eukaryota; kingdom Metazoa; phylum Annelida; class Polychaeta; order Terebellida; family Alvinellidae; genus Paralvinella; species Paralvinella palmiformis. The sequence continues at coordinate 455,649 of JAODUP010000068.1, read as the reverse complement.
CTAGACATAATTAGAGTTCCTGAGTCTGATGTCATGTCATACTGCACACATGACAAAATCTCTCTCTCTCTCTCTCTCTCTCTCTATCTATCTATCTATATATATATGAATATACCACCACCACACAGTTGGTCTACTACTATCAGTGAATACTTGGGTAATGGACAAGTGCGCCCGCGCGCGTGTGTTATTAATAGCCCATGCCTCACTCACACCTGTCAAACATGATCAAATGTACAGATCTGACACATCTATTCCCGTGCTCGTAAAAATGTGAAACATGTTAACTATGCTGTAAACCAGATTATAGTTTGGTATGTAGATCTAGACCTAAAACCCCAGCTTTCGCAACAATTAAATCAGAGTCATACATTAATATTATTATGGCTAAAACTGTACAAGGGTCGATTTCTTACATGAAATAATCATTCAAATAATTTGAAATGGAAAACAGTCAATTGTGTGATAATGATGACTGATGTTTTACGGTCACTTTTATGCACATGGTAGGCTAAATTGGCCGAGTGACCTCCAAAGGTAATTAAGCGAAGTCGAAGATGAAACACCGTTCAGATATGCCCATGCCGAGATTCGAACACGGGGGGTAGTGATCTGTGGCTGAACACCCTACTGCTAGACCACGGAGGCATCAAACTGTACAAAATATTCGTGGAATGGAAATTATGATTGAAACAAGACTTACAAGTGGGCACAAAATCTGGTGAGTAAGATACAGACAATTGGGTATGTGACTACAAGATTGGAAGAACAAAGGTAAATGCTACTTAGGAATTAAAGAAATATATTGCGAAACAAAACCATCTCAGGCACTATTATTGCAATTAAGTATATAATCAGACACATTATAGTGGCAAACGTGGAGAAATCCTTACATTATTACAGCTATAATTTTCCGATACATAAACACATAATGTTCTGTACAGGTATGTGCATCGGAACCAGGTTCCTGTACACAGCTGACACGTGACAATATATTGCATGTTTTTTTATCAAAATTTCCCCATGAAACAGAGAAATAATTGCACAAACATGTACAAGCCCTGGAGCCAGCTGTGCACATCTATAATTCCCACATTCAGAAAATCAGAACCATTACTGATTACACCCCAGCTTGCACCATACCACATGACATATTGATATTCGTCGAGATAAACCACTTCTCTTACCTTTAGAAAGACAGGCTGATCCCATCTTCAACAACGTCCAACAAAATACACATCAAATTAAAGCCCCAATACATAATCCAGGCCTAACACCGTGTCAATGCTCCAGGTGATTATAATGGAGAGTACCTCTTCTATGGATCCTAGGCAACTGTATCCAGGTTATTTCCAGCTGTACTTCGGTGACACACATTTGAAAACTGTTGCCATACCATCAACACGAGCGAGCATTCCACCACTACAATCATCCTCTCTCTGTCTGTGATAATACACGGGCTGTGGCAATCCGAAAACACAAGCGTACACACACACAGACACATCTATATCGCAGCTGAGAAGTGTACTTTACCACCTGTTGTTGGGTGATGATCTATAAAAATACACAACACATCACCATGTTGCACAGTGTACACACACAGCACATAGGATGATAGATCACACGCGCGCGCGCGCACACACACACCGACTGTCTTACTGTTACCTAGGGGCCATCGAAGATCCACCTAGACTGCTGTCCAATAACAACACCGCACCATGAACACCTTCTAGATATCTGAACAGTACAGTCAGTCAGCAATATGGCTTATTGATGGACATAGCCACATACTAGATACAGAACAGGACCGCTAACCGAACATCATATCCGTAGGTTTACACATCGGTAGTTACCTGCAACAGTTGATTATACAAACACCATTATTTATACTCGTGGTTAAAGTGAAATCGGTTTTACACCGACAGCCGCTAAATCCAGGCCACGAACTCTGGAAGATTCCCAAATCCAGGATCAATCCATATTTTTCGCGCAAAGACCGGATCCGATCAGGCCGGCGAAGTGCTCCAGTTCGTATGTCCGCGTATCTCGACTGCACTTACACAGTTTGAGCTCATAACGGCAACCCGAACCATGCGACCGACGTACATTTACATCAGCGCGCCCGTAAACAGCTGTGTGACCTACTAAATGGTAGCGGTAGCTTTAAACGCACATTCCGGTGTTTTGAGATCCAGAAGGTGTGTGTATGTGTGTGTGTGTGTGTCTATACGTGTGTACTTCTTTAGATGGCACGCAAGTGTAGCTAGCAGCAGAAGCAGCACCAGTAAATATAGACCACCCACTACCGGGTGGCTGACGGTCGAGTGTTCAATCTATAAACAGTCGAGATATAACTGGGTCACAACAACCGCGACGACAGTAACGACGACAGGCTACAACACTACAGCCATATTGTAACTAGCTGAGACACGATGAGTGAGTAGCCAGCCTCGTCTTCTGGATCGTCGCAGTTCGGACGAATTAGCCGATAATAAGGGGTACTATAATAATAGGGGTGGCTCGTGTATATGGATGTAGCAAGCTCTGACTGACTAACACACACACACTCGCACAATCGTGTGTGTGCGAGTGTGTGTGTGTGTGTGTGCACGCGGTGTACGGAGTCAGATAGCAATAAGTCTACAACGCATTGACAGTGGACGAGTCTACTGGCGCCAAACAAGCAGGGGTGTCCGGGTCGTTCTCAAGATTGTAAATACATGCCAAGCTATGAGAACGGCCAAGTAAAATCAGCACCAAGACGGGTGGGTATGGTATGTAACCTCCGACCGAAGCACGAAAGATGATGCTGTTGATTATGACAACATTTCATAATTCCACGCCATTGTAACCGATTTGCAATGACACGCTCCCCCCCCCAGTAAATTAACCCCACTCTTCGAACAGCTCACTCACCGATAATGGGTGCAAGCATCAACCGATCAAAACACAAATCAATCTGACAAATGAAAATACTGTAAAATTTTACTAACCCGGGCACTTATACAATATGACCTCTTTATGTACACATACTGAAATCGGGGAATTATCTATAAATGTAAGATGTATTTGATTATATTTAAAACACCCATCATATTTATAGCATCCAATTTTCCACCAACCCATCAAATTAAATGAGGGATTTATGTCAACTAAACTTTACGTTTTGATAAACGCCATACAAATCAAATAACAAGTCATTACTAGCAGGAACTATGCTGGAATATACAGTAAAAACACAAATTTAATATAGTTAAGTGCCAACTGAGTTGAGCTAAATTTATTTAGCCTGGTCACGTGTGGGAAATATAGCACATGGGGTCGTGTTAAGGGAAGCAAATCCCACAAATACGGGTGTGAGCCAGAATCTAGAACTTAGAAGTCTGCAGCCAGTTAAAAGCCAACTAAAACAATATTTAACTAAAAAAGTAACAGGCATTTTATCAGATTAAAAAACGTCGAGCCCGAGACACAAGCACTTACAATAATATTTGGCTGGATAACTTGAGAATTCTTAATGACCTTCCAATGGAGGATAGTTCACGGAGATATTCAGATGCACTGCCGCTGATAGATGTATGCCTATAATAAGTTCCCTACAATAATGTTGAAACCGATACTGCATATCACTAGCAGCCAAAATGTCAGTTTTCAACAACTCGGGTCGATAATAATATTTTGAGTGTCCGTCACCTATGTGTAAGCTGTACTAATCTGAATATGCTGATGATGATGTTGATTGATGTTTTGCGGCCCACGTTTGTACACATGGTAGGCTAACTGGGCAGAGTGACCTCCAAAATGTAGTGAAGTGAAGTCAAAGATGAAACACCCTTCAGATATGCCCACGCCGGGCTGAATATGTTGAAGCCTACCACAGACAGATGTGTCATAATCTCATATGGAGTTACATTAAGTTGCAAAAGATGTAATAATGGTTTAGGCACGCTGTAACAAGAGCTTCTTGTGTCAAGAATCATTTTAACCAGTGGGTGTTCTTAAGCTTGTAGTAAGTGGCTCTGGATATTGATGCAACAGTCATTAATGTTAACATGTTTCTAAAAAATAACTTCACGTTTTTATTATACTAACCGACATTTGATAAATTTTATAATACTGATGTCATTATTTTTTTATTTAAGATAATGCTGTTATGGAAAACAGATACCTGTTTTACCATAATTCTACTTTTAAAAAGATTTTCACAAAAAAGCAAATCAATGTTTCACATTATCAAAGCAATGCTGTACTGATTGTCAGGATCCAGTGATCTATACAGCTGTGGATTATCAACATATAAATGATATCTAATGCCAAATCGCTATGAAATAATTCTAAGACATTTTTTTTGGCATACTGTTAAAACCACTGGACCAACTGAACTTTGTGGGCCATCAGAAAAAGAATATAGGACATCGTACAGAAGATCATGAATATACAATCTGGGAACCTTGTTCTGAAAATAGCTGAAATCATTTAAGCTCGTAATACCTGTTAAACTTATAGACATATTATTTGGGGTATTATTATATTACATATTATTTGTACAGCGCCTTTGAATGGCTCCTGCTATTAAATATACATTATTATTATTAAACTAAACATATATTCCAACTAGGAGTTTTTTTTTAGACAGTTGTGATTCATTCAGATTATTACTTATTATTATTATTATTATTATTGAAGAAATATATATTTAGATGGACAATTGTCCTTTCTACAATTTGTTACTAAAATGATAAATTTGAGATACACCTATAATTCTTTAGATCATTACAGCCCACACCGAGATATTTGTATAAAGGCATCCATAAAGTATATTCTCACCTACCAGGTCAGTATATTTTGGGGTTAATACGTAGCAGACAGCGTTTGAAGCATTAATCGCACAAGCCGCCAATTTATCAAACTAAAGGAAGACTGGCTTGTGTGTCATTGTTTTGACCGATGAGCAGACATCATAATACCTTACATATTCACGAGTCTTTACGACCACAGCAAAAGGTTATGTCAATTGGGGAAAGTCCTCTTAGTTTGTCCATTTTGTTATGATTTCAGTAGATTCCCATGCCTTTCCTCATCGTTTTATTGTATAACAATTTCGCTTTATCCATCCAGTGACGTATAAAGAACCTATACCAACAATGATGTAATATTGTTAACTTTACATTTATGCTTTTCTCATATGCGGTTTATGAAGACGATGACAACTCGTATGCCAATAATCCCTACCTATAACCTTAATTTGCATATGAACAGTAACAGTGTTACAAACCAGAATTTTAAAAACGTAAATGTTGCTGTTTTACGGCCACTTTTGTGCACAAGGTAGGCTAAATGGGTCGATCAACCTCCAAAGGTAATGAGGCAAAGTGAAAGATGAAACACCCTTCTGATATAGTCCGACCGAGATTTGAACCCAGGTGCTATAAATCTGTGTAAAATACCAGTGACTGAAATGTTAATTATTTAAAAACAGCATGGCATTATAATTTTAACATGATGCCACATAATCAGCTAAACTAATATATATATATATATATATATATATATATATATATATATATATCATCCAAGACCAATACTTCGTTCATTTAATAAAACTCATTTCTTTCAGTTATTCCCAGGAATATTCTCTATTCACTAAGCATTCCCTAGGGGGCAGCACAAGCCAATTCAGCTAAAATCACCTGCTGATTCCCATGCGATCGAGTACAGAGCCTCCTCTGTCTCACCAATACAACACCAAGTCCCATCTTTCATTTATAAATCATTTGACAGCAAGTGTGGCTTTACTTCGCCAATTCTCCACGATCTACTATTCTCACGACATCGTATCGCCATAAAGCACCAGCTGAAGGGAAATAGTCTCTCTACATACGAGATCAGTTTATTTACTAACCTTGATCATGACACGAGTTATCCTCTTGCTCATCTTCTGCGATTGGTGCCTCCTTAGGGATGATGGGCTGTCCATTCTCATCAATCTCCTTCAGCAGACCACGTTTAATTAGGTCCTCTCGTGATGTACGCATCGATATCTGGCGTTCTAGATCTGAAATACGCGATACCAGTTCAGGTAAAACATTGTGACTGACACACACACACACACACACACGCGCGTTTAATAGTTTCTTAATTAAAACACAACACCCTGACATACAAACGGCGCATGTCAGTAAAACATACCCCCATCTACTCACCTACGGCCGTTTTTTCTATCTTCTCACTCGGCTTTTTTCTCCTGCGCCACTTCCAAGGTTTGAAGAACCGACTGAACGCCGACATTTTACTAGTTTTCCTCTCAGCGGGCGGGGTCTTTACCGGCCCTGTCCCATCCAGCACTCCCGATCCGACCTTCATATCACCGTTCAGAGTTGGCGCATCCGCCACACCGGTAGTGTCCGTATTATTCAGATCGGGAGTGGAAGGATCCGGAGTGCTCTCCACCGAGTCCTGCGCTCCCGTGATATTGCCGCTGGATACCAGATCATCGGCGGATTTTGACCGCTGCGGCGTCTCCACAGAGTTCTGTTTATCTACAAAACAAGAATGACACACTTCATGAGACCTCGTAAACACCAATTTATCCAGCGCCATCGTCCTCTGATAGTCGGCAAAGACATCGTTTTGGCCACCTGAGGGCGCGAGTGTATACTGGCCATCGTGGTTTGGATGTGCAACTCGACGTCGCGCAATCTGTCGGTTCCTCAGGTTGCTTCCCGACGGCGAGAGGGGCGCTCGGTAATAATTGTGTCTCTGTTTGGTTATGGCCAAGTGCGAAGTTGCGATGGGTCGCCACTGAGCGGTACCATCGAAACTGCTGTATCTATAGGTATGCTGCAGCAATACTGGTCGAGGTCTGTAGGTCGGATAAGACGGGTAAACCGGACTGTTCGGGGTCTGGTCCACTTCGAAATGACCTAGCTTTGGACTGCCAGCACCGGGGCTGTACTGACAGTCTGCCGAACCGTCGCACTCGCAGGTCAGCTTCTTGACGTGTCGCAGTTCGGGGACGTTCTTCCAAACGAGGGTGTGAGGGTTCTGGGTCGGGTCAGGGTACAACGGGGTATCCATCAAGCCGTGTTCCTCCCTACGAGACTTACGTACCCAAATGAAACCGGTACCCTGCCATCATGATGTCGTCCAAACTGGCAATATACACCGGACATATGATGGCAGAAAATCAACTGTTACGAGATATGAAATCCTATCTCCGCATAAACTAACTCGGACACTTCGCCGCGTACCAAAGCGGGATCGAATCGATACAGACAACAAGTAAACACTGCGCAGAACAAAGAGGCAGAATGATTAGATTATCAACACGATTACCACCGAGACAGCAGATGTATATACACGTATACGACGGGCTCTTCAACATTCCAAAGGTTGACACCAGCGTTTCCTTTAATTCACTTGTTTTGGCCAACACACACACATACACACAGCCGGCTTACGGTAAGTGACCAGGCCTCCGAGTATATAATCGGATCGAGGAAAGAACACACGTAAAGCTGGTACGTCTGTCTAAACATCAACTGGTTGGCCGTGTCACAGTACAGACTGGAGGAGAACACTGGCTGTGTTGTCCCGTTCTCCTTATGGTCGACATGCTGTAGTGTGATACGATCAGCTGCACGGTGTGTGTATCCCAGGCAGCATTAGGAGACGACGACGGTGGTGGTGGTGCTGCTGCGTCGTAATAACCACTGGATAACAGTGAGCTATTAGCCCCTCATTTAACCAACTCTTAACGGGAATGGACGGCAGCCAACATCATCATGGTCGAGACTCCTCCAGAAACCACTCGGCAGAATGTCACATTTATGAAGCGCAGATGGGAGAAAACTGGACTGAGGTGTACGGGCGTCCGTCCGTCTGTCTGGCCACCGTTGACAACAACGACCGAACCCTTCCTTCCTTCACTAAATGCCCGCAGCCATCGCCATAGCAACACAGTATAATTTATATTCTAGGTGTGTGTGGGACGATGAAGCCATTCCAGAACGAGCCTGATGCGCAGATATCACCCGAAACAGAAGTGTGCTATTATCACGTCCACCACGTCAGACAAAACACAACGACCGACACATTGACCGATGCTCGACTGCAACGAACACACCCAGATATATATGTACATATACAATACCGAGAAATGCATCACCGATGTCCAGGTTGGGATCGATACTCGTTTGGACCACAACCACGTCCCATAATCTGATCATGCCCAACGTCTGACCAGTTGTTGTGGTGTAGAGCTGGATCTGCATAAACCTTACATAGCTCAACTGGCTACCGACATCTTACTTACTCACTCACTCACTCACTGACTAACTGCTAATGTCTGCTTCCCGAGTAATAGAGCACACGCTGGACGTGTCTTGGCGTCGGGACAGCTGCCCACTGGACAGCCGGTGAGATGAGAAGAATAAACGGGAGAACTATGCAGCTGGTTGTTCACAACCCACAGGAGCTAATCCCCGCAGACAGTGGAATCAACATTGGCGAGCTCACAAACGGTGATATCCCTTAGTTCACATACACCCCAGTCTTCAATAAAACAGCCATAGCTACCATTTTAATGATACAGCTGTGCGGCTCACATTTATAAACAACTCCAATATGATACAGTCCGCCAGACTCCCACACCAGAAATCATTGCAGCCGATATCCAATGGCCAATACGACAAGTGATACAGTAATGTTGTAAACCCGATAGAGCGGGAAAATCCACAAAACAAACCGCTACAACAATGTTTTATACAAAATACTATATCTGCAACCGATTACCGTGTACATACTACGCTACAAACACGCGCACGCACGCACTCACTCACGCACACGCATGACCACAACATTTCACCAGATCCTCTATAATAGACCACCAGCCAGCATAGCAGTGGTATGTTGTTGGTGGAAATAGAAAATCAATAGGAAAAATATTGCTTGGAGTTAAGGTCTCCAATCAATAGTGTAATGTTGATTACCTATCACAGGCTGCTGACACTCCAGTCAGTCATAAGCTTCTCTGCCCCATAACTGCTCCATCACCAAGAAAGTGATGGTGTCACTACTACTACTAGTAGAATCTGTACCAAACTATAGGACGATACCCTCCCATCTCTGTTTTCACTGTTCTGAGAAATCCATCGTTTGTTTTATTAAATAGGTTTGATGATGAATGATGTTCGTGTATGTCCGTCTGTCTGTATGTATGATGCCAGAAGAACATCTATAATACATAAATCTTCACATTCACATACCATACTGATGTACTGGTCAAGGTGAGAATGTCCGAAATATCTTTCACATGTGACAATATAAGGTGAAGGCTGCACAGTACATTTGTATTTGTGTGTGTAACTACAGTTAAGTCTGAACACCAGTAAACAGTGTCTACTTAGTTGTACATCACAGGTGTTTGGTGATAAAGTTTTAGCTTAAGGCAACATGTTATGTTATGGAACAGAGCTGACACTTTAAAGTGTGTACTGCATCATCATCACACACACACACACACACACAAATCAATCATATGTAACCATTAAACAGTTTCACAAAATCATGATAATTACAGATGTTTGAGGAGATAACAAAAAGAAGATTCCAGCCTTTTATCACGATAAGAAATTAATAGATTATATTGTTGTTATCCATTTCCAAGTATACCAATGCCAACTACTTTACAAATAAATACAATAATGAACTAAAATGTAAGCTTATATAGTGTTATTATATATACATTTAATATGTATGTTTTCTGCATACTTACATTTGCTAGCATACTTAAATTTGTTAGCATACTTAAATTTGTTAGCATACTTAATTTTGTCAGCATACTTAAATTTGTCAGCATACTTAAATTTGTTAGCCACTGGACACAAAGCTAATTAAATTGGTTCATTTTTTATTATTCATTCTTCGACCCTGCATTACATAGGACATATGCATTACATAGGACATATCAACTTCTAATGTTTCCATATAAATCCTTTCAGTAGAGCCGCAGTCAAATAGGCGATGTATAAGATATTAGCTCTGATAAACCGGTAACTTATTGGAAGTTAACAATGTAATCTTGATTGCTGTAACATTACAAAAGCCTCATTGATATTATGGTTATTAACTGGTTGTTTCTTGGCCTTATCATCTCAGATCTAGCAAGCCATTATATCTAATTTCTGTAAACACTTCTCAGAAGCCAGAGAGAATGGTGTAACCCTAGGATAGAACCCCTACAGCAGATCTGATCATCTTGGTCCATATAAATACAGAGGAAGCACTACACTCTGTTATCTGATAGGTAACACACACACACACACAATCAGGTCTAACAAAGCACCAGGCTCATATATTTTAGCTCCACCAGGGGAAGCTGCTGCTTCTGCTAAAGTTGCCTAACTCTAGATTGTCTAAATTTAAATCTCATAGAAAAGGTTCATAACAATCTTTGGTATTTTGATAATGCAACAACAACAAAGATATCATCATCATCATCATCGTCGTCGTCATCATGAGCAGGAGCAACAACAACATATGACGGCAGAAATCTACTTAGACGAAGCTGTCACTAATCACCGACATATTAAAGACCCCAGTACTACATAATTACCTTTCGAGTGTCTCTGTCCCATGACAAAGCCGAGCTGAAACAGTACAGGTACGCTTTACTCGACAACACCGATGCATTCCCGGCTCTACGGACTAACAATATCCACGGTACAACCAACTATTACCTCTGTTGCCTATTCCTAGTATTAAAATTAATACATTACGATGGATGCCAAGCGGCTGAGAGGTAGGCATATTAAACACGGGGCCCCTAATTATACACACTAGCTAATGTTAACGCGTCTCTGCCAATGTCGGCATAACTTAACAAGCATCCAATAGTATGTATGTAGGCCATAGTTATGCACACCAACACGGTCCTCTACTGATACAGGGCCACACAATCGTTGTTTGGCGCCAAGAATTTGATGCATAATTTACCACGACATAAAAAGGTTAACCACTTAGCACTTGCGGCATGGAAATGACTTGTAAACATTCTGTCAAAATACCATCCACAGTGTGTGTACGTGGGGGCGTTTGTGTGTGGTTTAATCTGGGTTTAATAAGGAAAAAAGATATTAAATTAACGGCGTGTGGTGGTTCGGCTGCTGACCGATGCAAACAATTATACACTGACTAACTATTGAAAAAGGAAACCAACGTGTAACAATAATCAAACAGCCCCCTCCTACCCCAACACATGGTATTAAAATAACAGTGGCACATAATTGTTAGCGGCCATCTAACTGGTACTTGTATCTCTATACCAGATCACACAACATCTCGTAGCAAGTACAATTCTGATGTTATCCAGAAAGGGTCCTTCACCTCAAGCATCACAACAGCCGTCAGGTATCACACCAACCACCTCACACCTGTGGCGATACGGAATCATTGCTACCTAACGATTTAATTACCGGAAACTAATAAAGAAATGGATACTCACAACAATTTGTTTAAATCAGTATAAAGTTTTTTACATGTGAACATTTAAAACAAAGAATTTACCACATGTCTAAAATAGGAGAGGGTATTAGGATATTTGTAGACCAAAATTAGTCACCCAGTGACTGATAACATCAGCGATCAAGTGACAATACAGGTCACAGATTAGTCAACAAAAAATTATAGGACGCAGCTCGAATAACTAGTGCCGCCACCTGGTGAATGAAGACTGCATTACCAGCGTGAAAAAGTGATCGCAAAAGGAACCGACACAAATCTTGCATATATATATATATATATATATATATATATACACACACACACGATAGGTTATACTAGTGTACGGCAATTATTATATAGCACAAGTCACTTGTACAAGATTTACAGAGGGAAGCATTTTGTGGAAACAAAATGAAATCTAATTAATAAATACACTCTAAATTCCTGTAATACATTATATAACAATATAAATAATTTGTTTGTAGTGTTCCGTCTCCTATTCTTTCCAACATGATAAACATAATTACCAAAATTCATCATTCAGTAATCAAAATTATACTGAAAATACGTTTTTCTTGTATAATAAATTAATATAATAGTTAATGGTGTTAGGAGTCAAAACTAAAGAGAACATATACAATCTGTTAAATACACAGTGGTAATTGGTTATTAATATATATATATATATATATATATGACTGTTTAGTAGGCTAATCGCTACAAATTGGTAAGATAATTCTAAATTTAAAACAAATTGGTTATCCATAGTCTGGGCATAACTTGTTTTATTATGATCAAGTCAAATTTATCACCCACAAGATGCGCACGGCAGATCCAAGCAATATTACTAGCAAGCGAGATGACTAATGTTGTGGGTAAAGTAATATACAACATTGTCATCCTGATCAGTGATGTTAGCATGCTCACGTTAGCTCGGATATCATATATCTAAACACCGTTACGTCACTTATAATATGCCATGCTTCACCCAAACTCCAGATCGACGGAAGACTGCTGGATGTTTCATCTTGTTTGGATTATGATTCAGCAGGAAGTTGGAACCTGAGAGCCAAGACACACGTACAGAATGGCCAAGACGACGTGGTAACTTTAATGTGTTAGTGATGAGGTAAGGCCACAGCTATCTCGGCTACCGGATCTTTCTTACCTTCTTCCGTTGCCTGACCACTATCGAGGCTAAGACGATTCTTCTCCTTGTTTTTGTTCCTTCGCCTCCTGCGGAACTTCATAATTCTAGATTCTGACTAACGCAACAGACAGTACCGAGCTGCTATCAGCTTACACCATCCAATCACCGATGTCTGTGCGAGCGACACCGAGTGTCTTAACAAAGCCAATAATGCGCGATGCTTCTGAATGCGGCCACTGGTTACGCGATACTCCCCGTCTGTGCGCAACTCCTCAACCAAGTCCAAGCTAATATTCACGGCGAACCGTTAAAAGGCATTTAAATCAACTAATCCGAATAGCGCGAGTTGGTATCAAGCAGGTAGAAAGCATGAGCTACTGATTAAGCTATACGTCTCACATATTGGACACATCACCTAAAACAGACGGAACAGAGAGAGAGAAAATCAGAGATAGGATAGAGAATCTGTGTCAGAAACATCAAATGGCACCCGTATTGTAAATATTCTCAACGCCTCAACTGGGTCGTATCGGACAAAATACGGGGCTAAGATAATAAAAATGAAACACACAGGACAGGATAGCTGTTTACAGAAAACAGTGAGTGAGACAAGCCAACACGTCCTTCTGTGACATATAAAGTTTACTTGATAAATAAAAGTTCACTTTTCATACGGCGGACCATGCAGCGCCTTTAAGTAAACATTAGCCGTTGCCAAAATGGATAAAAGTACGTATGTCTGAAAACACTTAAAACCAAACATCGTACTCAACTGAGTTGTGAATAAAGGAATCACACACACGGATATACATTAACATACCACACTTGAAACCTATTCAATCCATCTGCTGTGCTACATTAATCCATCAGTGATGCAAGCTGGATTATTCGCGACGCTTTATGATCAACTTTTACCACATTCCCAGATGCCAACGAACACAGTCACAATATGGCCTATCTAACAACATCTGGTGGATAGGACGTAGCCAAGAGCCCCTTTCCTCGCTAACACTCTAGACGCGGTATTCACATTTTATCTGATTTGTTATTAGGTTAGAATGGCCAGGCGCTATCACTATACACACCCATGTGCAAAATATGACATGCATCAGTAAGATTTCACTTCAACAAGGTACACACTGGCAGTTAGCCGTCAACCAACGGCTACCCATAGAGAGGTGTCATTGAGCTCCTGGTCAATGCGCGGTGTAAACACATCGTAGCCATTGCTTGATGTACAGACATATAGCTTGGTGCGCACACAATATACGTTTTACGACAGCACATCCTGGTTCACTGAAACCAATTCAGAAAGCCACAGATACACTCCGAGGATGCATCCTTCTCTGTCCAGGATAAACACAAAAGTCATAACGGTTTGAGAAATCCAGCCTATTATCATGGCTATGCACGAACGAGCAGCCGAGTTTCTGATGTCTCCATCCTGTGTTCTGGTCACAGATCACTTCACACAGAGTGGAGTAATCTTGGCGTAGATCCTAATTTTTTTACCATCATTACGCATTCCGTCCAGCATCATATTATCAGATGGGTTTCCGTTCCAACAACGACATTAACAGATTGGATTTTTAGGCCAAACAAAAATCACAATTTGTATCATTTATGCGTTTTAGCAGTGCGTAAAATGGTACCGGCACAGAGTTACAAATGTATTTTTTTTGAAAGTCAAATATCCAATAAGCACATAAATCTAGCACATATTGGGAATTTATGATAAACAACCAAGCAGAATCGGTTCATGGGTGTGTGCATGGATGATGATGATTGGTGTTTTACGGCCACTTTTGTGTACAAAGTAGGCTAAATGGGCAAATATGTCAAATATGAAATAATCTTCAAATATGCCCATGCCGAGATTCGAACATGGGTGGTAGTGATCTGTGGTCTAACACACAACCGCTAGATCATGCAGGCGCCCTAACATGCATATCGAAAAATCCACTTCTACCAAAAGAATTCTGTACCTTTTGATGATGTACCAGACATTTACCTCTCACTATTTCCTACTGAAATTTTGTGTAAAAATGCCACATTTTCCCAAAGACCCATCCAATCAAGAAACAACATGGCTTAATACCACACTTTAGATATAGTCACAAAAGATGGTCACTCAACGGAGATAGCTCAACTCATCGAAGTCAGCAGCCATAATACTAATGATTTAGGTTGAATGTGACGATTCTTAACAGACAGTTAACTATCTATTTTGGGAAACCGAATCGGCTGAAGCTAGAAAGTTTAAAGTATTTTAGCGATGATTAACCAACCGGGCACTGTGTTCCCACTACAAGAAACAGTACAGCTTATCGAGTAGCTGTTATCTAACATGTTTACCAGCGAGAGAAAACACACCCAGATAACTGACATCAGTTAGTCATAAAGCTCCATAGGTAATTTTCTGAGATCCGCATGTAGGCAAGTCAGCAAAAACCAACAAGTAAACGGCTGAAGAAGAACCTCCTGACACCTTCGCAAAGATTTTAACGGCGGCGTACTAAATAAAATATGTAAACAAACCAATTAGGTAGAGAACTGTACTTGTGTGGAGATTAGTTTCTGATTTTCTGTGTACAAATACAGTTCTACTCCAATATGATGTGGACGCATAATATTATAGTACCAACTTTCAGACAGTTCAGGACACAAGCAGCTATAACCTACCTCAATGGGGCGTACCGTGGACAACAGTTCTAGAAGCGAGCCGCATCACACACACAAACAAACAAACGATAATAACCCAACGTATTAAGCTACCGCAGCACAAGTTTACAGAAGGCCAGCCAGGCAAGAGCAACCAACCTCCAGACGGCGTATAGTTCCAAGAAGTGCCAACCAGTCAAGTCGGCCATTGGATACAATCCAGACTCGGCGTGTTTACTATCATAGCTATTGAGCGTCGGAGTTCTGTGAACTCCCGGTGTAGAAAGAGTGGCTCTAGAGCAGTGGGCTATATCTGTGATTCAGTGCCTCAGCTATGTCTGCTCCTTGTATACACACAGACAGCCACCACCGGCACAATATGACAGCTCCCAAACAGAATGAAAGTTACACACACCATCTAGACAAAAATCATACTGATACCACAGCCAGTAGTATGTGGTATCTAGTATGGGCGGGTGATGACAGTCTATGCTGAGTGGTGTGTGTGGGTTGGGTTTCACACGTCAGAACAAAAAACACATTCACTATGACCGGAAAAAAACAGCAAATAGATAATTATCACCAACAAGGATATCTACCAATATCTGATTATTTAATTAATTATCTGACTAATCATAAACACTGTCAACATCATTTATTGGGAACGACCGTGTAGGAAATTTTAACCAACACCAGGGCCGATATATGGAGATCTATATGTCAACATGTGTAGAAGTGTTTTTGTCAGAATACAATCTAAGTCAAGAACTAGGTCATGAACTTAACTATCAAGGTCACTGGCATGCTCCGTCACCCATTAAATACCAAATTTATATGTGTAACACATCTTACCACATCAAGACCAATTTCTACATGAAGTTTTACAGAACCACACTACCACAAAAGATAGTGCTGAAACACCCCGAGTTCTTGGGAACTAGAATTTAATTAATTGTGAGAAACCTATCAGTTTTTGTGGTCGACCCTCAACGTCAACACAGCAACAACCGTCTTTAAAGTAAAGACTCAGCTAAAAGCATAAACGGATTGATGTACACTGTTAATTTAGCATATTCAACAACCTCCATTCAAACCAACTTTACCACGAATTGACTATCTGTCTGTGATCTATGTTACAGCACATCACAACCATTTAACCTTATTGGTTCAGTACCTATTTATTTGGCTGATTGTGGGTAAACCGAAGCTCATTTCTAAAGAGACAACTGGAAAAAAAATCTAACAAGAATTCACTGTCTACCAAACATCGATTTGATGCGATGCTGTAATAAATTATTAACCAGAACGCTAATTATTACCATGGAGACGTAGTTATCACCATAGTAATATTCACGAAGCATCCATTTTTGACATTAACATCCATCCAGATATTATTTCCAAATACGAGAACACGTCTACAACATCTTGGGCCCAGAAGGATGTTTATGCTTCAGTGCCCCAATATATATAAATACAGCCGAGCCAGGCCTAGGCATACGCTATAATATCTGTGCCCTACCTACGTTTGCTCATAACACTGCATACCCAAGAGTACATTTGTTTATTGAAAGAACACAAAAGACACAGAGCAGTGAATGTGAGGCTTGGCTAACTTCATGCTCTCTGGTCACCAGTTATGTGCTGTCAAATTGGCCCGGATCTGTTCAGTTTTGCAATCTGCTCTAAATGCTCAACAACAAAATGCCTCCCCCCCACCCATTAACTAGCTTGGATAGCACCAATCTTCTGAGTGAACACAGCATGTTATCCAACATCAGTACAAAAGCTCTTTAAACTGTAACCGATAAATATTAGTTTACAATCCTATTCCGCTCACTAAATGACAGTTTCAGACCTGAAGAACGTTCTCTACAGACTAATATGACATTAATTCTACAGTATTCTCTAGCCAAATGACCAGTACCAAGTATGAGGTGATAAACACATCTAACTTGTGGGACAATGTCTACCAAACATCACTGCTATTCGGATCAAGTATTCAAAGCGAAGTTATTCTGCTAAATATTCCTGATCACTGAATCAGTTAAATTCATAAATGTATTACAACAGTGTTGTTAGATAAAAACAGTGTTACACAGCATATTAGCTCTGCTGTAAGATGTGTATGGTTGATCATTTTCACTGTAGCTACTAAACGAAGGTGAACGAGTGCAAACAACTTGATAAATGGAGTACAGTGCACATTAAGCGGACTTACATGTCCAATTTAATCCTTTGTATGACCTATGCAAAACTAAATTAAAAGATACTGGCTAGAAATAAACATCCATTGCTACTCATATTACAAGTAGTACCATCACTAAGTATATTTAATATGATTATTAACAGGAAGTGATAAAAACACCACATAACTACTGATAGAGACAGAGAGAGGTGTATTTTATGTCTGGTTTTGGGTCTTCATGCAGATAATAATGCAATTCTCGACACACACACACACACACAATAATACCGACATGAATAAACTGAAATCTACTTTGAATCACGGGCCGTATTTTTGCCTTATCTTGTGTCTATCGTTTTGTATTAACACTTGGTTAGTACTGACATTCTACATTCCTGGCACTTCAAATCAATGGTATAAATACATTGTTGACGTAGAAAAATCAACAGCACTAACAAATAAATAACATCAACCTTTGTGTGTGCATCATACTAGTCATGGAGAAGCAATATATTGTACAATATCACCATAGGTAATTAATCCACTTCAGTGATGTCAAAATAACATTCATATTAAGTACCTCTCTAGAACTAAAAAAGTAGATTTACTCCAAAGAAACCTAATGTGTGTAGACTACAGAGGGTAATGTGAAATTAAGGGGGGGGGGGGTATTTCTAGGAAATAATTTTTCTTCCAGGATGTTACAAACTGCCATCAGACATGGGATGGGGTCAATTCCATATTCAATCCCAAAAAGAAATTTACCAATACCAAAATTAACCATGAAATCCAATTCCAGCTTGATCATGAATTCCAATTCTAGAATTGGAACTGAGCATCACTTCCAGAATTGAAATCGACCTTGAATTCCAATTCCAGAATTGAAATGACCCTATGTCTGGCCAATTATGGAACAGGACTAGAGGCCAGAAGATAGAAAAAAGCAAAAAGGGGAACACTATAAGCTAATTTGGAGATAGTTTAACAGGTTAAAAAGAAAGAAAAGTATGGTAACCATTCTTAAAGTGCATCTCATGTATAGCAGAACTGAATTAACATTACACTGGATATGGAAAATCATTAAATCCCAAATGAGTGTTCTACAAACTTTTAATAAAACATTAAAATTAATCAACGGTCAGCAAATTAAGTCCACTTTTCATGATATTGTTGTGGTTGTTCAAGAAAATGCTGGTGATGTTGACTAGAGAACTTGGGCTATAAATTATTTCAGATCTACCATGGATGATTATATTGTAAATAAATGACAATTTGACCAATTTCTACATCATGAAATTTTTATGTCCTTTCAGTTCAATTACATTAACTAATTATGAGAGCGAATAAATATAAATTAGTTATTTTGTACACCATGGAAGTTATGCAGTGATTTTGTTAGAAGCCAAATCATTAGACCCTCCTATTCTCAAGTAGAGACCTGGCTACTTTTGTTTCCAATGCCGCTTTGGGCTATTGTACTAGGCCCTTGATGCCTACCAATACCTGACCCTGATATTTTTAAACCCCCCCCCCCACTTTATTTCTTAACAAAACCACTGTTATGTATGATGCACATGATATCGGTTATAAATATATTTGCGACTGGAACTATGTTTTCATCAGATAACCACTGTATTTAAACACCATGCAGCTGAGTGATGATGTTGTGGAATTTACGTTATTAGTTCTGTAAAATATTATGCACAATAGTGAAAGCATTAAACATTTGTATCTCTATTATATATATATATATATATATGTTTGGTATATTACAGTTAATCTGTATAATCAGGCAATATGTTTATTTCCTTAACTGTTCAGTTAATTTATATTAAATCTCAGTTAGCAATAGATATGTATTACCTGAATATTTCAGGTAATACGCATATTACCCAAATATACAGATTAACTGTAACACACACACACACATATAATCCCCTTCTGGAAGCAAAATAAATCTATTCACCTAATATCTGATTTATAACTGAACAATTATGATGGTTAATTACAGTTTTGTTGTATGCAAAAATCTATTTACAATTAGCGTATATTTACAAACATTTCAATTACCTACAATAATATGGCAATTATGAATTACAGTTGATCCTAACCCTGCATCCCAGTCTAATTTAAAAGACTGAACTTTTAGAGTACCTACGAGTATTTTCCAAGTAGCACACCCATCATTTGTTTTTATCTACTAAGCTTTATTACTCCAACCAAAGTAAGGCGGAGTTCTCATAAGTACTTACAGCTGATGTTTGTTGACAAATTCTGACTACGTTTCACACCATGATACAGCTCTGACCAAAAATATTTAATATTAAAACATTATATTCATTGAAGATATTCTACCATGTAAAGGGGTTTCACTGCACTTGGTCAAAACTAAGGGGTCTAAATACCAATACCAGACACCAAAAATGGTATGATGAAATAAACTTTCCAAACACTGAAAACAGCATTATCTTGTTTGAAACACTTTAATAAGTGACTAGAAATAATGTATTCAGCGGTAAAGAGAGAATTTGTTATTCATCTGTATATGACATTTGTCCCATTAAAAAAAAAATTAGTTGTTTTAAATTTAAAATAAGGCAAATGTTGTAAAGTTAATTTCAAAATGAATCTTAATTTCCCATTTCAGTGTTTTCTCAGAATATCATGATATTTAAGCTATTTGAATTGGTTTAATATCCTACATTTATTTAGTTTTGGTTCTGACATTCAAAATATCTGATATATGACTTAGTTTTAAGTAAGGGTGTGATAAAGCTGACACTGTCTTTATTGGCTAGTTTAACTGATAAATTGAATTGTGCAATTATAAATTTGATGTTTCTAGATGTACATAGATATCATTGTGTAATTTGACAAGCGTCTAAATACTATATCTATTTCTACACATTTATACATGCATTTCATAAAATTATTAAGTGATAAAATTTCTGAAAATACTGCACAGATATTTTTAAAGTGTTCTTCAGGATTGGCCTAATATTTCAGGATTATACAAAGATATTATCAATGAATGAACATGAAATGGTTACATATCTAAACTAAGATAACAAGTTCAACAATCCCTGATGACATTATACAAATATGTTAAAAAATAAACCATCTATTACAAATGTTCTCAAATAGTGCGCTTTTGGGTTTCAGTTTTCCACAGCATTTGGGGCTCTGCCTATCTGCTACCATCTTAAACACTGCCAATTTCATTGATTAGTAAGGTCATTGCTTTTGAATACTTGTTTTACTGGAAATTTCCCTCAAAAAATTAGGGGCAGTTGGGACAAAAATGATTTTAAATATCACTGAAAACACAGGGTCAGTTGAAAAAACTTGACACAAAGAACTTTGTAAACACATATTCTGGATTACTCTGGTTTTATATTTTGTTTTTACATTGATATTCAAGTTCAGTTTGACAATGATATCCACCAGTGTGTCTTCCTCAACGATTGTCTAGCCCATGACTATATAACCTATTCTTCCTTTAGTTGGGATTTCACAATATCTCCATTAGTTTTGCTTTTTTGAGAATTTCTTTTGATTGTGAATCATCAGCGAAAAGTAAACAAGTCACTGTTAGCCTAATTGAAGATGGTGACAGGTCAGTTCCACCTCAAAATAATTTCCGGAATAAATCTGTCTTCAAGTCTAGAAATCTTGTAAATTTAAACTAATTATAATTTCCCACTCATTGAGGTGTGCATTCATGCTGTTTGAAGTTATCTTGCTTCATTTGAGTTTGCCTGTGTTTTTATTCATTTGTTTTATTTATATGCAGATAAACAACTTGTCATAAAATATAATGACAACTTGCCTTAAAAAAATTGTTGTAGGTTGTTTTATTTATGATTGGTGGTATCATGATCTACTTTGTTGACTTCGGATGTTAATCTTCACTTTTAGATAAGACTTTGCTGAACCTCATTGTTATAATATATCTGTATAGCATTGGTAAATAAAAAATAATTATATTTGGTATAAAATTGGCATTCAAATGAATAAATGAAATATGGCATTGAAATCGGTGGATTGTTTTATGCTAGGGTCAGACTTATAAGATGGATGCATACTTCTTGCACCAATGTGTTGCTTAGTGAAAGACCTTTTCAGTGATATATAGATTGTATATAGAGTTATTTGGGTATCTATCCAGTTATTTCAAAGCCAGAGTTGTGAATAGTATGAAATTTGTGGCTGCTACAAATGAACTGGGATAACAATTTCAGTACTGTGAATAATTAGAATTGATTTAATATCAGGTCTGACTTCCTAATTTTTGTATGCAAGAGTATGAATGAAATAACAGAATGAGTATGTACTGATTACATAAGGCTATAGTTATAAAATAGGTACTCCAAAATATATGTTTCAATATTCCACCGGAAGCATTATTATTTACTCATGTATGAATGAATGAAAACAAAGAAATTTATGGGGAATTCAACACTCAAAATTATCCTATTAGATTTAGATCGTATATGAATTATCAAACAAAACGGCTGCTTCCACGTGTTTTTATAACCTGTATCAACCAATGTTAAATATTAAAACACATAGCCAAATTAACAGTAGACATTAAACTAGAGTCGACCGTATGTTTTAAGTTCCGCGCCTTGGCTTTAGCCTAGCCTAGCCAGGTTTAGGCACCATAAGCAATAATCATATAATGACTGTAGTTTATTTCGCATTTATCGCTGCTTAATATAAGTGATTGTACAAGTAGAAATATATGTGAATGAGTCAAACTTACTTTTCCTCTTTCGTCGAAGTGACCATCCTCCACGGTTTACAGCTATGACTGTTTTAGTAGTTTCTACCTTAGAACCGTCCGAACAGTTATCTTCTGTTTTGGTAGCCATATTCTCAACTGTCTCGTTTTCATTCGACATCCGGTTTCACGGATATTCCGACCTAAATTAGACTGGTTATCTTATCATTTTATACAAGACAGGCATTTAATTTCACAAGTCAACCTACAGGTTGAAATCTGATATATATATCATCTTGATTTGCGTGTAGGCTCAAATCTAAGTAGTTTATACTTATTGCCAGACTTCACGTCCTAGTTGTAAAAGTCCACATAATATTTAACTGGATGTTTTTTTTCTTCAGTATGTAACAGGGCTCTTGAAACTGACAGAATTTACACTCATATGACATATAAGCATTATTTTCTAATTTACCATTTACAATAAAATAATTCATTCAATAATCTACAGCTTATGGTACATCAGATATTTCTGTTGTAAAATTATCATTTTTATATACAACTTCATCAGATTTAGATGATAAATTATTGTTATTTAAAATGTTCTGACATTGTAATTGCCACTTTAAAAAACATTAACTATTATATATCAAGCAGGAAAAATACAGTATGCTGCCTGGTTATTTATAGGAACTGTCTAAAAAGTGCATGTGCATATAATCATATAATACTAGGTTTCACAAAAATGACGATTATGAGGTTAAATTTTGTGGAATTAAAACCAAGTCTACGACCATTAGCATCAGGTATAGAAGTGTAGAACTAGAGAATTGTTTAAATGATGTACATACGTTAAAACAAAACATTAAACAAATTATATAATATGTTGTAATTAGTTTTATCACCATTGTATATTAAAAATGTAACATTTCTCTATATCAATATACTTTTTCTTCCTACTTAAATATTAATATCCTAAATGTTTAACCAGGTATATACATAAGTGCTTCTGGGTGTGTTTTACTGTATGTATTATATATATATATATATATATATATATAATTTAAGTGATGAAAATCTTTTCACTGTAAGCATTATGCTTTTAGATTCTCCTTGCCAACATATAGTGCTAGTTTGGGACAATAATAATATTTTAAAAAATATAAAAAATATGAAAAACACAATTATTAAAGAAGTACCAGATCAGAGATAGTACAGCTACACCAGTTAGTAAAATGGTTCACAAATAATGGCTGAGTTCATTCTCTACAAACAATAAAACTTGCGTGTTTTCCATAACAATTATAATTTGGAATCATTACAACTGTTTTATGATATAATCTATAAAAAATAAAACATAAGGTTAATCTTTTTATATATGGTAATATTCTTAATTATTTTTTTAACTGATGTAGCCATTCATTGGATGGATATATAATTTTACTGCTCAGGATGATGATGATTGATGTTTTATGGCCACTTTTGTGCACATAGTAGGCTAAATGTTAAAATAGCCGTTGACTGTCTAGGATAATTAATATATATATATATAAATATATATATATATATATATATATATTACAGTACAATAAAACTTTCGTGTTTTCCATAACAATTATAATTTGGAATCATTACAAGTAATAAAATAGATATAAACCTTACAGAAGAAGAAAATAGAACGCTACAATATATCGGCATTCCCTTTCATTAAAAAATTATCGAAATATTAAAAATAAGCCAAGCCCAAGCTTGATTTCTTTCCTTCTTGACCAGACTATTGGAAAATATAGGGAGGTATCTGTACGTCTACTGGTAATTTATAAAAATTGTAACAGTATATTTGTAGACTGTATATATTAATATATAAGTTATGTTAAGTTAATTATTTTCTAACTTCCGATCATGTTCGTGACTGAATCTTGCTCACTTTGTATAACATGACTATCGCTATGACATCACAGTCTTATGACTAGATTGACGTCACCATACCTCATGAGGCTTATCTGTTTGTGCTGATAAATAGGATAACTTGATATTGTGACCACAATTTTCGACACTTCTGTGATATTGCGTTGAACTGGTAAGTTAACTAGATATGAAATTTAGTATTTAAAGAATTTGATCAGTAGATTTGTAAGTTGCTAAAGGATCGCTCGTTGTTATAGCAGTAAATTGACAGAACCCAGTCGACAGTCGTAGATGTATTCTACAAAAAATATTATGTCTTAGACTCTAGATCTAATGATCAAGATTAAGTTAATCTTAATCTAGATTCTACTTGTCCAGACTAGAGTCTATATCTAGTCTAGATGTAGACTATATTAGAATATCTAGTCTATAAATTTTAGCAGAACAATATACTATATAGCTGATTACTGTGCCTGTGAGTTTCTGCGTATGACGCTTCTGCAAAATTGAGCAGATCATCCGGCATTCTCTTTCTGAATGGCCAATCGGATTCAATCAATGGTTCAGGGGACTAAGTCCAAAAAGTAGAATCTACGTATTATCATGAGCTCTATTAGAAGTCAGAGTAATCAGTGTATAGAGTTTATAGCTACCATCACTATACATTGATCTGATATCAGATTGATGGTATGAACTGAAGTCACGAGACCAAATCTGAAATTGAATTGAATTCACCGTGTCCGTGATGGCTGAGGCTGATGCTGACTGTTAACTTCGTATGACACCTTCTTGTTTATCCATACACTTATTTTCCCATGGGAATAGTGCAGGTTGAGGTTAACGAATCATGTGGATTGTTTGCTTCTGTCAGTTCCACTCGAGAGCATTTATAATTATTTGATGGATGCTTTAACTTATTGAAAAGGTAAAATGAATGAAATTGGTTATATAATACAATATATATATATATATATATAATATATATATATATATATATATAGAGGAAGTCATTATTCACCCAGCTGCCAGTTCCCCGGTGAAGAATTTGTCTCCTGCCCACTGGCAAAGATTCGGTTCCCCAGTAAAGATTGTTCTGCTTGGGCACCGACCAAGATTGGCTGCAATCATGTTTGGACACTGGCATTCCCTGCTTTACTAACAATTGTTGTGAGATGGAAAAATGGTGGCCAGGAGCACTGAGGTCGAGGAGCTGTTGGTCGGCCAGAAATTGACTAAATACATGGATTTTGAGACCTATCTTTCCAAAATTTTAGGTTTCTACTTAGACTAAGTTCACCAAAGGTGACTGTCAAACTATAGCAGTTACTAATAAACGTTTAGGCATAGGACAGACACTGTTCAGAGAAGATCTGAAATATGGTTACGTGTGGTGATCAAAAGCTGCAGTCCGTGGCAATCCATATCAAACCAATAGTCAAATTCCATGAGCAAAATAAGTAATAAAAGCATGCTAAAAACTGAAATTAGGGTCGCCTGAATGAGTATAACTTATTGAAGTTTTGTGTGGTAATCAAAAGCTGCAGTCAGATACATCAGGTTCCAGGAGAATGATTACCATCAGCTCTGTCTGGAAAATGCTAAGCACTTCCAAAAATGAGTCTGATGCCTCTACCACACATGCCATTTGCTGGAATAATTAATGCATCCTCATTTTGCGATGACCCAGCTGGGCTTGCCAACCACCGGGTGAAGATTTATGTCGTTGCGCACTCAGCAATGTTGGTTGAACAAGAACAAAAATTAGCATTGTATGCCCGGTAAGCAGTAGCCGATACTTTCCTTTGGGAACCGGGTGCTGGATGAATAAGACCATTTTCTATCATTTGGAACCCGGTAAATAATACCGGCCATATATATATATATATATATATATATATATATATGTACTGAATTTAAAGGGATAGTCCACCTTCATTTCAGATTTTGAGATCTAATACAGCTATACTCACAAATATATAAATAATGTGTAAATGATCACCCACATATTGAAAAATCCAGTTCAGAGTGCTGATTAATCGACTTTTAATGGTCTATGGGTGCCGCCATTTTGAAGCTTATTTTTCAGACCCTGGTTAAAATAAAAAAAATGTATACTACCAAGAGAGTTATGCTAGATCTAGTCTTGCTTTTATTCTGTTTAGATTGTTGGATCGATTTTAAACAAACATCAGAAATGTCCGGTCTATATCCTTCACTTGAAGATATGGAGGCAGGCAAGATGGTGCAGGTATGTGTGTATGCATATATATATATATATATATATATAACAATTATTTCCATATTTGAATTTCATTTATAGTCTTAATTATTTATTTTTTTAGGAATCAAATTGGAGACATTGGCATATTTTTGTGTTTCATAACCAAGTGAAATATTCTAACAGTTCTAATGTTACAACTAAAGTGATTAATCTATCTAAAACATGTTTTATCTTATTTTTGATCTTAGGCCCAGCAGCAGTTTGTCCAAGCTGCTCAGGCCACTGCCCAAGCCACTGCCCATGCAATAGCATATCCAGCTTCACAGGGACCACCAGCATATACTGAAACAGCTCCATCTCAGCTTGTGACAGCCAATGCTTTGGCCATGCTATACCCATCACTAGAAGAATATATGGGCCTTGATCTGAGTGCTAACTCAGTAAAGGCTAACATGCCTGTTGTGGCTAACACAACTCCAGTAAGTGATGTGTGTGTGTGTGTGTGTGTGTGTGTGTGTGGCTAACGATATGGGTAAAACACACATTACAACATAGTTTTGGTTTCAGGAAATGCTGATTACAAAACATAGCTAATGTAGTTTTTCTTCTGTAATGGCTTGGTGTTTGTTATATTTGCAAGCTATTTTAATTAACATTAGCTTCTTATTTTATTTAAGAAAGCCTGTGTAATATTTGGCCATAAAAACTGTTAACAATGGAAATATCTGTATATATAGCAGTTTGGATAATGGAATTATCCAAATAGGTTATGATAAAACTATGATGCCTTATGATATTGATTAGTGTTGAAATTTGTATTTCACTGTTATTTCCATTTCTCAGTAAAGTAATGCAGTAGGTAACAGGTATTGGAATTTAAAGTTTTTCTGCTGATTTTCATATATTGCTGATTTCATTGGTATAGAAAAATTCCCAGTTTCACTAACAAAGAAATTATGGGATACTGGTTGCACGTGATCACATCAATACACCTATGATAGCTCAATATTACATTTTGTGCCTTTGATCATAAAGTTGCACTCGGACAAAAACTTGAATGATTAGGGTCAAAGCAGTATAATGTTGTGATGCAAACATTACACTGTAAGAATGATTGTGTGGTATTTATTCTGCTATGTAAATTCTGCGATTTTAGATAATACATATTTTTGGAAGTATGACAGGTATACCAGCACCATTTATACACTGTATTAAACATTTCAGTAAACACGTATTAAAATTGACGAATATTTGCAGGATTCTCAAGTAGCGCAGCGTTACACATCAACAGGCCAGCATCAGCTGGCACCGTTATCTGGAAATAGTGTTGGTATTGCTCGTTCTGAAATCAAACAAGGCGTGAGAGAAATTGTTCTCTGCAAGGATCAAAATGGAAAAATGGGACTTAGACTTCGAAGTGTTAACAAGGTTGGCTGCCATATCAGTTACGAGAGCTGTTGGGTTTAGCAAAGTGAAAAATAATATTTTTCAACGAATTTAACATAACCAATATGATTAATTTATTATTTAGCACTAAATTAAATTGATATTCCAACATCAAATCGAACAAAATATTGAATGCAATAACTCATTTTGTAATTCTCGCATGATGTAAACTATCTTTTATTATATCCACTTCAGGACTGTTTATGATGTTTTAATGGCTGTTTTTGCAATGTGTTCACTTTCTTAGGGCGTGTTCGTTGCATTCGTCTATGAAAACTCTCCAGCAGCTTTAGCTGGCTTAAGGTTTGGTGACCAGATTCTACAGATAAATGGTGAGAATGTTGCTGGCTGGAGTACTGACAAGGCCATGAAGTATCTGAGGAACTGTCCCGCTGATAGGACTACCATGGCTGTCAGAGACAGGTATAAAGAGAAGATGAGCAAAACATTTAATATAATTTAAACGATTTGTTTCTGTTAAAAGGATGAATACAGATACCGTAAAGTAGTCAGTAACTGATTTAGTGGCATGCTTTTAGCCGCTGTACTAGCGTTGTGGATGTTATGGCTTACAATATTTATTGCGTAATTTGTCGGAAGGATGTTTCATTTTTAATTTGACTTCATTACCTTCGGATGTCGCTCGGTCCATTTACATTTCTGTTTGCACAAAAGTCTCCCCAAAACAGCGACGTTTACATTTATTTATATGTAAAGACATTCCTTGTTCATAAAACACAAGTGGCAGGTGTGTACTGATTTTTTTGAGGTTGGACGTGGTGTTAGAATTTGTATTTGTTTGGTCTAAAATGCATATTCATGCTTAAATGAATAAATTTGTAAAATACTTTTTTTGTTTGCATAAAGGTTACCTCCTCTCTGACCTTGAGGAATCCAGTAATAGAAAATTATTTGGCCTTAAATTGTGGTATTCTTACAGAGAGGGTTGTAGATAGGATACTTATTTGCTCTGTATTTTATGATAGTTTGGAGATGTTTAGCTTTAAATAGTATATTGTATGCGCACACTTGTATATTACCATTTACTGCTTGTTATATTATTTCCTGGTGATATTCTTCTGTGACAAGTTTGGTTTTTGGAAATCAGTGGGACATTGTTTGTGGTTATGGGTGTGAATTATACATTTCAGTAACAAAATAGTACTCTAAAGATTGTCTGTATTTCTTTCCACAGGCCATTTGAACGTTCAATCACCTTGCAGAAGGACAGTGTTGGCACAGTAGGATTTGTGTTCAAGGAGAACAAGATAACAGCCTTAGTTAAAGACTCGTCCGCTGCAAGAAATGGAGTTCTGATTGATCATCATCTGGTTGAGGTCAATGGGCAGAATGTTGTCGGACTAAAGGTTTGCTTTATGATCATTTATCCATGCCTTTACTTACACTCTTGGCCGTACTTGCACATAATAGGGAACACGAACAGAAACTCCTCTGTGGGAGGATCAGTCACTGTGGTCAATATTTATTTGTTTGTTTGCATTAGCTAGATATTTATAGCAAACCCCAGCTGGGCTATGTCAGAAGGGTGTTTCGTCTTTCATTTCACCTCATTACCTTTGGAGGTCACTATGCCCATTTAGCCTACTTTGTGCATAAAACTGGCAGTAAAATAATAACATTTACTAAACCTGATGGATAAATAATTTGAAGAGATTCTATCAGGTTAACCCTGGTGTGTTTGATCATGTTTGTTCTGTGATGTAGTCATTGTTTAGTACCTGGATATTTGTTAATGGATGACTTTGGATTATATTGAAATGTCTGATGGATAAAAACTGAACCCTTCCCAGGTCTATACTAGAGAATAAGGCAATAAGTCATTACCAAAGTCCTTAGAACAAATACAGCTGAGCTCTCAACAAGACAATTGTGTAACAGTGCCATCTAGATCAAATGTTTAATTTCAGGTATTATAATTTCCCAGCTTTTAGTTAGGTACTTTCATAAAAGAATTAACTTGGCTGGTTTGATCATTTTTTTATTCAAACTCAGAGCTCGGTTTCTATAAACATATGCAGTTTGAATTATGTCAATAGTTAACACATAAAGAAAGTTATACACATTTTAATAAGCTGAATATAATGAATATATGTTGCCAATTACCATTTATTATCATTGTCATAACTGTGACCGTCAAAATGGTACAATATCAGTGATTATTTCATGTTTCAAAAGTTCACATCAATAACAGTTACTTTTTGTCTTCAAGTAAAATATCAATACCAAATTTTGCGGCCTGTGGGTGAATTAATGTGTATTAAAAAGGGAATAAACCTGAAAGTAAATAAACCTGAAAAACATGTTGGTGGTATTATTATTGTTGTCAAATAGTGATCTGCGTGGGTAAAGAGCATCCGAAAATATGCCGTACTCACATATTAATGTCAAATTCAAAAGATGGCTGTATTTCGACCAGAGACTTTTCCAACCAGCGGTCACAATCACACATTGATTTGTTTTAACGTAAGGTCATGACGGTTTATGAAAGTGCCCATCTTAGTTGTACGAAACAATTAACAATGATACTGATTAATATTGGACAGTGAATTTATTATTATGTTACCGTGATCTGACTGATGCAGATATCAAATGTTTTACCAAATGAAAAGCCATGGTCCTTGAAAACATCACCGAAATAATGTCCATGGATTATCTTACATCTGAGTAATTGAGTTACCTAGTTTTTTCTCCGGGGAAGAAGATAGTCATGTCCTCCCCAAACATTTCCACTCTGTCATAACTTAGCTATACTCATGACCCACTTGTCCATGTTTCTAGATGATATCTTCCTCTGGTGATTCATCAGTGAAAATGTCCAATTAGAACCATATTTGGCTTAATATGATTGTTTTTGATTCATCTCTTTAAGTAAAAGTATCAGAACATGTTATTATGTAATTTCACTGTACATCACCATTTGAATGGTTTGTGTTGGTAAGATTGCTTTATTAAGTATATAGTATTATTAGTCTGGAGTGGCAAATCATAGCCAATAGTTTTCCCTTTGAAATCATTATGAATATATGCTCTAAATTGACCATTTCTATTATGTTCCTCAACTGAACTTTCCACACTAACAACAATGATTGACATGCATTGGTACCATGTAAATTGATTGTTTACTCATTAATAAATAGAGATTGATAAACCAGTTAGCTTGTAGACACAGCTAAAGTCACTTTAAAAACAAAACAGTTAACTGTTGTCTTAGTCACCTGTGCATCCGAACTTGTTTGATGTTCCTTTCAGCATTATTGATTACTTAAATTATCTGTGTGTCTCAATTTCTAATTAATCTTAAAACAATGACTGTCCACATCCCGTATAATCAACCCAAACAATCCAATGTCAATATTCTTTAGTCAATTAACATTTAACCATAAGGTGCCAAAATCATTATTCAGCACTGTGATGACATAAATTAGCCAAATAAATTTGCTCAACAATGTTGCTGAAAAGAGCTCTCTCTCTCTCTCTCTCTCTCTCTATATATATATATATATATATATATATATATGTGTGTGTGTGTGTGTGTGTGTTATAGTTAATCTATATAATCAGGTAATACATATATTACCTGAAATGTTTAGGTAATCCGTATTACATCTTAGGTGGCAATAGATGTATTACCCGAAAATATACCTATTACCTGATTATACAGATTAAGTGTAACATATATACTTGATTTTTTAAATAAAAAACTGTATTATATATAATATGTGTGTGTGTGTGTGTGTAATTTATTGATGTTTCATTTATTGTTCTAAACAAATAGTTCTAAGCACCATTTCTTTTCTATAATATTCTCTAAATGGACAAGTGGGATTCAGTCTGGGAAACATGGTTTATTTCTTATCTCATTG
Organism: Paralvinella palmiformis; assembly: GCA_025642065.1. NCBI lineage: Eukaryota > Metazoa > Annelida > Polychaeta > Terebellida > Alvinellidae > Paralvinella > Paralvinella palmiformis. The sequence goes on along the minus strand of JAODUP010000068.1, from coordinate 423,969 downwards.
TTTACACATTAAACAGATAGATTAACTCCAGTTTGGTATTGCTGTGAATTCTCATGGTTTTTATTACTTGCTTCAGGAAAAAGAAATCAAGAAGATATTTGATGAAAGTCCGAGGACAGTGACCATTACAATCATACCATCTTTTATCTATGATCATATTGTTAAAAGGTAAGTCTTCACAGTTATTATTTTGGTACATATGCACCGCAATCAGAATTTTAGATATTTGTTTATCATCGTTATGTAAGTAGCTTACACCAAGGTTGGGGCCGAGTACCTGGGAAAGTACTTGAGTACAAGTACATGTTTTTTTATGAGTACAAGTATGAGTACTTATTTTATCAATGTACTCAAGTACAAGTATGAGTACATTTCAAAGTACTCTAGTACAAGTATGAGTACATTTTTAATCACATTTACTCAAACATAACTACTATGTAATGTGAATGGGGGGACCACTAATTTATTTGAAGTTTTCTATTTCGTAATGGCACATATTGACAGTTTATGTTGACACGTAGGAGGTGGTGGATCTAGATCTACATAGACACATCCAATAGCTGGTTTAATACATATAGACAAAGATAACAATAACATTAGATCACCCCTCAAGTAAAGTTATTCAATAATTAACAACAATGCAAACATATATTTCAATCTTTATTTTATTCTTTTATTTAACCATGTTCAATATGTTATGTAGCCTGCATAACATATTGAACATGGTTAAATGAAAAGAATAAAATGCTAGTTATTTAGAAATAATTAAATGAAATGTCATCATTATGTCCATGGCACCAAACATACATATAACTATAATAATAATGTCCATAAAATGCATTCAATGTAAACAGTTAATTCAGGTACTATTGCATCTGATGAACATCAGTCTTTCAAAAGGTAGTCACTAGCATTCAGGTAGACAGAAATTGCATGATAATTATGTCCCAAACATGTGCATAATGACAGTAGTGCCTTTTGTTAAGTTCACATTAATGTTAATACATGGCATAACATTCATACTTTGTTTCAAATCAAAGTGACATAATCCACATTTATGAATGTACTCGAGTACAAGTACTTCCTGTTATTAGTACATGAGTATTGAATACATCCGAGTACTTCAAATTGTGTACTCTGAGTACAGGAGTACATAAGCCCCAACCCTGGCTTACATATATGTAAAATATTATTCATTTAGGCATGAATATGCATTTTAGACCAAAAAATACAAATTCTAACACCACGTCCAACCTCAAAAAACTTAGTACACACCTGCCACTTGTGTTTTATGAACAAGGAATGTCTTTACATATAAATAAATGTAAACGTTGCAGTTTTATTTTGATGGTTTATTGGTGAATTTGATGCTTGAAAGCATGGCTTCTTGTAAATATAATTCTATATAATTCTACTAAAGCCCCTTCAGCCTCACCATGAAAGCCTCTTATTGATATACATATGATTACTTATATTAAGACATGCACATGTACTTTCACTTGTATTCTTATTTTTGGTCACCTTTCTTCTTATCTTTGGTAAACAAAACATTTATGCACATGAATTCACTCCCATGCTAACTTAATCTGTCACGGTCAGCTGGATGCAGAAGTATCAACACCATGTAATATTATCAGGCGGTGTCATGCGTAAAATGCATCCATCGTATAATTCTTTGAATGTTGTGTGTATGAATAGTTTGTGTATTTTTATTTGAGACTTGTAAAGTTAACAGACAGATAATGAAAGGTGCAATATCTGGTTAATGAATTTGACCAGAAACACACAAATGTGCTTGTTTGAATTGCATATGTGTAGAGATTTTAAGGTTTATTTGCTTCAGATTTTAAATGCCTTACGTGATTAGAAACCAAAACTTTATGTTGAATGACTCACTTTTGAACACATTGTGGCAGACAGTAGAAATGCATTAATCACTGCTAAAATTATGCCATGTTTAGAGACATAACGTTCTCATATTTTTAACTGCCAATTGGTATATTTTCTGATTATTTAGATCTCATTTTATAATGTGATACCTTGTTATGTAATTACAGCATTGGATCAAGCTTGATCAAGAAACATATGGATCACTCTATCCCTGATGCATGAAGAGCAGCTGGTATGTCACCACTGTGTATATGACTGATGTGTATATCTCATATATATATATATATATATATATATATACACAGGTTGTCATCAACTTGTGACCTTGATTGGTTACGACCGACCAGTCATAAGTTGATCTGGTCATAAGTCAGCCTATGTTATAATTTTCCTTATGTATATTATACTGGATAATGATATTATAATCATCTTTACATCATACCGCTGGTCGTTAATTTGAACAGTCGTAGGTTGTGAAGGTCATAAGTCACTGACTACTTGTATATATATATATATATATTCCTTAAACGTTTGTAACAGACATCACTTATTAATAAACCTGTAATGAACTGTTGTTACTTCTTACCAAATGCTGTCCTTCTGTGTACTTCATTTAGTATGAGAAATGAATGTTGTGTTTATGTTAATTTTCATCCTGTAAAAGAAACCGAACTGTATGTTTCCCATTTTAGCATGAAATGAATAACATGATAAGTGAAATTTAACATCAAAAAGTGTGTGCTGTGAAAATAATTACTGCATTTGTAAAGTTTAATAAAACTTAAATTCATTATTTGTAATAGTAATGTAATATTTGTTTGAAGAACAAGATTTACTAAATATTTGTTTTTGTTATATTCCTAGTCAAAGAAATTCCAAAACAGATGACACTTCACAATTCAAGTTTTTAACACAGGATACTGCAGTAATTGTTGCTAGTTTCTGTTGTTTTTAAGTCTTGCTGTAATTTAACTTGGAAAACTGTTCTATGTTGAAGCTAGTCAAATAAATTTCTTTAGTCTTTTGACAATATAAACCAAGATTATTTAAGCCATTGTGATATGTTCCGATCTATTTATGTTTTCACCAGTTTTAATGTATCCACTGTGGGACCATAAATATTCTCAAATGCGAACTTCTGCGGTTTAATTTAAGAAAGTCTACGGCTTCTTACATGATATGACGTTCTGAATTAATTATTTTGTTAATATTTATAAGAACATGTCTGATAGAGGTGACCACAATCCATAATCAAAACAATAGACAGCAAACCCATCTCCTCTTAATGGCATCATTTGTATTTTAAAATTTCAAAAATATTTTGAATATATATTAGTAGGTAGTTTTCAATATTGTAATGGCTGCCATTTAGACACTTTGTATAATTAATATGAACTTTATGTGAAATGAAACAGGATCTAACATTTACAATAATATCAATACATTAATAACTTGTACCATACACTGAAGTGTTAAGATCCACTTTTTTAAATGGAGTATAAAAATTAGTTTTATTTAATTGGCAAAATATCTTGTTAGTGGTAGGAATTATTGTGTGCTGGATGGGTCAGAAGTGATTATGATGATGTACATACATATTATATGGTTGATTAATTTATAATCAGCTTATGCTAATGTACAGTTTTGTCTGTATAACTATTCCATTTTCTTTTTATTATCAATTCGACGAGTACTATGATAATAATTAAACACACACACACATACATGCACTATATTGTATACTGTATCCAGATTTTCTAAATGTATTAATATGAAATTGAATAAAATAGTGTTTTTAAACTGTCGGTGCGTTAAATGTTGGTTTTGTTATTTGAGATTGATCACAGATCACTACCACCCGAATCTCGGCGTGGGCATATCTAAAGGGTGGTTCGTCTCATTACCTTTGGAGGTCACTCGGTCCATTTAGCCTACCATGTGCACAAAAGTGGCTGTGAAATATCAATCATCTTGTGATTGAATTAACTTGAATGCTTATTAAAAACATATTTCTAATAAAGAATGTGTATCTAGGAAAGTTATTTTGTTGAAATGAATATTTTGTCTTATCATTATTGGTAAATGTAGAAGAGATATCAAATTCATAAAAATAACTGATGTGGGTTTTCCTTCAGGAGTTAAGAAATCTGTATCTGCCTGTTAAATATCATTTGGATACACCTTATTGTACAAAGCTTGGTGGTAAGGGTACTTTATTAAATCTACATTTTTATTCATATTTTGCCACTGATCAAAATTGGAATTACAACCGGAGCAGGAATTGCAAATGTTCACTAGTTCATTCCTAAAGTGTGGTGAATACTGGTTTTAGGTGTACACATAAGTTTCCTAAACTTTGAATAATTTGAGGCCAACTGTACACTCATTGACTTCATTGTATATTTTGCCATTTCTTGGTGCTGACGTAGATGCATTGGTGAACAATCTATATATTGCTTCCAATAACACGTTTGACTTATAACTAGGATGCTTTGACAGATAAGACATGTTTGTTTGGAAGATAAAGGTGGCATCATACAAGACAAATAAATTACACAATATACACTTTTTAATTAATTACACTGTATGTGCATCCACTCTAAATATGCATTCCACATTATAAAAGTTGTGCATTCTTAACATAAAATCCAAGAATAATAAAACTTGTGTATTGTTTGAAGTAGTATACAAATATCTACCAAAGAACCGTGTAATCTTAGCAATGTATTGCAGACCAAGGCTATTCACCATTGCAAAATTTCTAATGGATTTTTTATGCATAACCATACACATATGTCTACATAATTTTACACCACATACACATAATTTTATAGCCACAGTAGCTCCGCCACCTCTTATTTATGGCAAACTGACATAGACTGACGGATTCATCACCATCGGCACACCACACATCATCATTATGATCGTGGACATACATGTAAGTGTAAACAATTTGTTCAACATGGGACAACAAACCACAAAAACAAACTTTTGTTCAAGTTGTCAGTGGTATATAAATGATACAAAATATTCAAGGATATGATGATGGAGTGTTTACTCTTGATTTGAAGTATTACGATGCCATGTTTGACATGCATGAACATCTAAAAGAAGACGCATGCAAGATCACTGCATTGCTGCCACCTGGTGAGCAAAACACAAAATAAAAATATGGAAACAAAAACTGGGAAATTATCGCGAATATGAAATAAAAAATATATTGGGTCGGGTCTCAAAAGTGGGTCAGTTGGCGATGGGAAACAAAGTAATTTTTTTATGGTGCCTTACATTAGATTAAGAAATAAAATACATTATAAGAAATAAAAACAAATCTGATATACCTATCATAGGTGTACTTGATATTAGTCTTAATATCCTATCTGTAATCAAACTAACTTTCTCATGAGATCTGTAATGATGTGCATCTTGACAATATGTTTGACTACCGGCAAGTACAGAGCGAAGACAAAAATAATCATAAGAAGGTTGTTTGTTTGGATTTTTTATAACATAATCCACTTGTAATCCACAGATATTGCTTTATTTCTGCGACAAACATTTTGGCAAGGCAATATAATCCATAAACAGACATCCTAAATAATTATAATACATATATGCCTGTTAAGATATAAAAATATTAAACTGCAACAACAGTAACCCCCAAAGATTAATAACAATATAAAAAGAGTAACCTGCATAAATGCATTGATTGTATTGGTTTTTATATAGCATTACACAATGGTATACAACAAATATGTAACTAATCATTCTGTACAAAAAATACTCGTGCGTATATTTTAAAATACTGACTAGAAATACGCAACACCTGGAATGACCATGCGAAATATAATCAAACATCAACAGTATATCTTTGATTGAACAGTAATCTTATTTGTATCCCGATCTGCCCCCTTTATTATTGTAATGGAGCTAAAGAGTTCCCTCTCAGAATGCTGACAAATTTTGCCGATCTAAGGACGTTCAATTATTAACACTCCAGTCATATGACATATATCTTACTTTATACTTTTTATCCGTCAATAGCTGAGTAAGTTGATCTTTCTTCTCACCTTTGGCCATGTATTCATACAAGAACCTCAGAAGCTAATCAATTATAAATAATGTATTCCATTAACATTTCAAAATACATTTCAGTCACAGAAGCAAATGAGAAGACAGAATTACTGAAATACGTTTAAAGAATTATTTATTTCCACGTTTCTCTCCAAATGAACATTCTTCACTGAAATCTATACCAAGAAAATATGTTAATTATCTTGACTGCCAAAACTGAATGGCAAAAACTGCGTTTAAACACTTCTTCAAAATGTAAATTCTCTTAAATATTTTATATCTCAGCATAATGAAAACATGAAAATTAATATTGATTTACAAACCTCATCAACGTTTTGTCCAAAATCTTCTCTGTACCATTTAAAGATCATTGACAGCTTTATTTCTTTTTTATCCATTGATATTTGAAGACCATTGTCGCCATCTAGAAAAGCTTCTGCTGCCATTTGAAGCTGAATATTTATATCCTATGCAAGAAAAAAATCTAATACATTGATAAGGATTTATATAGTTTTCTGGCAAAAATCATCATGGTTTCTATCTTATCAACCACAATATGGAAATATCTTTTAACCAGATAACTAGCATATTCTTCTATGTATTCCATACAATCATCATATCTCCCATCTACCATTTTTGTAAATAATGAGTCAAATGATTGATTTGATTATAAAAACCACTCCCACTAACTATGTAAGCTTTACTTTATACCAATTTTTGTAGACAATGTAGCATCCTATCTGTTTAAACAAATATTTATAATATAGAAAATTTAAATGATATGTTTCCGATCTGGATAGACGACATCATGTTTAAAGAAACACAACAACAATTATCAGCAGGCATAATATATTTCAACATTCGTATGGAAAAAATAACGCTAGTGATGAAAATATTCTTTACCATGCTGTAATAAAAAGTTATAAAAAAGAATATCTCTCTATATTCTTTTTCTTCACATTTAATGTTTACCTCAGCAGAATATGTTTTTATTGGAGGGCAGCTTTTTGAACCGCACACCAAAGCAAAATGGACGAGTGGCTCCGGCTTTTCCAGTGTTAGCTTCACACGAGGATCAGTCTTGCTAAATGGCTTATACAACATCCCTGAAAGAAATGTCACACATTAACAACATCCTTTAGAAGGTATCAAAGAAGTTTCCAAACATGTATAAATTTCCTTTATTAAAAAAATAAATGAAAAGGATTTCTTACCAACACCTTTCTTGTTTCTGCGAAGTATGCCATTTTCAATATCTTGTAGTGAATATGTATGGCCACCAATTAAATAGGAAACTGTGTTAAAAAACTGTAATAGGAAAAGTTTTTATTAAATTGATTGTCTGCCAAAAGGTAACAAAGTCAAAGAACAATTAATTATACATGTTTTAAATTTAGGTACAAGGAGTCCTATCAAATACCTTGTATCTTTGCCAAAGATTAGTAGGTGGACCTTTCACAATATTAGCATGGATCACGAGTGCATTATAGATGTTGATGAAGAAAGCTAATTTTTCTTCATGTGTGGCAGATTCCAGCTCAACACGAATTAGTTCTTTTGTCAAATTTTTATATTTTTCAAACTCAGAGCTTGCGGAAATGCCTTGATAATCAACCTTCTGAAATATATGACAAATAGTGTAAATTTGTTTTGGTTTTCAGCTGATTCATAATGGAAAAGCAGCAATTAATTTGGATGAATTTGTCCCAGAATATTTTTTAGCGTCAGATTATTGTGTAAAGTAATCATATCATTGTGTTTATTACATATACCTTTCCACCATCAGTTAAGAAGGCTGAATAAATGCTCAGAATTAGTTTTCTGATTTGTTCTCCAACCGCATCAACTACAAATGAAGAAAAAAACGAATATTCCAAAATATCTATATTTAAGTATACTTAATTGATATGATATGTATAACAATGTTGTTGCTTTACTGTCACCTATCTGCACATTAGGTTAAGTTAATGGGCAAATCAATCTCTGGAAGTAATGAAAGATGACACAATCTTCAGAGAGCCCAGGAACTGAACCCTTATTTCAGAGGTCTGTGGCTAATCCGTACTACTAGTTCAGACACAGGGATGCTTATTAGACAAAAGAAATTGAGAATTAAATTGAAGCAGCATATATTCTCAATATAAAAGTATCTTGGCTTAATTTAATAGATGGATTGTTATTTCAGATTGGCGATTCATTTTTCATAATTATTATTACAAGTCTCAGTAAATAGTAATTTATTTTAAGCTTCCCCCATTCGGAAATGAGTGTTTGCTTTGTTTAGTGTTATCACTGCCCACTCATAGAACATATATCGCAAAAGATCCCACAGACTGAAGAAACATGGAAGTTCAAATTTTGACTGAGATGTCTGCACAGCACTGGGGTACCAGTTATGCTATGAAGGATCTTCGTACTCAATTGGAAGTTCAATTAAATTAAAATGAACTGAATCAATCTGGAATTGGTCAAATCCACAGAAGAATCTATGATATAATTCTATTTAATCATGAGCATTGAATTTGATTCTCGAAAATTATCTGTAAACAGACAGAAAATTATCATCATGGTAATAGAACTTCAAACTAGATTGGATGTAATGCTTCATAAACTTTTAAATGAGTAAAAATCTTTGGTAACGTCTTAATTACTCTGCATATCCGACTGATATATCGATAATATGAAATGGCATTTGCTTGCATAAAAAATGATAAAAATTATCTGAATGGAATTCAATAATATTAACTGCTACCTGGTCTAGGCTCGCACTGTGACACTGTGCCAGCATTTAGTGCAGTTGATTGGTCATCTTCTAACAGCCTGTATATCGTCTCATCATCCTTAAATATAATCTGGTACTTGTTTATATCAGCTCCAAAATGTTGGTCTATCAAAGCTTGGCCCATCTCCACTGCACATTCCCGATCTGTTGAAAGAAGATTACAAAATACAAATGGGTTGTCAAAAACCACTTTCTTTCAGCTATTTATATACGTATGATGAATACTCATTACAGCGATCTTCATCAAGTACACATTGTCAAAATTGAATAGCCTATCTATTACATAATCATGCAGCACCTTTTTCATGGTTCGTTATTACCTAGCTGTTTATTTTTGACAATCCAGTCAACAAACTCTTTGCCAGTAAATGATCTTTTGTATACTGAAAGTCCTCTATGGTGATCTCTAATCAATCCACTTGATTTCAGATCTTGTGTAAGTATAGCATATTCATTTGGCTCGCATGCAAAATCTCCCAAAAGATCTGAAAATAAGTCGACTACATACAATTTACAGGTACACTACATGGATGATTAAGATACGGTTATTCACCAGTAACCCATTTACTGTTATCACCTGCTACAGCTCCGATGTCAATCAAAATTCTTCAACACATACCAATATACAGTTGTTAGATTACAGAGATTACCTTAAATTTCTTACAGGCATTACCTTAATGAGGTCAATTCTAATATCACTATACACTCGGTGTACAGTGATATTAGATATTACAGTGTACAGCTACCTAAATCTAATCTCACAAAACTTCTGAAATAATTTTTACTAAGCTGTAAGTTAGATGCTTTCTATAGAGAATTTTAAATATGAAAAGTAATATATATATTTTTTTCGTCTTTTTTCCAGATCAACAATATGACATCCCGGATTTGTAAATAAAAATATTATCCATTTATCACCAACTGGGTAGCACACGATTATTTAAGATGATCAACATAGCATGTATTAACATCAGTAGCACTAAAACTAATTTCACTGTTACATTTCAACTGATATGTTAAGTAAATATCTTGTTCAAGCAATTCATCACAAAGTTCAAACTGCAATCACTGTGTCCAGTTATATTCCACTTGTTTCACTAGTTCCCACTGACTCAAACCAGCATCAGCACTGGTGTTATTGGAAGACAGTCAATTGTTCAACTAACACCAGACAACATATATATACATAATGTACTTTTATAAAATGAAATTTATCCTATATTATATTATGTATCAGTTGCCAAATAAATAAATAAATATTTGTTATATTTCATACCTGTGTTAACAGCTGTACTTGGATCAGGAATATCAGGAGCATCAGAAGGTGGTGGGTTATTCCTGATTTCATCTAACAGTTTATCCCACTCTTGTTTATCACAGTTCTACAAGTTAACAGGCTAATCCAATTAATGACTCCAACCAAAATGTGTACATGTGTGTGTGTGTGTGTTAGCAGTGTATTAAAAGGTTACATTATCATGAACAGGTCTTAAGTTACTCCAAAGTTGTTGCATGGCAAAAACAAATAAGTTACATGCCCAATCCAGAGCATGAGAATTGTGAGACTGTGTATGTGCACATGTTAGGGATGAGTCAAGTACATGAGCAATGCACTTCAGTACAAGTACAATGTACTTTCAATTTTACCAAGTACAAGTTTTCATCTAAATCATAAAGCCAAGTACAAATACAAGCAGTGATTTTGTTAGAAGCCAGGACCTGGGTCACCTGACCCGCCTACTCTCAAGTAGAGACCCGGCTAGTTTCGTTTCCAATGCCGCTTTGTGCCATTGTACTAGGTCCTTGATGCCTACCAATGTCTGACCCTGGTATTTTTGTTGGACCCCCCCCCAATTTATTTCTTAACAAAACCACTGGCAAGTATGTTACATTTAATTAGTATTAATATTATATTGGGATAATAACATTTCCAAAATATACATTTTCATTTAATTTTTTCAGTGATATATTATAGAATGATTTTAATAAATGAAAGTAAGATTCACTTTCTAAGAGGCAATAGTTTGCATTAAAATAAAGCATAAATGTAGGATACCTGAGAGGTTACTCCTCACTGAAATGATATTATCATATTAAAGGCATTTATTGAAAGCTAATACTTTCCAGACACAGGTAACATAGAGGAATTCAATCCTTTGCCCTGGAAATCTACAGCATGCTTTAAAATGCATAACAGGAACACTGATATAAACAAATATAATTCCTCAAAACCTATAATATCATGACATCTGTCTCGATAAAAACTTTAGCCATCATATTTAATGTCTGCTATTATAGTATTTTAGCAGGAAGATAAAACTGATCATGTTTGGGTACACTTTTAATGCTGATATATTGAGTTCCGTCAATTCTAGATGAGGATGTTTTTATCAGTAGCTTTATTAGATCAGTCCTTCTGCATATTTCTCCCTGAACTTTATTTACCTGATTAATAAATTACCATTCAGCTTCCCAGTAAACTATAAATATATCATTTAATAACTAATTACTTAAAACAATTTTTCATAGAAATATATTACCTTTATATGCTTCAATGAATCTGTTGTTATCTCTCACTGTCATATTATCTTTGATCTATTTCCACTCTTCTCATCTGTTATACTTATAGCTGATCACAAAACCTATGGTGCATGCATCTCTGTTAATAAGTTATGATATCACCATTTTACAGGGTTGACCAAAAGTCGGCTAATATTCATATTAGCCAGGCTGGTGACTTTTACTGGTTTTAACCAGTTTTTACTGGCCAGTTGGCTTTTACTGGTTGATTGATTGCTGATATTTTTTGACCGGATTGTTGAGCCACAGAAATATACTTATGGTATATATCTGTGGCTGTGGCTTCACTTAATTCTCCATCTCTAGTTGTTTTTAGTTTCTAATTGGACTCTAGCCATTTACATGTAGGTGTCATGTGATAGTCGTACTTATAGTGTATATCTGTGGCTGACCATGTACATGGACTGATGCAGTGACAATGGCTTTGCTTAACCCTCCATCTCTAGTTGTTTTTGGTGTTTCTAATTGCACTGTAGCAAGATATCTGCTAATCTTTCACAGGAAATTATAGTTACACATGGATACACATGGTTAGCATCATGGGTGGCTTCAATACACACAACAGGGAATAATTTCTCGGCTTTCAACATCATGGGTGGCTGACGACGTTAAATGGCGCTGCCATCTCCACTAAATTATTAAAAATAAAAGGGGATGTTAAAAAAATCGGCTCCATCTTTCCGTACTCCTCCCCTGTGAGTGGTGGGGGAGGAAGTTTCTCAACCACTCCAACATAGAGGCTGTGCGGAATAAGCGACAGCCTGGGGATTCTCCGCGAACAACAAACCCCCAAATAATCTCATCATTTACATATAGTTTCTTGAGGTGCACATATGACATACAAATTTATACTTTGTAAATGTTGAATATTGTGGCTGGACAAATTGCTTTATCTTGCACATTTGTATTTTTGTTTTGCACTTTACCACATAACATTCAACATATTCAAGGGAAGTAGACCATGAGATTTTGTCTGGAAGCTGACTTTGTTGTTTTTCTTAAACATTATTAAACAGATGAAAACATTAATATGTTATGCTTTGCACCTTAAAATAAACACATCTGGAAGTTTCTCCCCAGTTTCTGCCATTTCTCCCCGGCAGAAAGCCAACCCTGATTTAGATTTTTTATTTGCATTTAATCACAGCTGTTAATACTGCTGGGGCTAGTTAAGTCTCTGACAAACTCTTATACATTACAAAAAATCATATTACTTTTACAATTAAGTCTGACAAACTCGTCTACATTACAAAAAAATATATATATATATGCACTGAACTATATATATATATATATATATATATATATATTACTTTCAAATATCATAGTGGGGCGAAGCGTCTTGAAAATCTGGTGCGATGTGTTTTATGGGGCGATTAGTTTCATGGGGCGAATAGTCTTGTTTCCTTATTTAGACTTATTTTATAGAGTAACATATATAGTCTAGATCTAGATGTGATACAGCAAATCGTCAAATGGCTATATAAATCTAGTTTGTAAATATTTTAACATGGAATTAAAAAAAATTATTTCTTTCTGTCTGTGTGTGCCATCATAATGGCAACAACTTACTGCTCTAATTAAATCATCATTGCCTCCGATAAAAATATTGTTGAAGAATATCTGAGGAACTGTATATTTCCCCGTCTTTTCCTTCAAATAATCTCTACATCGTGGAAATGCATCTAAATTGACATCAGTGTATGGCACATCAAGTTGTTGTAAATTGTTCTTTGCTTTCATGCAGTGTGAACACCCTATTATAGAAAATACAACAACACGACCTTTTATTTCCATTGTTACGACCGTAAACTAGGCTACTAGATTCTCTATTCCATTTCCAGGTATGGGAAATTGGGTCGGGTCATACACACTTCCAGTGACCTTCATTGGGTATTTACACTGACCTATATATATATATATATATATATATATATAATATAGGTTAGTGGGTATTTGCCATTGACCTTTCAGGTATAAATAAAACACGTGATCACTTTCTCAAGATTATGTTACAGAGCTAGCTTTTATTATTTTTATATCAACATGAATAATATTGTCCTTTTTCATTAATTCTAATTTATTGTTTTTAGATTAATTATACAAAAAAGATTAATTATCATCACTATCAATAATTTATTTTAATAGATAAATTAATTCGTGACAAAATTCCATATATTTAATAAATGATTCACTATTTCCCATCTCTTTATACATCAAGGAAGGATGTGAAAAAATCGATATCAACAATGCTTTCTAATAGATGAATCCAATGGACGAATCGATTCATCCCAGCCCAGCATTTAGTTAAGCACAGTTAGAGGTCTACTAAGTATTGCAACGTATTGCACGAACTGAAACCGGTGAAGTGACTTTAACACAATGGAGTTCAGCTTGTATATATATATGTTCACAGTGTTGTTTAGTTACTTCGTTATTAGCCAATGCGATGCTGATAATCTATCTCGAGGTAAGTAACCAAGATAAATACAGGAGAAACGCTCATGGTTTTTTTTCCGCGCGAATAGGTTATTTTGTCCACGTCACAGCTAAATACCATCATAATCATTAACACTGTGCTGTGTGTGCAGGACTGCAGTAGCCTCATATTCAGCTATTATTGATTTAGATCTAGATGTATTTGTCTGTTTTGTTTGTTTGTCATGGTCCTTATTTCACTGGATTTGGTGCATTTAAAACTTCCTCAATCCTAAAACCGAAATGGCCTTGCTCTGAAGTTATAATAATTATATTATATAAATAAAAAATATAATATTATTGACGAATTCTTCCTGAATAATAATTAACATAAACATGGCAAGTGTCATGTATAAGACGATTTTGTGACTTATCAAACCAGTTATAAGCTCCTGTAGTCTAGTGGTTAAGCACATGGTCATGGCACTTTGTGCTACGGGTCACAGGTTCGATCCCATCAAGAGGTTGAAACTTTTCCAGAGATTAATTTCTCGATTTATAACATCTTGGGTGGCTGACCACATTGAATGGCGTTGCTGTCTCCACTGAATTGATTAAAATAAAGGGGGATGGTAACACCCCCTGAAGACATAATACACTCTGGCAGTGACCACTCTCAGGGTATTTCGTCTCCAACTTTCAGTACTGCTCCCCTATGAGTGGCCAGGGACGAGATATGAACAACCACTCAACTAAAGGGACTACACTAGAAATAAGTGCTTGCAGTTTCTTGTGCTAACCCTGTTTCATGATCATATGATCATGAAATGAAAGAAAATCGATCATAACGTATTTTGAATCAAGATATTCTGATCATCAATGACAACAGCCTGTCTTTGAGGTTTTTGTAATTGCTAAATCAATATAGACTATTTGCTTGAACCTGAAGTAAGTTAACTTCTATCAGGATTTTATAGTGCACAAAAGTGGCAGTTAAACACCAATCATCATAATCATCTCTGGTAACACATGTGTTGATAATTCTCGTGTTATTAATATTATTGATTACTTGTGTTTCAGATGGCTGATAATAATGGTTAAACTGGGAAAACCCAACAGCCTCTAATGTGAAGTAACAAAGTAATTCATTGCAATAATAATAATTTTCAATACTGTACCAGTTTTTTCAGATTACACACACACACATACACACCATGTAAAGTATGTGTACACTGAAAAGTCACCCAAACAGAATAATCATTTATAGATATGAATAGTTTAGTAACCTGCATATCCATTTGTGTTACTGTTAGTTACTGGCTAGATCTAAACAACAGATCATTACATGTTTCTAATAGAAGGACTCCTAGATCCAGATGGTAATTAATGTACCATTTGCCCTCTGAAATGAATGCATCTAGAGCTGCTGTTCACTTGTGGCCAGTCAGTGGTCAGTCAGATATACTGATAACTGACCTTTTCTTTCATTACCCACACAGAATGATCACAAAGTGAAGCAGAATAAAGGGTTAAGGGATGTTTGATGAATTATTGTTTAGCCAGAGACTGTTGGCCGAAGTGCTGTGGTTTGGGGGGTGGGGACATCGGCTAAGAGTGGGTTCCTAGTGCACCCTTCCCGGTGGTCGGTTTCTATTCTTGGCATCTATATTCTCCCCTGTTTTGGGTGCGGTGTGGTGGCACCGCGTTATATATGGTAAGAGGCATCGGGCAAGTTGTAGAAGAGGCACATGTTAGGTATGTGACTCTAATGAGAAATGGCTATCTTTTATTCTTCAGTGACATCATTCAGTGTTCAAACCCTTTCCCACTTCTACCACAAGTATGATGTTAATGGGAAAGGTGACATATAATGTAGAACCCACTGTAGCTATTTATAGACCAAGATCATCTACTTTACTACGGCAGTGCTGTATTAGACATTGATTAGGCTGCTGGTAGATAAAATCATGTACTATAGAAATGTTATCTGTATAAAACATGTATGTCTTTATGCAGTTGTCACTATTGTCACAGTGTGTGTCATGAAGTAGACATTGTCACTGCTACCAGGTCAAACTTGTTTCATTCTACGATTTCTTGATTTCATATATCATTACTGAAAGAATGTTAACAATGAATATAATAGAATCATGTACTTTATAGTCCTATTTTACTGCTGGTATGTATTATGTACTATTTTTAATATTATTATCTTTTAAATAGGTAGGATTCACTTCTGGTGAATAAAACCTCATATTAGTTAATGCATTAGTATCTAGTAAATTGTTATTACTGAATGTATTTGTGACTCTGACTAAATGTAAGTAATTAGATCAAAATAATCACACACACAGGTAATAACAGAAAAAAGTAGGTGTAAGACAATTAGACATCATTTCACATTTTCACAATAGCGGATGAAATGAGACTTCATTCATCTACTATCAAACCTCATTTAAAAACAAACAAAAAGGGAATTGTAACAGAATGATTTATTAATAGTTTGAATTATCCATTAATATAGAAATAAATATCTAGCCAAAATGTATAAATTACTTTGACAATCTGTTATTTTATTTAAACCAGTGTTTAACTTTAAGTAATATGTTATTATTCTTTAATCTGAAATATGTTTTTTTTTTTCACAGGCTTTAATGATGACATTTCATGGGTAGGATACAAAGATGGATTAAACCAAGCAAAATCTTAGTAGGTAGCTGATATTATGTTTTATATTCCATTGTTCTCAGAGCACGCTGTTTTGATACTTCCGCTTTAACCACTTGATCAAGGGATCCTATACAAGAACCAATCACTATATTTATAAATATGGTCAGAAATGCAGGTTTAGAGTGTTTAAATATCCCCTGCCCAATGACAACACATTTGGAGTACCTATGTAATGAAATAAACCTTATTTTTAGCTAATGCACGATCATCAGCAGGTGGACCCCAGACATATTCTCACGAGTTGTTCATTTAAGGTTCTCTTATATATGTAATAGCAGATACAATTTTGAGTGCTATTTTAGGGTGCCAGCTAATACCACATGTCAGTGATATATGTCTTATGGTTAGATGTCATAATTCTACATATTTGTTGCATTAAAACAACCTAGTACTAAGTATTAGATGACTATTCCCATAACATGAGATATCAGAACAACGTGATTATCCCACACTGTCCTTGTTAATATACTCCTTTTAATAACAATATCTCTCACAGAATTTTGTGTCTACAAAAATTATAGATTTATGATTAGTCAGAAGATTTTAATGAAAAGAGACAGTGAAATATGTAACTATTTTGTATTTCATGCAAATTACTGATCTGTTGTAATTTCAGTGGAAAACCAATTTTATTGCTCGTACATAAGTCTTGGTGTGGTGCTTGTAAAGGTAAGTAAAATGCCTTGAATCTTAGTAATACATGTACATGCATTCATGAATCATGATTATAGCATTAAATTGGATAGTTTACTCCAGTGGATATATAAGTGTGCCTCAGTGGTCTAGCGGTAGCGGGTTG
Source organism: Paralvinella palmiformis (assembly GCA_025642065.1). Lineage (NCBI taxonomy): Eukaryota > Metazoa > Annelida > Polychaeta > Terebellida > Alvinellidae > Paralvinella > Paralvinella palmiformis. The sequence continues at coordinate 406,696 of JAODUP010000068.1, read as the reverse complement.
GACCACAGATCACTATCACCTGTGTTCGAATCTCGGCGTGGGCATGTCTGAAGGTTGTTTCATCTTTCACTTTGCCTCATTAGCTTTGGAGGTTGCTCGGCCCATTTAGCCTACCATGTGCACAAAAGTGGCTGTAAAACATCAATCATCATCATCATCAATCATCATCCAATGGATATTTATTATGTTTTATTCCTTTATCATATTTCAGCTTTAAAACCTCGAGTTTCTACTTCAAAAGATATGGAGAAATTGAGTTCTGCTTTCGTGATGATAAACATTCAAGTAAAGTAATAGATTAGTAAATTAAAACTTTCCACGATCAGCAGCTTTTAGAGTACCAGCTGGGAATGGTGCTGGGCTATAGATCACTAACGATATGAAATATGATCGTATTATTTTATAGGATGATGAAGAAAACGAGCTTCCCGATAAAGGCAGAGCTTATCAACCAGATGGTGGATATATCCCGAGAATTCTGTTTCTTGGTAGGATGTCTGATGTCTTACCCATTTGTGATAAAGGTTTTACGTAAAACAAAAAAATATCAAAATTTTGTAAAACCATTGTTTCAATGCAAAAAGCGTTCTAGCTGTGCCATCTTCTGCGATGATATTATCTTAATGATGACTGTATTATTTCTTCTCTTAATGGTACCTTTTATATTTATCTGATTTAGAAGCGTGAAGCTAATTTTACTGGATACAAATTAAAGTGGGATGACTTCTATTTATTCGTCGATGACGTGTTTTTTAACTTTCCAGATTCTGATGGCAAACTTCAAAAGGATGTCATAAATGAAGAGGGAAATGCAAAATATAAATACTATTATTCCGATGAACATCAAAGTAAGTTGTATTTAAACGATTCATTCGTCGTTAACATTGTATTTAATTAATTTTAATAATTTTTTATAAATATAACATATTTGATTAATATAACTGATATGTAGTTAGTCTAACTGATTCTTACGTAATACTACTGACTAAACAATTTGAGATTTAAAAAAAGATTTATGGACATGTTTGTGTTCTATTTGTGTTTAATCATATCTGATGTAACCGAATATTTACTATAATAAAGTCCTGATCCTTATAGGCTGAAAAAATTAAATCGGAATGTTTATTGTTATAAAATGTTAGTAAAAATATAACTGAAAAATATGCTCGAAACCTTCCAAATATCAGGTATAAAAATAAATATTAATTCAGCTTGAGCTAACTGTAGATTGGTGAATCTTTATGAATACTCATTACTTTAAATATTCATTATGGCTAAACAACAAAAGCTTAAAGTTTCACATCTTAGATAATTCAGGGTGACACCTGTTTTGTTAGTGTTCTAATATTGTCCTAGTCATTGACTTAATAACTGATATGTTTACAGAAAAATCACAAAATAATAATAAATTACAAATCAAACAACTCTGGTTACTAAACTGTATTCATGGTACATTTAACATGTAAGTTAGTAGTATTCTCAGGATGTGGGCTGATGCCAAGAAACCTGTGCAGCCCCTTTTTTAACATGGTTTAGATTTAGAAAGATACCAATTTGTTAATGGGTTGATTTATATCAATTTTCTAAGAGTTTCAAGCCTAGTTTAATTTTGTATCATCCTATGATGGCTTAGAATAAGAATTTTTTGCCAAAATATTTATAGCATATTTAATATCAAGCTTGCCTGAAAAATGTAAGAAGTATATGAGAATCAGGAATTTGTCTGATTATAAATAAAATCTGAAAACAAAAATATATAACTCTGAATGCTACACTCATATTAGGACCAGAATTATTAAGAAATAACAAAAACAGAAGCTTGTTTTCACCAAGTCATTCATGCACAAGTTTCACTCATTATTGTCTAAAAATTTAACTTTATAAATGAACAGATTTTCTCATATCTGACCACACTGCACAGGTGAGGTATTCTTTACTGTTCCAGTCATGGCCCACACGCAGTTTGCATCACTATACCCGATGTTATGATGGTTGTGAATATTGTCTATTCTTTTGTCAATTATTAATCAGATCTAGGTCTCTGCCTCATGTATACATTTTTTATATATAACTGGATAACACATTTTCAATGGACAATTCATATTGCCCAGTTACAGCAATAGTTTCTCCCCATCCAACGAGGCCGATATTTGTATTAATAACATAATTTAGTGCCATATACTTCAGTTAGAGTAAACAACATCTTATCAGGAATAACTGCTTTCAGTGAGTGTCTAATCATGAGCACGAGCCTAAACAATTGAAATGGATTTGTATTCAATAGAATACTGTTGAGATTGTCATAGTTTTTTGTGTTCACTTTCTGTTACAGATGGCGTGTTGCTGTTTCTTGTAGTCAGTTATATGTATCCTAAATAATATTTTTCAGTTGTTAAGTCGATGAAGAAAGCTATGGAATTGATGCCAGCTTCGAGCAAAGATAAGGAGCTCTGAGTTTTAGTGAACATTTAATAAATGTTCTAATTGTCATCAAAAGACTAAATCTATTTGTGTTTTCAGTCAGTTTATGCTGGAGTCTACTAAAATTCATATAATTACTGCCATTTATAGGTATATCTTATTGTTATTACAATTTTTCTTTGTGGGGATATTGCAATGTTTGGTGTAGTTTATGCAAATATATTACACACAGAGAGAGAGAGAGAGAGAGAGAGATAACATAATTAATTAATATTCTGAGATCAGATGTATGCAATCGGTGTTGTGGAATCTCTAATTAAACATGTAATAACTCTGTATTGTTTGCATTGTATTTATGCAGCCTTTAAAAATGAAATTGTTACAGCAGTTTTTAGTTTACATTTAGGTTTTCAATATTTATATTTAAATATTAACAGCAGCATCACCTTGTGATTTCCACGATGAAATAATTTTACTCATTTCCTTTGTAAGTGCTAATAAATCCATTGCTGTTTTGTGTTGCACAAACTGAGAAAAGATAAGAGTGAACAAATTATACAATATCATGTTCTGATTATATATTTTCTGATATAAATTAAACCAAATACTTGCTATTTAATTTTTAGTAGAGCCAAATATGATTGTTAGTGGTAACCTGTACTAAAATTTAAAAAATTGGTTTTGTTTGAATGTCAGTTGCTGTCTTTTCCACTTAAATTGTATGATCAGTTGAACAAACTCATTTCATAATAACACCATAGGCATATAAAAACGTGGATTTGTTCATCAATACATTAATAAATAGAGGTATTACTTACTTTGATTAATTTATTGCTAACACTGTAATAGTAGTATATCTAAATATATAACAGACTTTTGTTTTTAACACAAAACCAAGGATTGTATGGTTTTGGTAGGATTATATTGTTGTCTAGAAATGGTGGATTTTGTCTATTTCACTAACTGAGTTATTCTATTTGACTGAATGAGTGTTAGAAAGATTTAGAAAAAGAAACTACATTTCCATAAAATTAGTGCAGACTACCAAAATAGGAGAGAACGCACACACACCTAAAACTATGAAGTAGCTTTCTTCTAAAATATTTTTTTTAATGAAACTATAGAAACCGAGATTCCACAAGTAGCCGAATTTTAAGATTTAAGTCATCTATATCAATTACAGATTAATATGGCTTACAATCTTAAAACACAACAGCTACACATTGACTGAAGATCAGTGAATAATGGTTTGATTAAATAAATTTTAAATAATCATAATGCAACCATCAATACACATCTACATAAACTAGAAAGCACATCGAGAATAAATGTTATTATTAATAATCGAAAACAATAGAAGAATTTTGATTAATATATATTTGATTACCAAAAAGCTTTGTTTTACAGTTTATTTTTCAAACTCATTTAATATCCAAGATGTTTATAAATGTTTTATAACACATTGTGTCCATCAGGTAGACTATATATTGGCCATGTGATCTCCAATGATAACCAAGTGGAATGAAAAATGAAAGACCCTTCACTCACACTGTCAGACAAATCTTAGTAGACTCCTTCACTATCAAAAATATATGATGCAGTATGTAATCATTTATTTTGAAAATTTGTCTAATTACAAAAGAAATATTCTTTATTCAATTTCCATCCTTTCTAAAGGAATAATTTACATTAGTGTGCCACATGATAGGAAGTACTTCAGTCATCAGAGATATCCCAATAGCCCCATAATTATTCGATAAGAAGAATCTACCGCTACATACTTCCAGTCATAACATTTTATAACACAATTTTATTATAACAACAAAGCAAAGTTTGTATAATGATACCTGTGACAAACATACTTCCACATTTGTGAAAAGGAACTATTACAGGTGGATTACTGGCCTTGGAATCATGCTCATTCCCTCTTCATGGGCAAAAGCAACACTAAAATACACAAAGTGTACTCCAGTTCAACAAATATATGGAATTCTTCATTACTCTTTAATGATACTTAGAATCTGTACATGTATCTTGAAATCAGGATAAAGTCAATAATAGCATAAACCTTTTCACCCACCTATTTACGTCCAATGTTTTTAACACTTGTTCAATTCGATTGTTCCACGTTTGTTCTCCGATATTGATTATCTCTTCAGCCCTATACAGATAAGTACATATCGTTTGTAATCGGAAATATTAAAATAATCTTAAAACTGAAGCAACAACGTCTGATTTTTAAACAAAGTCTGTTGTGACCATTTTATCACATACACAGTTTTTAATTGTAGCCATTAAGACTATTTACTTTTCTCTTGCATCTGATCGTTGTTTCTTTTCCAATGGCTTGGAACATGACTCTTCTCTGCTGGTCGACTTATTGGCTGGGATTTGCTCTGTTTGCCAATTTCCTGTATACGTCTTTTCATGCTCCTCTTCTTTAGGTTGAGAGATAACCAAACATGGTATGGGTTTTGTTGGATAGTTCTTCTTCAGGTCACTGATGATTGCCTCCTTTTCATCTTTGTTAAATGGACGTGCATTTGACCCTCCTCTCACTTGGGTCATGACAAATCAAAATGTGATATTTATAACATGTGACATCGGTGTCCGGTAATAAAGTCACAGGAATAAAAGTCACAATTTATTTAAGTGAAATAAACAACAGCATTAATAAAACAAAAATGTTTATTATTTTAACTGACAATATATGACATATACATTTTGACAGCACTATGTATATACATGTATGATGGTATTACATGTATGTGAAAAAAATCACGATTTCATTATCTTAAGCGCGGTAAGGTAATCAAATTAAAATATTTGAGTCTGATTTCTATGACCTTTTCGTGTGACTTTTTACCTGCAACCGTGACATCTTATGACAATCACTTTCTGATTGTTTTAATTCATACCAATACACGGTATCTATGGTGTATGGTAATTAGTTGATAATATCACTTACCTTCTCCAGCATATAGCGGTGGATGGGTGACTTGAGTAATGGTTGGCCAGTGACGTTTGGGGTAGATGTGGGCTATACGGGAGCTGAAATTGAAGCCAATATCAATAATTATCTTGAATGTGCTTGCATAATTGCATTCCTTTATGCATAATATTACATATACTGCCTTTATACAGTACCTTTGTGTATGGTATACACTATGTTTTTCAGTTATCGGTGTTTGCGTTGACTTGGAGTGGGGTGTTTGTGTTGAGGCTGTCCTCTGATTCCTTTTTAATTTATATTTTCCATCAGGGCAGTCATCTTCCATCTCCTGGTAATGACATTTTGCTTCCAGTTTCCTGTAATTTGTCCAGTATTGGTATGACTTCATTTCAGGTTAGCACATATATATGTTACACACACACACACACGCACACACACACACACACACAAGAGAGAATGCTGTAGTTAATAAAACTTATTACTTACAGTGTTGCTTTATCAATATCCCTGTCTTTTTTGAGTAGTTTTTTCTGAAGAACCACAGCTATGGCAATAAGAATGGCAATAAATACGGCTGCACCTAGTCCAGCTAATACAGCTGTAGCAGTTGACTCCATACTCAATGTAAATATACAACAAATAATAAAGCACACTGTCATAAATAAGTTATATTATACATGTATTAAATAATGTTTTGATGTTTACAAGCAGTAACGATATTCAACGAGTTTCTGTTAATTTATAACTCGTGGAGTAAATTATATTAATTCTTTATATATTTCAATATTCATTACATGTATATTATACTTACAATAATAATAGATGTTACCAATACAATATACAACAGTCAGAATGCTGTATGTCCTACCGCTGTATGTCACCACATTACTAGTTCTACATAATGCGTTGTCAGGTGTACAATAAAAAGTAATTTGTTTTGAGTAAATTTACCTTTGCCTCCTCTCAACTAAGAGTAGTTTAGCAACTCATTTATCTTAGATCAGGAAGAACTAACTACTGAAGAGCTCTTGATTTCTAGTGGCAAAGTAATGGAATATACTAAATACATATTGTTGTCATTAACATGTTTTACAACATTAGTTTGTGTGTGTGTGTATTTGTGAGTAACTAAAATGTGACACACACACACGAAGAGAGAGAGAGAGACCATAAGCATTTCAAGATTATACTAATTTACAACTTATAAATCTATTATTCAATTCAATATCTTTATTTCAGACTCGTCATGTACAGATGTCCATGTAAACATTAAACAAACAGATACCTATAAAAAAATGCACATGCATGGTTATAAAACAATATTGCATATAAATGGTACATTCATTCAAAGCTGTTTTGTACATGTATATGCAAAATCTTAATCCAATCTTGTTGTATCCTGGATTGCTACTTTAAATCATTGTTGATAATTGCAATGATCAACTTATTACAAAATCGATCAGTGTCTACTTAGAGAGTAACCATTTGGTACATTCTACAAACATGGTGGATTGAGGTACTGCAATATTTAGGTTGATTTAGCAATAAACTAAACACACTTTTGTAAGCAACATGAAGTTCATGCATACTTAATTGTTACTATGTAATTAATTTATTTCAACATTCATAATACATCATTTTTATGAAAGCAAACACATATATAGAATGTTGAAAGGAGGATATTTGAAGCATTGCTTATATAATGCACCCCCCCCCTTTAACATAACATTAAAAATAATTTAAAAAACAAAGGAGAGCAGAAAGTTTTAAGTAAAGTCAATCAGCTTCACTTCTGTAGAACATATTTAAAATTTCCACAGTAGTATGTTACCTCCAGCATACAGTTGTCAGCATTGCCATAAAATATCCTTGTCATCACGTAATGTATTAGAAACAAAGTGCCCCTAATATTTAACATTGTCAACTTCCTGGATTCTTTCACCACTAATCTTAAATGATGGCACATCAACATTTTTATATATTTACTTTTAAATGCAGCGCTTTTCTCGGAATTGTACTTAATATCATGAATTTATCCATATACCTACTTCAGTTCAAACAGTCCTGATACAGATGGGGAAACAATTACCAGGTCATCAACATATATAAGATGATTGATAGTTGTAGTACCTATAATTTAAGACATGAATATAGGGCACCCACATGGTCTAACTGGTAGTGCATGGGATCACAGATCACTACTACCTGAGTTCGAATCTCGGGGTGGGCATATCTGAAACACATCTTTGACTTCACTTCATTACCTTTGGAGGTCACTCGACCCATTTAGCCCACTGTCTGTCCAGAAGTGGCTGTAATTAAGACATCAATCATCATTATCATCATTTAAGACATGAATACACAAGTCTGTCCCATGTTTTTGTTTCTGAAATCTAAACTGATTAGTCATTTAGACGTTGTTGATAGCATAACTGAGTCAGTCAGTTAAACTGAAATTCTGTCCAACAATATGTTTTCAACAAGTCTATAATTGTCTTTGTTGTTAATTTTGCCACATTTATCTTTGATAATGGGAACCAGCACAATAAATGACAAAGAACTAGGTAAAAATCCAAGTCCAAAAATCCCAGTTATAAACACAGCAAGTAAAGGCACAATTAATGTGTTCATCACAATATTTAAGGCATTCAGCATATATTCCATCCATACCAGAAGTCTTATTTATAATATCTGGACATTTAATAGTATTTTCAAATTCACTAATTTCCACAACAATATCATTTGTATATTTGCCATCACGTTTTATCTCCTGAATGTTTACATTCCAAATACAATTAAATGAGAGCGCAATAATTCAGTTATTTCATCAATACCAATAACATCATCAATACAAGTTGGCATTCATGATTTTTAAGATTCTGTGATATTATCATAAAACACATTTATCACAGATATATATGTGCATCATCTGTGCAGTTTACATTATTACATATACGGAAATAGCATCATGTGGAATGTTTACATTTTCCAGGTTACATTTTGTTGCCTCAATATAACTATTGATACAACCATCACTAAATTTATCAGCTGATTTTCTTACACTCTTGGGTTGATGAACCCTCAACCCGAGGCATTAGCTGCAAAGAAACATCAATACATATAGAAATGTGGTCTGACAGAAAAACTATACAACACATCTATATTTTTAAGTACCTTACACAGTGATCCAACCATAAGGCAGAATCCCATATGTCATTCAAATAGTTAAAAGTATTTGCTGGCTGTAATAGCTCACTAGATAATAATCAGCAATTAAATTTGTTTAAAACTGTTTAAGGTGTCTACAAAAAACAACAAATTCATTGTTACTTATATCCCAGTTCCATTCCCCCAGTACAGAAATACATGTAGTGTCTAACTCATCTATCACTGCTTTAAAAACACACCTATTCAAGCACGCTTTCACAGATAAATAATTATTATCTTTTAAATCGTTACAGGGTTTTTACAGACATATTATTTGGGGTATTATTATATTACATATTATTTGTACAGCACCTTTGAATGGTTCCTGCTAGTAAGGACGCTTTATTAAATATACATTATTATTATTTAATAGTACCCCAAGTATATGATTTCTGTAATCTAGGGTAGCAGCCTTTTGTGCCATGAAAATCAGAGTGCAGCATATTTAAATATCCAAGATCTTGTTTAGTGAACCAAGTTTGTTGGAGGCATGCAGTATCAATGTCGTCATCATCTAATTTGTCTCCAGCACTATGGCGTAATTTTGACGCTTTATTTGGCAGGCACCTACAGCTATAAGAAATAATTATCATTATTAAGAGTCTGTAGGAATGCATCTATTAGTTGTATTGCACATGGATATCTGTGCCATCTCTTGTCCATCAGAAAATCACCCCTAAATCAGAGCTCATCCAGTCAGTTATTATTATAAGTGCATGCCTGTGTCTCAAATTCAATCACTTGAAAATTGTGGATTTCATGTATCACAAGTTGACAGAGTCTAAAAGTGATTCATCTGTTGAAAATTTATAATTTGTTCTCCTCATATTCAAAGCTATTGTTTGGAGATAATGTTTTAGATACATCACATTTAGGCTGGAATTAGAGTATAATTGTAAAACACCTTTGAACAGCTTTAGAACATTGCTGTATGAGGCACTTTATAAATTATGTATTATAATAATAATAATAAAGGCACATATATAATTAAAATACATATTGACACCACTAGAAAACTACGGATGTCTAATTTTATTTCTTTATGCATATAAATACACACTTGATTATCAAATTATAAAGTGCAATGTAGTGTTCATCTGAACTATTCAGTAGAGCTGTCATGCATTCAGACAGTTTATTCTGTCTAGTGATTTATCCATGTGTGAGCATTGCACACATGTATCAGAAAAGAGCAACTATATATCTCTAGGTAATAATTACTATTAAGTGGTCTCTCCAAAGGCAATGAAATGATATAGCTTTAGTATTACAGTTACTGGCTGTATTATGTAATAGAGTAATGAAGTTTTGTAGTATCTCTATATATAATTGGAGTGTTTATTTTTTGTGAATAATAAAAAAAATTCAAACATACATTATTAAGGCATATATATATATATATATATATATATATATATATATATCAATTAAAATGATTATTAAATATAAACATTCTTACAGCTATAGATGTAAATAATAAGATTTCAAAATACTACATGAAAGATATGATATTTCAAAAGTATAACTTGCAACAGCTACAGTTGCGTCTACTATATATATATATATATATATATATATATATACCTCATATATATATATATATATATATATATATAATCAATGACATTTACATTCCCCAATATATAACAAATTAAACTAATTTTGTTATAGTCTACCAACAAAGTTAAAACAGATTTGAATTAATTATTTCGCAAAAAACACCTTAGATGATTCTTGACTTCAATAGTTAAAGGCTAAATTGAGGACAACGACTAATCATTACCTATTGTAGAAGTTAATGGTTAAGTTAATACGTCAAACTTCAAAGATCAAGCTCACATTCAGGTCATTGTCATTGCATGACAATGGGCATGCCAGGCAGCCAAGTTTTAACGAAGTTGGTGATATTTATTTTATTATTATTGTTATGAACGATATCTAATATAATTTATTTGATAGTTTTCGTCTTATATATAGTATTTTTCTTCTATATTCCCGTCACAATCATCGGTAATTTGTCTAATTTTAATCATGACAGAACGAGTAAAACACCTGGTATTAATTTTAATCAGCTGATGTTGTTTACATGCGTAGTTCCGAGGCGGAAACAATGTTTACAGAGGGCGCTGTCGTCAACGGAAATGACCTCATTATGTCGGTAGGTGGCTGTGAAAGCGAGCTGTTGCTGAACGTTATTCGGCGATTATGAACGAGGAAATATTATTAACTCCTGGCGTCTGAAGGTAAATCTTGACTAAAATGTTTCAGAATCAACCGTATTTTGTGTTTTATATTTCTATAAGTCAGTGATATTTACGGTTTAGAAATATCCAGTATTAGAGACAAGTTGTACAGATAGAGTCATAAGATAAGGCGATAAGCAATCAGCTGTCACCATCATGACCATCACCCCATGTTTTATCACGATCATGTGTCTGACTGATGACGATGATGATGATCCATCATCATCATTAGGGGAAGTGGTAAGAGTGTTGGTCATATCCTCGTAGTTCATTGTTTCACTGTTAAATAGTGAACACCATTTTACAGATGCTAGAAATCATTTTCTTCTATTTTACTTTCGCCAGTGGACTGTGATGTGTTACAGTTTACTGTTTAGACTTTTATTACTACTATTAGTCTATATATACATATCTACTAATCTAGACTTCTAGTCTAGGGTTTGTAGGATATTTTTTTCTTCTAGATTTTGTTTATTTTATATAGTAATGTAAATAGATATAATAGTAAAATACATTAAAATACCAGGATAACACCAAAAAATGTAACCACTTATTTCCATTGTGATCATGACCATGTCTGCTTTCATATATATATATATATATATATATAGAGAGAGAGAGAAAGAGAGAGTATATATATATATATAGTGTGTGTATGAGAGAGAGAAAGTAACCCCCTCCTGAAACCAGATGCCATTCAGTGTGAAACTATACTTTTTCATAAACCCAGATTTCTAAATTTACTGTACAGAACATCAACGACTTATCACTCTGCCATTATTTCAATGCTTAATTGCTCAGATCTGGTGACACCAGAATGTACAAAACATACCTAACACCATTTTGTTGCTTATCAACATTTTATTGTTTATCTTATTACATAAGGTAAACAACTTCTTATGGGTTAATTTATTTTTCCAATTGACCAAATTTAACATCTTTTTTACATACATGGGCCTTCAACTTATGATTGATGAATGTTTATATTGATTTTATTGAATGGTCCAAAAGTGTCAGATTTATTGTACGACTGAGAGGTTTAGGTCACCTGATTTAAATCTGATCCATATTAATATATCTTCGATGAAAAGAATGTTTCATGATGATAAAGTGGATTTATTGCATTGTGTCTTTCTTTATGTCCTAAAATTGTTCTGGGGACGATATTATTAGCAGTCTATATTGATTTTCCATTCATTTGTATTATAATGTCAGTGCTATCTAGGACATTTAAACGGTCTTGGATATCTGATTTCTATCATGTCGCCATTGGTATAAATATAACAATTAATACCCACAAAGATTAATAAAATAGAATGTTTATAAACAACAGGATTGTGTACTCTATCTTATTTGTGTTAAAGGTATCCATTTGGTTGATTTCTAATGGTGTAACATTTTGTGAAACCATAAGTGTCCAAACATCCATAAAAATTCAATGGTTCATAGTTCGAGAGTATAATCTCTCTGGTCAAGTCCATGACTCCACCTTGCTTAGATCTCCAGGGAACTCATAGAAGAGTTGGGAGGTTTTTATCAAGTTTTGTGCTTCAAGTTGGTCACAGAACATCCTATCAGGCCACAGATGTTTACTGAAAGGCTGTTGAAAAGCTGTGGACCCCTAATTTAAAGGCTAACTGATTGCTCTAATTGCCCAGGCAACCCTGTCTTGTTTATTATTCTATCCAACATTTGGGGCAATGTCTTCTAGAAATTTACAGATGTATATGATTCAGTATCTTTCCATCTTACTTTTTGTAAGGGGTCTTCTACTCTATACCCTAATGAAAAGGCTGGGTGTCCATAGCTCGGAGCAATCATCTGTGTGTGGTTGGACTATGCTGCTTCATAGTGTGCTGATCTCTAGCATGGAAAATTCTTATGATCCACCCACATTTTTGTCGAACTTTGGTACACATTGTCTCTATATGATCAGTGAAACTGACAGTGTAACTCATTTTTACACCATTATCTTTGATACATTGGGTTCAATCAATTTTTCTGGTGTTTTGTCCAAAGTATGAGGTGGAGTCTTTTATGTCCTGAAATTTGCAGAGAATAATTTGCATAAAAATGTAATGTTTTCTTTCTTTGTGGCAAGAATTACTAAGGCTTTCATATTGTGCTATGTTTAATTAAAAAAATCAATGAGAAATAAAACCTTAAGATGTAAGTAAAATGGTTCCCCATTAAACAAAGTAATCTATATCTTAATGGTATGTTTTTTCTCATATTTATTTCTATAAATACAATAAATAAATAATAACAATTATTATTTTATTAAAACAAAGTTTCTATATTAAGATAAATAATTTAAATGTTTTGAAGATGATGACCTGGTGTAAAAAAATAAGTACATGTCTGTGATAGACCTAGTCAATATTACTTAAAAATAAATGTTAAGAAGTCAGTTTTAGAGTTACATCTGAATACGACTAAATTAAAGAAATCTGTTGTTTTTTTAGACTGGAAACTAGTAATGCTAAATCAAAGTGTCTCACACCAGATTTATCAAGCTACAGTGCCATCTTCTGATGAATCCAACAATTGACACATGTTTCATTGAATGATACACATACAGATAGTGTATTCAGGTAGAGAACACCCATTTAATAGTACTTTAGTATTCTCTATTTCCTAATTACCTTCGAATAGAAGGTTTGATTTCTATATTTAGTTGAAGGTTAATATGGATGAGCAGAAATTCATAGGTAGTTTGGCAGTCATGGCTAATTTACTTAACAGATTTGGGGATAGATACACACATAGCCATAAGGAGAGAGGACATAGGACAATTAATATTTGTGAACATAATCAGTTATAGTTTTAGAAATAGTTTTAACTGTAATAGAAATTGTAATTATGAGTAGACAAATAATAAACTATGATTGACTACTCCATCAATATATTCGTAATTGCATTTATATGATCACTTTGTTGATTGAGGTATTGTTTCAGAGAATGGATGGCATTTCTTCTAAATACATGGATTCTAAGGGATATAATTAAGGGATAATCTATAGTTCCCCTGTGAGTGGGGGGGGAGGGGTAATTTGTATTATGTTGAAATTTATATTTGTGTGTTAGAAATGGAAAGATTTGAACTTTCAACTTATTTTAGAAGAAATACAACTAGTTGTTTGGCCGTTTGATACTTGCTGCCCATGAACATTGGCTCAGATCCTAACAAGGATCAAAACCTTTTCAGAAAGTAATATTTTCAACTCACAACTTGTCAGATTGTTTTATTATCTTACTTAATTAATAGGGGATGTAAAAACCATAAACCTTCTGACAGTGGACATTTTCATGGTATTCTGGTTACATCTTTCCAAACGAATCGCATTTGGGTGGTGGGCAGGAGATACTTTCATATAGGATTCTTCATTTTGTGGCTATACAGATTATGAATAGGGGTGGCATTTCATTTTGGGGAATTATTTCCATGTATTACATTTTGTGAGTATTAATTTTTAATGCAGACATTTCTTACAACCCTGGACTACCCTCAGCAGCATCCTCAGTGTTATATTTAAGAACATACAATGTCAATAAACTAAAAGTCAGTGACTTATCAATGATCAAACATTTTGTGGTGGCTTTATATATGGCTCTGAATCCAAGTCTCCGACATCTTTAAACACTGGTTAAACCAACAAGATTTGAATTAAACAAATAAGAAACAGCATCTTACAAGTATATAAAAATAATCTGGTTATGGACAATTGCTATGTTAACCACTGGAATGTGCACAGTATTTTTAATAACAAAGACACAGTCTATAAGCTAACTTCATTTGTTGACCAAATCTTAAGGTGACCATAATCTGTGATGCCATTGGTTGAAAAGAAATGGATTCCCTACATTCTATTCATTTCAAGGGAGCATTCATACACAATATTTAAAAAATGTTAACATATTTTTTGTGATCCATCAATTCCAGCTAATTACAAGTTATGTAAAATAACTTTTCGGAATATACCAAGAGTGGTCTAACTTATTTGTGTTCATGTCACAACCATTTATAGATTATTTGTATGTCTCGAATTTCAGTATTTCTATTTATAAAGTTTCGTTTTGTGTGTGTTTAAGTAAACATATGTACAAGTTTGATTGGGTTACTTCACTAATATACCAGTATCTCAACTTCAGTGTAATGCTTTAGTCTCCTCTGTAAAATTAAAAAAGATGACTTGGATAATAATAAATTTGAATATCAGTGAAGTTTGTAAGGTGTGTGTTATCTTATATACTGTCACCTGTTAAATTTAATTTGACAGCGTACTCAAAATATGATTGTATGCAATTTACATATGCTCCGTAACATTTATACAAGAACATAAATTATGAATGGCATTTCATTTAAGTTTACCGGTACTCAAAAAATTGTTTGATAGGTTTGAATTCCTATGTTTGCTGTGTTTTGGGATATTTTCCTGGAGTCATTCATCAGCCATATGTATGGATATTTCTATACATGTCTGACCAGTTCCTTGCCCCTATGGGTGCCTTCATGGCCTAATTGGTAGCACAGTTGGCCACAGATCTATAGCACCTGGGTCCAAACCCCGGCCAGGCTATGTCAGAAGGGTGTTTCATCTTTCAATTCGCCTCATTACCGTTGGAGGCCACTCGGTCTATTTAGTCTGCCTTGTGCACAAAAGTGGCCGTAATACGGGAACATTTTTCCTTGCCCCTATGTTCCAGTTTTGACCACTCGTTTATAGTCTCACCTAATGTCTGACTAACCCTGTATGACAAGCGTTTATATTTAGGTTGACACTAAGCCTCTCTGTGACATATTCCTATTCAGGTTTTCCTATCCATGTATGAATCTATGCTTGACCGTGAAGATGATTTCTCCAATTCGAGTTTTATCAGTCATTTCATTTTGTGAACTTAATAAAGTATGAACGGGATTATTATTTATTTAGTTGTTCATAAAAATGTTCACGTTTTGGTAGCGTGACCATGGCAACTTATCAAACAAACAAGATATTCAGATTTGGCATTTGTTACGGTGGTGTAATGCATATGTCCAGGTCAGTGTTTGAAATGAACTCATACCCCTGTTTGTGTGACGTCACTCTAAGCAGTCACTTCTCATCCTTGTCCAAGTTGTGACTAGTAAGTAGTATCATGACTAAACATTGAAAGTCTGACTATATATTTAAAAAGGTTTTAAAGAGTAAACAATTTTAACAGATAATCGATGCAGTTCTGCCATTCAATACTCTTATGAAGAAAGCGATGTTTGAGCAAAATGGAAAAAAAATACAAAGCAACAAGAAAGAAGAATGCTAGAAGTATTTGCTTTGCATTTAAAATAACCTTTTTTAACCGGATAATTAGACCGATTACATTACATGTTGTTTTATTTAGCTGCAGGAACTCACTAGTGATCCTATTTCCTGTCTTAGGGTATTGGTACGGATTTGTTAGACATATGTTCCAGACCTTTGTCGATGTGTGTGTCTGAAAGACTTCCTGTGCATCCTGCTACAAACAAGCCACGTGATGGATTGTCAATCATTCCTCATTATGCTATAACTGAAATCACTAATCATTAAATTGAATAGCTCTCGTACAAACCATTGCTAAGTCAGAACTTGGTATCACTCTATCCATGAACCTATTTTATAAAGGTCATTTGTGGTACTATGGTCGTAGCCATAATATAGTTAGTTATCTTGCATCGAAGAGACGCAAGTTTAGCCATAAATCAGTTACTGCCATGACAAGACTTTCTTGCTATTCATGTTTTGCAGAGTGTAGAACATAGACTGGCAACAATTTTACATCTCATACCTTATTAATAATTTGGAGATATATGACTGATGTGACATAGTTAGTCAGTATGACATATTATATTAATCAATTCAGAGTTTTTGAAAGTATAATTGCATAAGTAGGGATGCCATGTGGTTGAATAAGTTCCTCGTCATGTTCGCATTCATTAGTTAAGATTATTGTGGCTACAGATTTATTACAATGCATTCATTATATGTGCTGCTTGTAGAAGTCTGTTACTGAGACACAAAAGTTGGGCTGCTGATTTGATTTAGAAATATTCAAGCTTTTGCTAGTTGTGATAGCCATTGGTCTACTATCTGGGCTCTCGTATTCTCCAAGAACAAAGGTATCACGATAAAGATAAACCAATAAATTTTTGAAATGTAGAAAACATGTTTGAAAAATGCATCTGCTTGGTCCTGGAAACTGGGATGAGAAAACTTCATGGACGACGTCAGAATAAAACTAATTAAACATAACAAATTAACAAAATTGTTCTTTAATCAGTCATAGTATTTATATATTAGTTATGACCCCATGTCTATTTACAGTATGTGACCTATATAGTATGTTGCTACTATCATTTGATAGTTTTGGGACTGTGTTCTCATGATTTAACATTTCTATATAGACAGCTAACGTCTGACTAACCGTGTATGATAATATTTATTTTTAGACCGATAGTGATACTAAACCTGTCTTTGACATATTCCCATTCAGTATTTCCTGTCCATTTGATTGGTGCATGGCTTTGTGGTTGACCGTGTGAAGATGATTTCTCCCAAAAGGAGGTGTATTCGTCATTTCGTTTTGTGGGCTTGATAAAATTAGAACTTGATTAATACTCATCAGTATTTTCTCGTTCGTGATAAGATGCACCTTTTTTTCGTATACTGATCACGACGTCTTATCAAATGAAGAGGGTACTTTAATCAGCTGCGGTTAGAACACTTCACTGTCAACATCCAGGTCGGGGTTCAGATCGGACTCATACCCTCATACCTTTGTTAGTCTGACGTTTCTCCAAGTAGTTGCCCCTCAGCCATATATATATATATATATATATATATATATATATATCCAAGATTTATTCAGCCCCGGGGTTAAACGAAGAATACACTCTCTCAATCTCATCAGATATAATCTTAGGGGGGCAATCATGGCACAGTGGTAGCGTGCCAGACCAGAGATCAATAGGTCCCGGGTTCGATTGCCATTCCAAGCAGACCAAGATCTCAAAGGTGTTTTCCTATTTCATTTCTTTTGGCTGCTCCTCGGTCTCATTGGCCTATACAGTGTGCAGAAAGTGGACATTAACTTCGGACATAATCTCAGTTGGTTACTTGTTATGTAGTAAAGTTGAAAAGTCATGATATGGGGGGGGGGATATTCCTTCACTGTCATTATTATCTATTCAGATTATAAAATATAGATGTACATCAGATTGCACAATTTAGTAAGGCGGATAAAATGTTTTCCATTCTTTGCATATTGTAATGATATTTTGGGGGGGTATTTAGTGCTAGGTTAATTTATTCCGCGTATTGTCTTGTTTGAATTTCTAAATTTTTATCAGGAAATCAATTTTTAGAACTTGGGCTCTGTCTGGACAACACGTAGATAATTGGAGTGGACATTGAACAGCAATTTAGTAATTAAGCAAAATGTCAGTTAGAAGATTCAGTGCTTTTATAAGACATCCAGCGTCCAAATAAAACTGGTCGGAGTAATATAGTCTGACTTACACCTAAAGTAGTATACGGTGCATTTAATTACTGTTGTACCACTTGACTTTTCACTGTTTAAAACACAATGGTAATCAAGTTAGTTAGGATTGTAATTATGTTATTTCTGTTAATGTATAATTTATTGGTGCCATAATGATAGGTGATGATTAATGGATATCAGCAATGATGCTAGAGTGTTTTCTAGCTTTGTTAAAATGGTTATATTTTCTATATATTTATAATATATTTATTACAGCTTTTCTATGAACAATATATGTGGATATATGCCCATACGCCAATGGATTGACATGCTCACATATAAAGCTCTGAATGGATTAGCGCCATCATATATATCAAATATGCTTCAAGAGTATCTAAATATGCTTCAAGAGTACATTGAGAACAACCGACTATAACTTGCTAATGGTACCACGTGTGAGACTAAAAACAGCTGGACAGAGATCCTTCCACTATGCTGCGCCTCACCTGTGGAATCACCTGCCAAATGCACTTCGACTATGTTCCTCATTTAATATGTTTAAATCTAGTCTAAAAACTCATCTATTACATATGCATATATATTCTATGTTTTAGTGTGTGAAACACCTCAGAACAACTTTGTTGAATGAGGTGCTATACAAATCATATATTATTATTATTATTTGAGGCAACACACATACACACGTGTTGTTGATCTTTAAAGTGTGTGAACTTAGGTCTGATGACTTTTAGTTAGGACAAATGGCCTAATACAGTTTCTAACTATCCGATACAAGTCCGTGAGTCACAATGAGCCATCACATCCAATCTCTCTCTCTCTCTCTCTCTCTCTGTGTGTGTGTGTGTGTCCCTCTCATGGTTGAGTGAACTAGTGGGTACATAAATGATCACCAATCAGATAGTAGATTTAAACTGGTATAACCTCTATAACTTTATCTCTGGGCCATTACAACCAGCCATCTTTGTTTTATGTAATCAGAATGTTGTCTGGTGATACCTAATTGCTGTTGAGGTATTTACTTCATTGTTATGGCAGAACACTTTGTTATATAATGACCATCATGCACTGAGGCGTGAAGACTCTTTCTTTCACCATCCAAATACCTGTTGGTAATTGTCAGTGTAAGATATATAATTGTCAGTTCTGCTGGTAAATTGAAGATGTGTTTACCTGTCAGAGATTGTTATGTGAAGATACAGTGGCCAGTCACCATATTTCCTTATCTTACCGGGTGTGTTGTGAATTAAGGAGTACTACACAGCCAAACAGATGTCTCATAATCATATTTTAATAATTGTAACATATGTTGATAATGGTATGTCCAATCATTTATTATAACATGCATGACACATTTATTTGGGTATGTTTTGACACACTGTCATACACAAAGATCAAGGCAGGTTGTATAAATTCCAAATATTATTATCATTATTATTATTATGTTAACATAATTTTATATAGTGGCTGATTCAGTATAGTTACAGTTAATAATTTTGGGTAACTCATAAAACCCATAATTTATTGATAAGTTCCTATTTATTAATTACATTACAATAATATGAACTAGAGGATATATATATATATATATATATATATATATATATATACCTAGGTAACTTATGAGAGTTCATCTTTAAGACCGGCGATATGATTATAATATCATTACTTGGTATAATATGCGTAATGTAATTATAATATAGGCCGACTTACCACCAGATCAAGGTCGTAAGTCCACGACTACCTACATATATATATATATATATATATATATATGCCCTAAACGTACTATTTGATGTAAACATTGGATACATTTATCTCTAGCTTCTGTTCAGAAGGGCTTCAGAAAAACAACAAGCTCGCCAGTAATATGAGATGAAAACAAATGTATCACGCCAACCTCCCCCCCCCCCAAAGGTTTTTCACCTAAAGGAAAACTGTCTGCCCGTTAACGAGTTATTCAGGCAGAAACTGGTGGAGGATGTTCGGCATTCATGAACGACTAGAGAAGCCTTTAGCTAATATCAGTTTGTATAGCTTATGGTAGAATGTTGTTCTCCGCATTTAACAGTCATGAGCTGTGTCCTGTATAACGGTTGTCAAAAAAGCAAGATTGTTGTCGATTAATTAAATCTACTATTAGGTCTCGTCTTGGTCTACGTCCGTGATGTGCTTTCACTCTTAGACATAACTCTAAACATGGTTTGAGCGTTCCCGCTATCCCGCATTCAGTTTCACAAAATTTCTGTTATTAATGAAACTTCTTTAACAGCCACTTGTATTTTCAGATGTTGGCAGTTTGTAAGTTGTTGGGTTGGGTTTTTTTTTTTCTACGGGTAGAGAGAGGTCGCTTTGTTAATGGCTAATAATTAGTTAACAACAA
Organism: Paralvinella palmiformis; assembly: GCA_025642065.1. Classification (NCBI taxonomy): domain Eukaryota; kingdom Metazoa; phylum Annelida; class Polychaeta; order Terebellida; family Alvinellidae; genus Paralvinella; species Paralvinella palmiformis. The sequence goes on along the minus strand of JAODUP010000068.1, from coordinate 385,971 downwards.
AACTTTGCGCGTGCTAATTTTTCGAGGTAGTTAACAAGTGTCTGATAGCGGGAGGGATGCAGCGAGTGAGGACGAAAAGTGGTCAGTAAATTTGACCAAGTCAGTGTCTATAACTAATGCCGATGACGTGGTGCGTTCGTCGTCTGTGCAATTAATAAAATAAAACCCATTTAAATGGCCAAAATATACGAATAAATGTCACTGGAACTCTGTTTTAGTATCCCCAGACTTTCCAGAAGACCATTTCAAGAAGGCTGATCTCTTAAGATCAGAAAAACGGCTTGTTGTAGCATGTGTCTTACGATAAAGACGGCTAGAACTTAGATACGATGATTGATGTTTCACAAAGACCTCCAGGGCGCCTCCGTGGTCTAGCGGTAGCGTGCTGGACCACAGATCACTATCACCCGAGTTCGAACCTCGGCGTGGGCATATCTGAAGGGTGTTTCGTGTTTGACTTCGCTTCATTACGGTTGGAGGTCGCTCGGCCCATTTAGCCTATCATGTACAGATAGGTGGCCATACTGGATCATCTGGAAATGAATACAAATTCAGAAAAGAGAACATTCACATGAATAGCAGTGACTTTGACAGTGTGTACATAAAAGTTTATTTTATTTTAAATGTGATGACCCGTAAATGCCAATAAAGCGAATCCTCTTCTTTGCCAGGAAACAGGAACTGGATAGATATGTCTATATAACATGGTGTTTTGATTACACTTTGATGTCTTACTTCTTTACAAAACGGCGACGTTTTTATCTGTAATTGTCCCACTTTGTCACTGTTGACATCCATTCTGACACCGACGTCATGGGACCCAACTGTCACAAGTAACAGAACCGCGATAAAGATGATTTGGTCATGCAATGGTTACGTTTTTACGATGCTAACCTACGCAACTCTAGTTATAGTTCGCACTCATCTCCATTACCACTTCAGTTCGGGGAATGGCTTCATCTGTGCCTTTCCGAGATAACGTTCGCATAAAAGAAACCACGCGAATTGCAGGAGAGAAAAATATCAAGTATGTATTCGTCTGATTGTTTATGGTAGTTACAACTTTTGGAGCAATTCAGGTACACCAACTGAGAGCTAGAGTAGGCATGTGACTACGATTACACTCGGCCGCCTACTTAATTTACTTTGGCAAGTTGAAATGTCTGTCGTGACTCCTCGGACAGGTAAGATTAATGGTTGGTGTTTGAGCGTATTAATCGCTTATTGCAGTCAATGGTGCGTGTGTGATGTGTGATGTGTCACCGGAACAAAAGCCTGGAATAAGACGTGAATTATTGACCTGATTGACGGGTGATTCGTCACATATCATTTAGTTATCGCGTTCCACTCTGTTCGTAGAACTACTACCCGAGCTGAAATGACTGGAATTGGGATTTAAGTCAAATCCTACCTTAATATAGATGTTAGACGGCCGCCAGTTTTGTGATGAATGGGATCAGTCTTTTTATCTGTACCAGAACAAAATAACAGACTTTTATCAGTCTGGGTGGGCGGGGGGGGGGGGACCTGGGAGAAGGCCAGCGCCTCTCTCTTTTTCTTTTGTACGAAAACAATGAAACCGTTTTATGATAAATGACCCGAGAGAGAATGTCAGTGCTCATTATGTGTGGCTTATGTCTGATATTGTGTGTGCGACCACAAGCATGTATGAGCCGAGCCGTGTATCTCCATATCGAAATAGCCACTTGTACGCCACCACGTACTAATATTACCAATGATACACTCACAAGGTGATATTGCCATTTGTATACCACTTGTATACTCATAGCCCCACCCCGTAAATGAGCCTATACAAATCTGTTAATACACCTGTCTGTGTCCTGTACCTGGTACCGTTGATAACTATGACTGTGTGTTGTATACAGATCATGATCTGATTATACTCTGAGTCATGCGCTGTTCATTATCACTCGTTTATCGTGTTCGACCAATTGGCTTAAGTCTCCTTTATGTCACAATCCTCAATTGAATATAAACTAATGTTTACCGAACTTTAATTAGTGTGACATTAACGGAGGACCGAATTGTGTTTAACCCATTACCATGTGGACTATACATGTTAACAACAATCTTAAATATGACAGGTATTGTGAACTTAGAAAGATGATCAGAGTGTAATGGAACTTCTGGATATTAATATAATTTCTAGAATTTTATCATTAAGCACTGTTATCAACTCATATTTCTGTTAGGCATTTACCTGGAAGCTAGTTTTAATATCGAAAAACTGAAGTGTAACTGTTTGGTTATACATCATATCACCAAGATTTAGATGTTTAATTATGTGGTGATTACCATCGGATGTTTTTAGTTATGTGGTGTGTTACTGTGATATGTAGTATATCAACATTTGTATATATGTGTTTGGTTATATATGGTATAGATAAGATATACTTTATAAACACTTTTCTAGAACAGAAGTTAAAGTAATAGGAATTTGTGTGCATACATACAAGGTGGGTGGATGGTTGGGTTTTGGTTGGGTGAATGCTTGGATGGATGGATGAATGGCTAGTTAGTTGATAGGTGGGTGGGTGGGTGGATGAGTGGGTGGTTGAGTCAGGGATAGGTGGCTGCTGACTGAATGAATGGAAATTATTTTATGCGTCTTTCTAATTCATTGCTGTTTTTAAAATACTTATAAAATATTATTATTATATGTCATATAATGGATTGGGGCCAACAAATCCAGTAATTATTCCAGAAATCTGTAGTATTGAAATAACTCATATACAGTGATAATTGAATCATCAGGAAATAATTCTTAACACAGTTAAAATGTATTTGGAATAATTTCCTTCTAAAAATAAAATGAGAAAAATTTATTCATTTCTGACTTCTGTGTACGATGTCGTGCCCTATGCGAGGTTGATCCTGATTTCTTCAAGACAACAGACCGATCTGCACGTATCAGGACATTGATGAATTACTTTAACCCATAGGCCATCGTGTGCAAAACTAGTACATGTCTAACTGGTTTATGTAAAATTGGCACATTTAATTCTACCATCTCTATACGAAGGGACTAGTTCAATAATTAGTCGACAAGTCTGCCGAACAAAGGTATCCTTCAGGTGTCATTGTTAATTAGTGTTCCTTATCATGGCCAGTTGTAGCTGTGTGTCCACTGCCTTTTCATATTTTAACAAGTAGAAATAAGAATATATATATATATATATATATATATATATATATATGCATGTGTGTGTATGCCTAAGGAGCAATGTCAAAGCTGGGCTGATATGTATTTTTACTCCTCTCTCTCTCTCTCTCTCTCTCTCTCTCTCTCTCTCTCTTATATATATATATATATATATATAATATTTTTCAGCCATAAGACAATTCAGCATATAGTGAGTGATGTATTAGGTTGCTGTGGCAACAGATTGTATATAAGGTGTAATGTGACATTTGTTAGGTTTGTCTGACAATTAAATCACAAAGCAGACAATTACTCTATCATCTAGAAGTCGATGGCAACTGTTATATACCACTAACCAGAAGTTGGCCAGGGTTCTATCTACCTGGATTGTGTTGTCTTCTCACACCTGAGTATCCAGCATCCATCATTTCAGTTAATTACAAATGATTGATTAAACAGGATAACGTGTGGGTATCTTATATACAAGATTATGTTTTTTTCTGGCTGTTTTGATGTTGAATAGCCTAACAGTGTTTCTATACCAAAGGCTGTTGCTGTGGGTGTTTGTGTGTTATTCTGGTACAGAAAGTAAAAGATACTGATTCTATTAATTGGACAATTCACACACACACACACACTCTCTCTCTCTGCATGCATGCACACACACAAACGCACACAGAGAGACACACGTTTATAAACACGCGTTGGTGTTTTCATTCATACTATATCTATTTAGGTTAAGTGCTAGATATTCTTTATATCTCTTCTCAATATAGCACATACTTCATCTTTACTTCAGCCATTTTTTATATTTATAACAACACTGTGTATTGTTACCAGTTATAACATTGCATTCACAAGTTTATTCGGGCCTTATTATAAACACCTACCGGTAGTCATCTAGATTTTGTACAGTTGTTGTCATCACTGTATGCCATTTAGTAGAGAGGCGTTGGAAGGTATGGTACTATTATTTGTCGTTGTACACAGTCTGTAAAATATGTAATTTCATGGATCTGCTATATTATACAATTTGTTTTTATTTCCTTCTCTAATATGCACTATTTGCTAAATCTGTCATTGGAGTCTTATCAACAGCAGAAACTATTGTAAGATACATATTGCGTATTTGTATAGGGCGTTCCTGTACCATGGTTGGTAGTGCACTGCACTGCAGGCCCTCGAGTTCTCGGATTCAATCCAAGTGTTACCTGTGTCTGTGGAATGTTTCATCCATCAGTACAAGACTCTGGCCTGATGATGACACTTCCGCGTCAGATATCAGCCTCCATCAGCCAAATGTACCAGGTGTGACCAGTAATGGGGCTAAAGATCACTCAGATGGTATGCTTTCACATCTTGCTAACAAACGACACTTTCCCATCCCACAGGTTGGCAGTATCCATGTAAGTCCAGGGGGAGCCACCTGTCATGAGATGAGTGTATAGTTATCTCTCAGCTAATAACTTGGTGGAGAGCGACACAAACACACTGGCACAGTGGACTCGTCATCGTCATCATCGTCATCATCGGGAGACGATTCCTGGTTGTCCAGGGAGGTGATCTGGATCTCACCAGAGATGTCTGTCCGGATGCAGAGCAGCATGACATCGGCACAGTACATCAATGAGCGTGTGGTCGATGTGCCGCTGAGGATACTCAACAGGGGGCCCGAGTATCTGAGGTCACGAATGATGAACAGGGACTCGGGTATGTTTCGTTGTTGTTAATTTGGTTCAGACGGTCTTCTTTCCACAATTGATTGCTCACAAATGCTTAATGCTCGAATTTCATTTTTTTCCTTCCCCCCCAAAAAAGTAAATCCTGTAATCCTTCAGTTGGCTCTCTTCTTTGTTATTTCGTGTTATACAGCGCTGTTCCATCACAACCGCCGGAGTGCAGTAGAACTGTTAGCCGAGAGTAAGCCACAGTATATAAAATCTCCCACCACAAGTCCGGAGAACAAGGAAGACGCTAAGAACAGGTGAGTGAAGCTGTTAGGGTTATGTCATAGTAGATAATGAGATGAATCTTACGTCATAAATGATAAGCAGAATGTGAAAAAGAAGATGAGCACTACGAGATTTGGACGCCCTTCACTAACATGTACGACCTTCAGCGTGTGCTTGGATCACTCTGGAACGCTGTTATTGTGTCTGGTTACGTAAATGCTAACCCTGGCCAAAGCTGTAGGGAGAAACATGAAATCGGTATAATTCATTTGTATACAAATTGATCACCTGATATAGTTGGTTTACGGTTATTTCCGGGGTACCCGTCGAATGTTACAGCAGATTCCTGAATCCATCATAATGTTATGTCATACAGTGCTGCCACCTCGTGTGTCAGTGTTCAGTTGCATTACACCAAGTAACTTCAAAAATCAAGCTAGCCCCGAGCAAGACAGAACATATAATGATATTATATTTTTTATCACCTCTTGTATTAAGGTATACTGTTTCTATGAGTCTTATAACTATAAAGGCAGTTTTCTGGATTATTATTTAATAAATGCACGCAAATGGCAACATATATACAGTTAGCCAATATATGGAACATTTGACTGTACACGAAGTGCTATTTCATGCCCAAAATAGCATATATGTTGAACAGAGCTTACTTTTGTATGATGCAACACTTTAACCCTTTTGTCAGACTCAGTGATTCAGGCTGAGATTTCTTGGCATCACTGGGATCAACCGTCCTTTAGTACATGTCATTAATATTATAATTAATTGTTATCGTAATTTCCTGATCGGAGACCTTGACATATATGAATAATAATAAGTATAAACAATCATTTTGTAGATAAGTGGATGATTTAAATGTCACTCAACAAAGGTCATGGTATTAAAACAGCATTTAATCAATATCTCTGCGAAGTATCTTATTCATTCAGCGTAAGAGGATCTCACTGGCCAGAATGTTCAGCACTTTTAAATCTGATCAAATCTTGATAAATAATTACAGGAACACTTTTAGTAAAATATTTCCTTTGTTGAATTTATTTAACACTAAAGTAGATTGTCCTTGACTTATTTGATATCCTGGGGGATGAATTCAAACTATCTCTTTTAATATCGAGGTTTCCAAGAAATTATGTATATATGTTTTGTACTGTACAAGTGTGTGTGTATATGTGAACTTTCAGGTCTACATAAGTGTGTGTATGGGTAAACATTCAGGTGTAGATAAGAATATCTCATAGTTTTAGAAGTTGATTTAAACGTATTTTAATATTTTTATGTGACACCTGCCACTATTTGTACATTGTAGTTGTCCTCGTTTAGATTTACAGTGTAATTGCAATGAATGGTGCTGATAATATGTTAATATGGGTTACTTAAAGTAATAGTTAGGTGCAAGTTAATCTATCAGAATGTACATTTAGACATGGATGATGATGATGATGGGTTGATGATGGCCTGATTTTTATTATTATGCTTGTGTCTGAAAACAGTGAGGCACAAATCACCTGGCGTTCACAGGCAGTCACACACACACACACACACATACACACACGCGAGCGTACATACACACAAGCAGTTGACATTTGGGGCAGACGAAAAGGTCATAGATCACGTTACCATACTGTACATATTATTTGTTTAACGTGTACTGATTAATTTAGGTGACCTCCAGTCATACAGGTTACAGCATCTTTTCAAATGATGAAAGGTTAACTTGGTGTGGAATATTATAAGCCTTCTAACTGTTATATAACCAATGTCTATGTATTGTCTGTGGTTAACCTCTGTCAGGTTAGATGGCTTCTGCCCTTTAACTGTTGTTGTTTTGCTGTTACTGTGATTCTGTTCAGTCTAAGGTCAATGTTATCTTTTTTCTGGGTGGTTTTCTGTTCCGATATAGGGACACAAATGTACAGAGACTTGGGTTCATTGTTCCTGTCCGATCCTATGTTCTGTAATACTTCTTTTAAATACCCATCCCTTTGTCTATCCCATTATTTCCACATACCCTTGCTATTCTACCCTCGTTGCCTGTTTTGTCGCCTATATTTCTTCCTGTCTGGCACCCTTTCGCCTCATAGTTCTTCCCCCCCCCCTTTGCTCACTCTTCATACCAGATCTCCATGTCACCAGATTAAAACCTAGTGCTGCCTGTGTCTGAGGGATGTTTCAAGCTTCAGTCTGATCATCCCATATTCAGAGGGTGTAGCCCCTTGGCCACGTGTCTGGGGTGAGATCAGCATTGAAGCAAAATTAAATAATCATGCTCCAGTGCCAGACACCTACATTCTCTCGGCTAAGGTAAAATTCTTGTTAAAAATACCCTTGCCTCTACTAAATCTGAATATTATAATAAAAAGATCAAAGCATCCAAGGGAAATCAAAGGACTGTTTTCAGTGTTGTGAATAAAGTGTTACATAAAAGTCAAACTGTCCTCCCAAATAATATCAACTCAGATAAAGATATGGCCTATTGTTTTAATAACTTCTTCTGTCAAAAAATATTAAATATACATAGTGGGTTCCAGTCCAGCACCTTATCACAGGGTATGCCATTGGTAGAAGAGTCCTGCATATCCATGATGGATACATTTGAGCCTTTTACAGAGACTGATATCAGACAGTTGCTTTCTGTACAGTTGACCCTATGCCTACATGGCTTGTGAAAGATTGTGTGGATGTTCTGATAAACCTAATTACAAATATAGTTAACAAATCGTTATCTCTGGGTGTTTTCCCAAGATCCATGAAAGCTGCCCTTGTAAAACCATTAATAAAAAACCACACTATGGACTGTAATATTCTAAACAATTACAGACCTGTTTCAAATCTTACATTTTTATCTAAAGTTATAGAAAAGGCAGTTGCTTTCCATCTAAACAAATATTTAATCAATAATAACCTTAATGAATCACTACAGTCTGCCTATAAAAGTGGTCACAGCACTGAAACAGCCTTGAAAAATGATATTATGATGTCAATTGATCAAGGTAAGCCAATAATACTTGTTCTTCTGGACCTGTCTGCTGCATTTGATACAGTTGACCATAATGTACTTTTTTCTAGGTTAAAAGACATGTTTGGTCTGTCAGGTAGAGTAATGGTTTAGATCCTATCTGGAACAACGCTCCCAGAGAGTGTCTGTTCATGGTATTTTATCTGACATTCAGTTTTTTGTTATCTGGAGTACCACAGGGTTCAGTTCTTGGTCCTCTGGTTTTCACAATGTATACCCGTCCTCTTGGGATCATTGCGCAACGATATGGGGTTAAATATCACTTGTATGCTGATGACACACAGCTGTATATATCACTGGATCCTGACAATGAATTAAATTTCTCCTCTTCCTTGAAGAATTTAGAACATTGTATTGCCGATATTCGGCTATGGATGACTCAAAATCTTCTAAAACTAAATGATAATAAAACAAATATTTTATATTTGGCATCACCACATTGTGTTAAATCCCTAAAGACACCAGCATTACAGATGGGTGCATCTTCGATTACCCCCTAATGGGTCAGTAAAAAATCTAGGGGTTATTTTTGACCAATGTATTAACATGCATGAACATGTCACATCAGTATGCCGAGCTGCCTACTACCATCTTAAGAACATCCACTGTTTAAAAACATTCTTGACACAAGAATCACTTGTAACTGTAGTTCATGCCTTTGTTACATCTCGTATAGACTATTGTAACTCCCCGTTATATGGCATATCTGATTATAACATTAATCGCCTTCAGCGAATTCAGAATAGTGCAGCTCGCATTGTAACAAATACTAGAAAATATGATCATATCACCCCAATTCTTCAAAAACTACATTGGCTACCTGTTAGACAGCGTATCCATTTTAAGATTCTGTTAATAACTTATAAATCTATTAATGATATGGCGCTAGAATACCTGTGTGAACTGGTTTCCATTAGAAAGTCATCCCGAAAACTCAGGTCATCCAGTCAGATACTATTGCAGGTGCCAGTGTCTCGGCTCAAGTCATATGGTGATTGTGCGTTTAGTGTTTCAGCCCCCACTTTGTGAAATAGGTTACCGGGAGATATTAGAAATGCGTCGACTCTTGGAAATTCTCTTCTAAAAACACACCTATTTAAGGTCGCTTTCACAGATAAATAATTATTATCTTTTAAATCATTACAGGATTACAGGGTTTTTACAGGCATTATTTGGGGTATTATTATATTACATATTATTTGTACAGCGCCTTTGAATGGCTCCTGCTAGTAAGGGCGCTTTATTAAATATACATTATTATTATTATTATTATAATTATTTCTCTGTGCAATTCCTGGTTGACTCCATTGTCCTTTCCTGTTCCCATTTTTTCCTCATTCCTACCAGTGCTCCTTCTGTAGTCCTAAGTTGAAATCCTTTTATGGACCAAATAATCGCATCTTTAGCATATGTTCACACTTTACCATTAAAATATCTGTTATATGACTAATGACATCTGTGTAAACACTGCTTGTAAAAGTATATCATTACTGTCTTGCTTTTGTGCCACATTAATGAAGAGGCGCATTACAGTGGTGGCTTATCTAATCAACGTCTACATCCAGATAATATATATTTGTGTTAAGTTAGTTATTGGCTTAAGATCTATACAACAAATCATTGATTACACGTGTCTAACATCAGGACTCCTAGATCCAGATGGTAATCATTACACGTGTTTTAATGGCGGCATATCTCAATATGGATGGCTATCAGCTGATCTGTGTTAATGTCATTCATATTAAATCCAGACAGATATAATTACCGATGTATTAATGTCAGTCAGGCTAGATCCAGACAGTTATCGTTAGAATTTTCTTTATGTCGGCCAGTCTAGATCCAGACAGTTGTTATCATTACATTCGTATTAATATCAGTATTCAGTGATAGCTTATTAGCTTGTTTTTTATGCTACTATGTGCATCAGTGTTTGTTACCTGTTGGTTTAATCTGACTACAAGCCGTAATGAATAATTATGTTGTGTATGTAGATGATGTTTTACCTTTGGCGGCTTTGAGGCAGACGAGCAACGTACGTCATCGTTTAATGTCAGCCTCCCCATAGACAGCGAATGAACGTAATGGCGTTATCTCACTCCGAAACAAGGTCAGCATCCCGACACCAGAAATCACCACATTTACTGAACTCCGACATTTGTCATAATAATAATGTCCGAGTCGCTGACTCGTTAGCTTATGGTAAATAGTCCGATCGTTTAGGGTGTTATCTAAATGATTATTAACTAGTCTGTCCTGTTTCTCGGTGATTAGATTCATTAATGTACCGTAGCCTCACCACCCTCCCCCCCCCCTCTCCGCCCGAAATGAATGCATCTAACGCCGCTGTTCACTTGTGACCAGTGTTGATCATTCTTGCCACAAGATAGTCAGTCGGTGACCAGTCAGAGATAACCGACTTCCCATTGAACGGTCACGAAGCGAATCCGTTGAACGGCGATCCGTTGTTCAGTGAAGCAGAATAAAGGGTTAAGGGATGTTTGATGAGTTATTGTTTAGCCAGAGACTGTTGGCCGAAGTGCTGTGGTTTGGGGGGTGGGGGACATCGGCTAAGAGTGGGTTCCTAGTGCACCCTTCCCGGTGGTCGGTTTCTATTCTTGGCATCTATATTCTCCCCCTGTTTTTGGGTACGGTGTGGTGGCACCGCGTTATATATGGTAAGAGGCACCGGGCAATGCGTAGAAGAGCCACACGGTGGGGATGTGCCTCATCTGACGAGAAATGGCTATCTTCTATTCAGCGACATTAACCATAATTTGTCAGGAAGGCTTTTAACGACGTAGTACAGGTTTTCGCCTTTTGATTGACGAAGCGATCGGAGTAGCTTTAATTATTCCATTACTGTTCGGGATGTCCTTGAAGGATAGCCGTTTCCTTTTAGTTACCAATTAGATTTCATTTGGCTGGCTGTGCGTTAATTGCTTCACCGTGGGTCGGTTATCAGTCTAACAGATATAGGCATCTGTGTTTTGATCAGGTCTTCAACGTTTTAATCAGGTGATGATGATCTGTAATTGTTATTTGTCACTTCGTATTGAACGGGTCTGTCCGACTGTGTTCAAACCTTTTCCCACTTCTACGACGAGTATAATGTTAACGGGAAAGGTGACATATGAATGTGGAACGCACTGTAGCTATTTATAGACCAAGATCATCTACTTTACTACGGCAGTGCTGTATTAGACATTGATTAGGCTACTGGTAGATAAAATCATGTACTATAGAAATGTTGTCTGTATAATTATAAAACATGTATGTTTGCAAGGGCTGTCACTATTATCTGATAGCTTGTCACAGCTTTGTATTATAGAGTATATGCTCTCTTTCTCTCTCTCTCTCTCTCTGTGTGTGTGTGTGTGTGTGTACTGTGTGTGCGTGCATGTGTGCGAAATACCCTTAAAGATAGTGATTATGCCAGTTCAGTATAGATTACTTTCCTGTATGTCATATACGTAATATATTATTTATTGTGATGTTTAACAAAGTTATTTGTTTTAAAATAGTGACAATACAGACAATATTTTATGATTTTGTTCGCCTCTCTATCTCCTGCATAATTGTTAAGAAATGGCTCTGTTTTGATTTGACTGGAACTGATATTTCTAGATAGCGGAGATCAGTTATGATTTACTTGTTAGTTCTATAAACTCAAGATCCAGGGATCGTTTCAGAGCTTATATAATCCCAAGCGTGCTGTGCCAAATTGATCACAATGGGTGAAGTCAGCCAGACAGTTAGTTCCCAGTCTGCAGCAGTTGAATTATTGATCCGGTAGGAGAGTGGCCACGTGATATGATGATAGTTAAGGGGTTTTGTTTATCTGTTGCAGGTTGTGTGCAGGTGTCAGAAGGGAGGCATTCGATGAGACTCGTCGTGGTAATTATGCGACGATAGAAGGCGGTCATTCGCCAGTTGATCATCCGACATGCTGGGATCAAGGCAACGGGAAAGTATCTCCCCCGAAGACGGCGACAACGTTAAGTACTCCAGTAGGCCCTAGACCAGATCAGACAGACAGGTTAAAAACGCAGTGTCATAAACAGCAATCCGAAGCTCCCTCCAGCAGAAGTGTCACTTCTGAGAACCGATTGACTGCATCATCGAACAAAGCATTCGGTGCCGATAATGTCTCGTGCCCACAGCATTCCAACAGACGGTCGATTGGTGGTGAGGATGTTGGCCAAATCCGCGCACAGTGTAGCCATTCTACTACGCAGGCCAAGCCGGTAGTACCGCCAAAACCTAGCATTCCCATCAAGCCACCCCCAGTACCAGCGAAGCCCTGTCACTGTACAACTGGGGCCATCAGGCCGAGTACTCTATCAACTCGTGCAAGCGATCATGTGACTACTAGCGAAACAGCCCCGGGACATATACAGCAAAAACATCAGAAGAGACCCCGATATAACGGCACAGTGAAGGCCATGGCCATGGACATCGGCTGTTCGCATTCTAATTCGCATTCTGACCTGAAACCCAATCTTCCTACCATTTCCATGGAGGAGTGGCAGGACAGCCGGACGGACACCAGCTCAGACCGCGATCGCCAGAGTTCGCAAAGTTCAATTCAGGAGAGTGCCACCGTTGTGAGGAGGAGACATCGTAAGGCCATATCGCGCTCAAGGTCAGATCTAACAAAGCGTTTCTCGAATAGCAGCGATTTTTCCGAGCTCAGTGCAAAATTTCACCGGAACAGCGCCGAGCTGGAGAAATTCTTCAACGAGATGGGCCTAGATCAGAACATTCTGGAACCAATGAAATTAGGTCAGAGCGCACATGCCCAGTCTTCCTCTAGTCTAAATCTGTTCGAGAGCGTGTCGTGCATGGGCTCGACGGATGCTCGGAGCTGTCTCAGTGACGAGTCGCATCCCAGTGATGGTCACGCGAGACACCGCGACGGTGGAGAACGTACACCAGGTGGTTCGTCGGTTGAACGTAATGCTCGGATTATTAAGTGGCTCTGTGGGATAAAGGTAGCATCAACTAGCCACAGCAGCAGCCAGCAAACTGTACAACACCAGAACAGTGCCGACTGACATAGGCTTTCTTATGCTATCTAGCATAATATAATGTAACCATCACCATGTTGTAAGTATGGAAAATTTTACAGGCCGAATTGAATTTTCTGAATTTGTCCCGAACAACTGTTAAAGAGAACGCTGTATTCTCTGTTGCCGTCTGTTTTATGCGATGAATAATTTTGATTGTATAATAACCTTTGGGATTATGTTTAATCTACCGAGGCATTGGGACCATTAATGCGGTGTTTATACAGAGATGGTTTCCCAATGTTTGTCTCATTTATATTTGATTTGACGCTACCCATTCTCTGCCGGATTAAGGCATTGGTAAATTTACAATTTTTTCAGTGGTAGAAACGAATAGTATGTTATTGAGAAGGCTATTTACATGTGTATTATCTGTAAGTATGGTTCTGTGTACATTTTGGTTACAGTTAAATCGTTACCTCACATTACATTAATTTGAGGTCTTAAAATGAGACCCCTAGGTTAAATGGTATTACAAAGGAATTTTTATCACATACATAAATCAACTGATCCCCAGTTACCTCATATTTATTCATTTGCCACACCAGTAATAGCAATGACTAAGTTGTCTTGTTACATATGGTACCAAATAAATGGCTAATTGCCATGGTAACTAAATTGATAGCTACAGATCAGTGCAGAAGTTAGGATTAGATTTTCTCACAACTTAGCAGCTTAAGTTGTAAAATAACACTACACAATATATAAATATGGAATTTAAAAAAAAAAATTATTATTGCATGCAACTGCAAGCTCAATAACAAAACAGATACCTGAAACTACAAACATATGTAGTACACGTTATGTACACATAACAACACTTTTGTATCAGTCCCATGTAAATAAGATTCTATCAGGTAACTGTAGTTACCCATTAATAACCCTATGCTTAACATTGTTTCTGCCATAAGGTTTATCTTGGGTAGGGTAAAATACCCATCTACCTGGTAGAAACCCAACTCCGTATACAACCAATTTGAAGAAATCAGTTGTGTGCTATAAACAATGTATGTTTGTTGGTTTCAATCTGATATGATCACTCTCTCTCTACACTATAATACACTATAACATATACACGCCTCATCATTTTGACCTATCTCGATACTGACAGACTGCCAAAACTTGGGTATTATTTGTTCTGAAATTTTGCAAAAAGATTTGAATTGAATAAACTGAAATATTTATTATTATTGCCTGTAATTTTAGGGTGGCCATCGGTTAAACCAACAAACTTTTAACTCCGTTTCCCAAATATGTAGCTGTAAACATTGAACATAAAATGGTATAAACAATTAAACCATCATTGTTATTCGTGTTGGTTGTTTTACAAACAAGGTTTCTAAACTTTTAATCAACGTAACACCACTCCTCAAAATTGTCAGGTTGGTGATCAGGGATTATTAGAATGAAACTAAATCTGTAACGTATTCCCATATATTGTGACTGTGGTAATTGTATTAGTATTCATAATTTTGTTTATTTCTTCATCATATCCCAATACATAACCTCTAATGCCTAAAATATTGGATAAGAAAGAGCAGCAGACTTCCAGTATAAACTGTGTCTGTGTATTTTTGCCGGTGTCGGTTAATTCCAGCGATACAAAGTATGGCGGACTCTCACCGTTGGTCGAAAATTGCTTGTCCTGTATATATGGCAATTCAGCCAGGGAACTGCCCTCTTAAATTGATTAGGTTCACTTCATTTCGGAGGCTTTTTCCAGCTGCTAATGCTTTTAATAAAGTTAATGTCTCAGAACTGTTCCCTCGTTGTGTAACAGTCTAATGTCATTTCCCCTGAATCCAATGTTGTTTTGTCAATGGGATGATTCGAGGCAGTAGCGTCTAAACATAAACATTGAATAAAAGCCCTCAAATCAATAGGCCAATGACTCTTCATAATTTTGAATGGGAATTCCTAGAATTTTCAATTTGTTATAATTTATAGTCCCCGTTGGAGCTATATCTGTCACTACTGGGTTGTGCAGTTATTGTCCGCCAGCAATAAGTCTCTTTTTTTCTTCTCTTCTTCCAAAGCCATAAACTTCAATAATCCCCGACTGCTGGTGACCTGCCAGTGTGTGTGTGTGTGTGTGTGTGAGAGCACCAGTCTTAAAATAGCTCTGCTACTTATCATTCAACGGTTCCAGTATTTTATTCACTGTCTTATTATTTTCAGATTGCACTTGCTGACATCAATCCATTATCACCAAACTGATGACATGCTATTGTAGATACTACCACCACCGGCTTGTAGCAGTACAAACAACAGAGATTTATTGTCACATAGAATATATTGTGTGTGTGTGTGTGTGTGTGTGTGTGTGCAACATAACCAAGAAACGTGTTATAGACATTTAATATATTTTCAACTGTCCGGCATCAGATTTCAACATACTATAACTTGTTTATCGTACACACTGCCCATAGCACTCCCGGTTTGATATGACAGAAGACAATTGCTACCCAGTTATATTGCATCTGGACAATACAGATTCTGTCGGCTGCCAGCTTGACAAGTCTGCCAGCTTGACAAGTTCCGGCTGCCAGCTTGACAAGTTCCGTTTGTTTCTGTAGCCATGATAGGTTTCACTTTCTTTTAGTGGTGGATTTGTGCTACTGGGCTAACTTAACCAATGTATATGCCATCATTACTCGGTAGTGGTCCTCAAACGTTTGGTGTAATGAAAGAATCAGTCTGAATATAAACATTCCAGTTTGGTGCTCACATACTGATTACATTGTCAGTGACTGATGTTTTCCATGGTTAGCCTTGCTCCGTTGTACTATTATTGGTACCATCGTATTTACTGGGTCATAGTAAATAAGTCCCAAATGTACTGTAATTCAGAATCAACAAATACAAGAACATTAGGTCAGAATATAATTTGGAATATGTTATTTCAAAATACTTTGCAGACTGTGATTATTTATATCCCTAAAAATGGTCACAGCAGCTGTATATTGGTATTATTACGAATATTTCTTTGGTTTGATGAATCAGAATTGTTCATCCTCAGCCCAATCTGTACAGAGCCATTACAGACTGAAATACGTCACGATTTGTCATTATTAATAGGTAATTTTTGAATTTCTTTTTTGTTGTTTTCACAGATAAAAGGTGCTTATTATGTTCTTGGATGATGGTCAAGGAAGTCAAATATTGGTGTAATATTGATGTATAATATAATGCTGAAATAGTACTTAATTATACTGAGCAACAACTGTTACTGTGTTCATCATCATATGTTTTGTTCAGGTGTTTTGCCTTTTAGAAGAGCGTCTTCCATTGACTAAAGCCTTATTGTAAACAGACTTACTGAAGATTTCTTTCATTTAATGGCCATTCTGTATATACTGTTCCTTTTTATTCTGTAACTACTCATATTGTTACTTTGTCTTGTGCCATTGTACTAGTGGACTTCTCTGAATTGATCTGTTCAATAATGAGCTTTAATAGTATTATGTGCTTTTCAGGTATGATTTATTTTCACGTGTTGCGAAGTATGATGTAATTTAAAAAAAATTATGAATCTAAAATGACCACATACAAAATGTGTATAATCGTTAATTTATTTCGTTCTGATGTGTCGTAATATAATGGCTGATAAATATTCCATTCTGTAAGTGTAAGTCATATACTATAGTCATTCTCTGTGGAGCTAGACCAATGAATAGAATAAATATGTTACTATGCAATTCTGTATAGGTATTGAACCCAGCACAGTTTTCAGTGTGTGTGTGTGTGTGTGTGTGTGTTAGTTTTCCCTCTTGTGGTACAGTTGGAAGTATGCTATACTGCACACCTTCAGGTTGGAGGATTAAATCCGAATGATGCTTGTATCTGTGGGATGATTCATCTATCAATAAATGGGATTTTTCATCTATCAACAAAAGGACTTGGCCTGATCATCTTATTTCTCTCTGTGTACGTGTAGCTCATGTAGATATACATGTCCACAGTTAATACAGAACTAACACAAAACAAAGCAATCACGCATTCATTTCTATCTGTTATATATCATATCAGCAGTGTACTTTTGAGACCTGTTTTACCACAGATAGTGTTATACATATGGTAATATGGAATAAGCTTGCTAGACATTAGAAACCAAGCTAGCTAACTGTGATGGACCTCTGAGATTCCAAGATGATTCCAAATACAAGGTGGCATCTGCTTTGTAAGGTATTACACCATGTGATACTACGCCATTATAATAATTTATTTATTTGTCGCGATTCTGGTGAAACAGATATCTGTTAGGTTGATGTCAAATTCCGGTCTCAATTTCTTGAAGAATCACCTATTTCAGTATTCAGTGGAATAAAATAGAATGACCAAGTCCAAAATGCCATTCCCCAGTGAATATATCATTAACTTAACAGAATGACATATACCAGTTATCAACTAACAGATTTGTTACATTTAATATTTATATGTTTTCTACAAAGTTTAAATAACTTAATTAATTTTAATTAGTCTATAACTATAGGCATGTTTTATGGGTGCTTTAGGACACAACTCTGACTGTAATCCTTCTCTCTAGGACTGCTAGTCAGGTTATTAATAATTTATATTTCTTTTTTGTACAGATAATAGGTACCTGTTTTGGGTAGAATAATTGAGGTTATGATGATTTATTTCATGTCTGGATACTGATTTGTAAATATTGTGTTGATGATTATATTGTATGATAATTATATATATATATATATATATATATATATATATATATTGCTTAAACAAGAATAAAAAATGAATAAATAAAATCACATAACTTGTTTTTGTAGACCAAACCGCCAATGCTTACAAACCTATTAGAAAGTATTAAACTAAATCACAATATTTAAAAAAAGAGGATACTGCATTACAGTATCCAGTTCTAGATATATCATATACCAAATATTAATACATTAAAAGTTTGATTATTAAGATAAACTATGATTATTTATCACTATAATAACTAACATGTTTTAACTATTATTTCTAACTTGATGATAATAAAATATTTGCAAATTGTTAACAACATGAGAAAGTTATCATGTTACTGATTTGTGTAATGCATTAATATATAATACAACTATTGCCAGCATCATAAGAGAAGTTAATAAGAACAAATATATTTAACACCAACATGTATGAACTTGTCATTATAAACATAATAAGTGAAATAAATCCAACAGTTAATTTTTCATAATGCTAACAAAACTGAATTTGTTTTATAATGTATTATCCCACATCTGACTTATCATTATGTTTTAAATAAGGATGAAGACTGGAAACTCTGTGTTTGCGAGAAAGCCCTAATCGAAGAGATCTTGTTCTGATATGGTTTGGAAGAACTGATACAGTTTCAGTATGATCTGCAATATTTAAAAACATTAATTAAAGTACCAGGAGATCAATACACCAGTTATATTAACAAAGTATAAACTTCAGTTACAGTTCTGAAAATATATATAGAACCTTTTCGACGCTATCCCCCCCTTCCAATGGAGAAGGGTCACTACTGTGTTAGTGTGACTACCACTACCCCACGGCCAGCCCTTCATATATATATATATATATATATATATATATATAATGTGTGTGTGTGTGTGTAAACATTAACACACACACACACATATAAAAGTGATAAGTTACTGTACTACAGATACTTAATGTTATCAATCACCATGTCATTGATATTCCTGAATGTCTACGTCCTCCAAGGAAATTGTTAACTGAAGTTTATAGTTACATTGTAAGCATAGAGATATCAACCAATCAGTCAATAACTAAATTTCATAATTTTATAGCAGTATAAAAAATAATAAACTATATTATAACTAAAACATATAGCAGTTCCCAAGAATAACATCACAGTGATGGTATGTGTAATCACTCATCATAATACTTTGCAATATGAGTTTATCTCAGTGAAATTATTGTCATGGAACTTCATATAGACCTTTTCTGGTCAATATTTAGATAAGCTATGTACAGTTTTCAGATAGATTCCACCACAAATGTTTCACAAGCACAATAATATTTTAGTGTACAGATTCTGGGCAGGTATAGAACTTTTGAAGCAAGACATTACCCTGAGCATCAAACTCAACCATGAAGTAAATCTTTCCTCTCTGTGGAGTTAGTAATCTCTGTATTGTATTGCTTCTTACGGTTCTTTTCTCAATGAAAGGCAAGATTATCCACAATCCAATATTATAATTAGAAGATTGAGGGATAATATGAAGCAACTTATTAGTAGATCCGAAGAGCAGATCTCATCTTTCCTATAAAATTTTGATGTTCCACCATATATCATTCATTTATTGTCCAGCTGATATATTCTGACATTGTTTCAACTCACTGCGTTTTTCAAATATTTGATATTTATATTCAGAGTATTCAACTACAACAAACATTGCTGGAAAGTTCCAACCTTTGGTTTTCAATTTTTTTTAAATGCCAGAGAATGCTGATGACAATTTCAAGGCTAAGTCCAATATCTTAATCCATCTTCATGAAGCCACTCCTACTAGGAGTCCTAGTGGTCTAAAAACTGAAACAGATAACAACCTCAAAACGCCATGCCTGCCAGAAGAAGTTCCATGCTGAAACTACTCATCAGTCATCTTGTTTTCTTGAAGCTTTTTGTACATATCAGCATCATCTGCTTCATGTGGGTGATGATATACGATTGTATATTTGATTATATACATGGTATAAAAGGTAATATATGTGACGTTTTACCAGTAGTATTACAAAATCTGCATCGAAAGAAATGGAGGGGAAAACAACAATTTTTTTCACTATATTTGAAAAAATATTTTTATTTCTAATTTGAAATATACAAAGTATTTGTATGTGTATTTAAATAGATTTATTTATGTATTTTACTTGATAAAAAGTATCTCTATTTAAATACTTTTTAATGTATTTAACTCCATGTCTGCTGCTATATCATCACTATTGTTAAGATTCACTAAAACATTTAAAAAGATATTTACACTTTTTTGTATAGATGTTTAACTTTGAAAGCATTATATAAAAGCATTTTGACACTAGCATATTTCATATCATGTTCTATTCCATACCATGAAGGGAAAGATGAGCTGATTTGTTGTTCAGTTGATTGTTTAGCCTGGACACTCAGGTCACACTTGAAACATATGACCAAGGAGCAATTCAGTAAGGAAATAAATCCCACAAACACAGGTATCAGTCAGATTCAAACCTACAACCTACAAAATTGGAGCACAGTGCTCTAACCTCTGTACTATCAAATCACCCTGAACAGATAGATGACTACAATGATAAACCTATAAATTAGGGATTCCAGAGCCCTAACTCATCAAGCATACATCAGCTGATTAATTAATGATACAGCTCTCATGATGTAGCTGCATTTCGTTTTAGTTGTTTTACTGATATTATTTACGTACATGAAAAAATTTTGGAGAAAGAATTCATCCTCATTGAATCATATTATTTTTATGTACATATACTTTTCGAATAATGTACTAGAATACTAATTTTAACTATACAACACTTTGTGGTATCTACCCCTGGACAATTACCCACACATCAATAATATTTTCACCGTGGCAAATAACTATTTCAGTTTCAAGTTTATATTTATTTTAACAATACAAATATTTCAGTAAAAAATAGCCAAGTGATAAAGCTACGTTTACAGTGCTATACATCTATATATCATTAGCAATACTCTTCAAATAATCCAATGGAAGGCAGTTGGCGGCCAGCTACCGCTGTAACTAGATGGCTCGACGATGATGACTTTGTATCTACCACACTGAGGTGATACTGTTTGACCTGACATAATTTGAGTTGGATTACACGTGATGGTGTCAAACCTAAACATGATTGCTAGTCCAAGGAAGATCTTGCTCCATTCTGTCGCTGACATTCCACATGGCACGAATGATGGATCGGTTCATTGCAATTGGGGGTGCACTGTATAATATTTTGATGATTTGGGGAACTGGATATACCGGTAATTGATATGGATAATTGTCTGGGAGGGGGGGGGGGGTTGATGGCACGGGGATATATATCCTGGGGGGGGGGGGTATTATTTTCCAAAGGGTAGTTGTCTGGAGCATAGTTGTCCTGATACCATTCAATGACACATCTGTCTATTTCATATTGAACTTTCATAAATACAGTTTACACTATTATTATTTAGGAAATTAAACTGAAACAATGTTGCGTGGCCCCATCACACTATCAGTATTATTTTTAAGTGATAAATTATTGTTTTATTTATCATCTAAATTTCTTTCTATAAAACTTTCTCACATTAACAGCAACTAATTATTTTCTTCTAAAAAGCATCATAGCACGTTTAAACATAACCTTAGCCTCAGTACAAGTGAATAGAGATTAGAAGCAAATTATTTCCAGCCAGTTAATTTGAAGGTTTGACCTTTAGAAGATATAGATGTTCCAATTTCTGACCAGCAGTGTTTATAGCAAGCATTATATCATTGTAGTATTTTTCAAGACGTTGTTATTTGTAAGCTTATTATAAATGCTATTTTCATTTTAAAATGACGATATTAAAGAGTATTAAGAACAAAATAATATATAGTAACTTTTCTTTATTACTAAAGAAGTTCTGATTCTGTCGTCACATGATTTCGAAGCAAAAGATGAGAATACAAAGTACTATTACACTTACATCGATTATATTTTAATTACAAAATCAGACAATGGAACACACTTCATAGACCTCACCTATAGCACATTATTATAACATTTAGGTTGAGTTAGTATCCCATCTTGAAGTAACCATTGGCAACATAGAACATCAAATATTTCTTACCTGAAGCTGTACTGCTCTTTTCTGTTATTTCAGCAGATTGATGATAACTAGCATTATCACACTTAGTCTGAAGAGTTCCATCACCTAAAATATAGTTTTATTATCAATTTAATTTAAACATATTTTATTATTGATTTTTTAGTAATCTCAATGAATTTAAAATTCAGAATAAATACATTGATGAACTGAGTGGAACCAATCAAAATGCTACGATTTAGTCTTTACCTGACTGCTCATAGAACAGCGTGTCTTCTGGCATATCAGTGTTCGTCGATCCACAGTCATAATGCATGCCTGTAGTACTTCTTGCCAATGATCTGGATACTAATAATTCATTATTTGGCACTACAGCATTAACAAGATTTGCACTATAAGTGTATGACCAGGAGTTACCATCACAGCTCTGTAACTTTGGCTTTTTTCCTGATGGATTAAACTTAGCATAAGCTGATGGAAATAATTTTCTTTTTATGCATCCACTTTTTCCTGCAAAAGTCTCACTAACCTTCTTACACACAATTTCACAGTTTTTCTGCCGATCACTGCGACTATTATAGTTTTGCCGATAGCACTGAAAACTCCAGCCAGCCACATCACTGAATATTTTAACTTCTGCTTCTGTTGTCCTCAAGTTTTTGCATTCCACTGTATCCTCACATTGGTTATCAATATTATTCAGTAAATTTAGAAGTTCATGTTTTTCTCGTGGTAAGCTTCTTTCGTTTATTTTTGTATCCTCTTCTATGTTAATAACTTGAAGGGAGCTTGCTTTGTCAGTCTTTGCACATGATGAAATTGGTACCTGTTGCTCATCATTATCATCATTCAACAGACCTTTCTTGACAAAAACAAGGCTTTTATTTGTTGGGTTAACTTCTGAATGGGCTATACTTTCCTGTGCCGAGTTATCAAGCGTTGTTGCTATAGGTTCACATTGTAAATCAGACAAATCTTTAGAGATGTGTTCACTCTTAGGTTCATCAGAAAAATAACTGTTATCTTCCCGATACATATTTTCAATTTCAAGAACTAGTGTATCATCATCATTATCAGATGATAATGCTTCCGGAGTGTATTCAATATATTCCACTAAGGGAGAACCAAAGTGTACTTTAAATGGCCTATCCGGTAAAGAACCTCCGGTACAACAAATTCTATCCAAATTAGATGGAGACATAGCAATATCCAAATTTCTTTTTTCCACATTAAAAATGGGCTTTTGCTTTTCTGCAATTTCACTGCATTCCTTTGCTTCTAGTTCCTCAATACAGTATAAGGTTTCTGTGCAAAGGATTTCTTTATTAGTAACCTCAGAAGCACATCTATTTGTCTCATTATGACAAGTTTCTAATACTTGATCATAAGGGATAATACTTTGCTGTGCCTGTATCAAGTGTGTTCTAGGACTTGCTACAAGTTCCCCACACACTAGTTGTTCTGGAGCTTTGTCTTGTCTAGTTTTAAGTTCATGTTTTAACTTACTACAAACATACATTTTATCATCACTGCTATCATTCATAGACATTGCATCCTTGATATTAATAGGAATATTCAAGTTAGACATTTCAGTCCAATCTCCAGCTGTTGGTTCATCTTCGTCATCACTCGTAGGTTTAATTACCCCACCATTAATATTTACGCCATACATGATTTCTTGGCTATTTTTATTTGAAAGTGTTTGTACATTTTGACAAAGATCACAATTTAGAATTCCAGAAATACTGTAAACACAATTACTTTCACTGTTGCTATTCTTAGACACTGTTTCACTAACATCATCGACTGGAGATTTTTCACATTCATTAGCAGCACTTTTTAAGTCAACATTTTCATTACAAATTCCCATTTCTTCTTGATTATTACTGGCATGACCACCAACTGCAGTTTTATCAATACTGTTATCCAAAATTATGAGTCCTTGTCTGTAACAATCACCTCCCTTGAATATTTGATCACTTTTATCAGTATCCAATAATTCTGGCCTCTTATTACCAAGTGTTTCATAACTGTCATTACAAGAAATGTTTAGTTCTTGGCTGTTGTTATCAGTTATATTCAGAACAGGATTGCTTTTTGCAGTTGGTACGTTTTCTTTATTGATATTTCCAGATAACTCCTGACTGCACTTAAGACTACTTTCATGATTTTTATTAGCATAAATAAGAGCTTCTTCAATGTTATCACTATATATTTCGAGGTTTTGTTTAGTATTACCAATTATCACAAGTTTTTCTTTATTATTACTGTTTAGCATCAGCTCCTGATTATTACTCTTATTTTCAGAGTCCAACAGCACGCCAGTTGTATCACCAATTACAGTAGATCCTTGTTTATTACTGTCAACTATTGGCACTTCTTTGTCATCTTTACTTCTTTCTGGGTGTTCCTGTTTGTCATTATCCTTCATAATGCCTTTACATTTGTCATAAGAAACTATATTCCTTTTATTAATAATATCATCTGTGATAGTTTCCTTCATATTATTACCTGTATCCATCTGTTGTGTATTATAGTTATCACCTGTTACAAGTTCTTGATTGCTATAACCAGTTACAATGGGTTCAAGGTCATTATTATCATCTGCGTTAGCAGAAGCCATATTTGTTTGGCTGTTGTTAAAAACTACCCTCAATTCTTTATCATCACAACTCAGAGTTGGTTTAAGCATTATTTTTTCACTGGTTATTACGGGTTCTTTGCCATTTTCAAGTTCAAGATATCTCTGCTGAGAATTACTAACACCAATAGGCCCATTACTGTTAGTACAAGTAGTAGTGTACTGTTGATTGTGATTATCAGTAACCTTATATATTTTCGTGTTACTGCTTGATGCCACATATTGTTCAGACTTATCACGCATTAAAATATTTTCTTGTTCGTTACTGACAGCTCCAGGTATCATACAACTCTCTGTAACCATAGATATTTGGTTACTGTTAACAATAGTCCTGGGTACATCATTTTCATTTTCCACAACCAGACGAACTTGGCTGTGATTACAGCTAATCTGAAGCTTCTGGCTCATGTTACATGGAAGCAAAGTTTGTTTGTTGTAGTCATCTGTAGCCATTGGTTCTAGTTTACAATTATCTGGTGACACAAGTACTTGGCTGTTAAAGCATATAGTGACAGGTTCCATATCTGTAGTACCTGCAACAATACTTTCTTTGCTGGTACTACCTGCACTCACAGAATCCTGGTTGAAGTCACATTCTGCTGTAGTGTTTTGATTGTTGTTTCTTTCACACAAAGAATTGTAGTTGTTATTAATTGTAGGTAGACATTCATTAGTAGCAATGAAATCCGGATTTCCATCAACAATTTGCTTATTATTACCAGAAACTATAACCTCCTCATTCTTATCACCAACTACTTGCATCATTTCTTGGTTTCTGGTACTAAAATCAATGTTCTTCACAAATTCTTGCTTTTGTATATTTAGGGTACTACCAGTAGCTGTCATAGAGTTGTTACTATTAACAGTTATGGGCTCCTCGTAGGTATGATAAGTAAATTTGTCATCATTATCACATTGGCTTGTACTTTCATTCAAACTGCCATTAGTCTCAGGCAATTGTCTGTTTTCAAAATTAAACTGGTTCTCCTGATTGAAGTCAGTGGCCTTTTGCTGGGAAGCTCTGACAACTTCATCTCTTGGGGTAGATGCTAGATGCATCACTTCTGAGATTCTTGAATCATTTTTGCTGCAATCAGCTGATGACAAAATTCCTTCTTGATCTTGGCTAGCAATATGTTCTTGGTGCAGACTGTCATCATTTACAATGCTGTAATGTTTGCTGTTACAATATCTAGTTCCTAGTTGGCTGCCATGATTGATAACCTCTTCATTTCCTTGGCCAACAGCTGTACTTTCACTATTGCTATCACCACCATCAACCAAAGATATCAATAAAGTTGTTTTAACAAAAGTCTTACATTGCTGTTGGTCATTCACAGCAAGCTGTACACTTTGGTTGTTATAATTAAGGTCAAATACAGGGTGACTTTCAGCACCTGTTGTTTTTGTTATCTTCTCATGGCTGCATAACAATTCGTGGTCCTTATCATCTTCTGCTTTATATTTCTTAGTACAATCATTCTTAATCACCTCTGTCTTCACATTATTATATTTTCTTTTCTCAAACAGTATGGGATTCTCAATAACGGCATTACTATTATGAAAATCATCATCTTTCCAGATGCTTATATCACTATCTGCATGGCAGTATTTTTCTGCTAAATTTGAACATATCACATTTTTAGCTTCAACACTTGAGATGTAAGTATTGGAGTATTTTTTGGCAGCATCAGTCACATGATTAATTGTTTTCTTCTGTTCAACAACAGGTTCACCTCCATTTTCTTCTGGGCAAACTTCATACAAAGAATTTGCATTTAGATTGTTAATGCTATCAGATTTTACAGGCCAGGCACTCATAGTTGAGACTGGAACTAAACTCACTGAAATAATCATTGAAAGAATTATCATATTATTTCTGAAACTGTTCATTACAATGTCAACTAGATGAGATTATACTGAATAAGTCAAAAGAAAAACAGTTAATACCTTACTCCATAATCATATTGTATATATTTTAATTATTTAAATTTTCTCTTAGATTGACTGAATTAATTCTGATGATTGATCATAGAGCTTTTGCACTTAGATTCAAATCATGACCTAGCTATGTATGAAGGATACTAAATATTTCACCTAGCTTATTGTGTGTATAGAAATGGCTGGAAACAGCAAACTTTCACAAGAACATTTTTAAATATCTCTGGAGTGTTCATAACAATTTTAATTATGAGTTGCATGACAATAACTATATAGAGGAATTGTACCTAATTTTGGCCATCACCAGAAAGTGAATACTTTTAACCAAATGTGATTTTTTTCTATAAAAAGTCGATATCTTTATTGAATAATGGACAATCCTAGTGAACTATGCCACATGTTTCAAAAATATTCTGCAAATTTAGCCATAACCTTTATTATATTGGTGGTGACTGGTAAATAAATGATTCTATTGTTTATTGTAATTCAAAATAATTTTGTGGTCACATAAATTCAATCCATGCCATTTTGATAATTCTAAGCTTTTGGTTGGTTAAATTAGAAATAAGCATAGAGCAAAATTGATTAAAATATTTAAATTTATAGCACCTATTTTCTTAATAAAGTTGCCTACAATATATCAATCAATTCTGAGGTCAGTAGAAGCTTGTGGTTTACTGCTGGTTTAAAAATACATATTACTGGTAGTTAGCAACATAACATTAGCACAGAAAGGGTTTCTCACCAAATCTATGTTGTTTATTTCCCGCAATTTGTATATTTTCACAATAAACTGGGTTACCAAAAGATCAATAAGTGTTAAAACCTTTACTATAATATATTGTTGGTGAACACAAATAATCAATAAGTTATATATTGAAGATTTGGGAGTTTTGGCAAAGTACACAAGTCCTTGTTGCATCTTCACTACTGATATTTCTTTCTCTACTATGTGAATAAATGTGCTAACAGTGTTTCAGCAAATGTCTATCTCTATTCTATAACCCAACACCTATTTCAAAATATTTACAAACATATAAATTAATTAGTGTATTATTATTTTAGTGATTATGCACATGACAGTAAATGGATCAAGTGAACTCTAAAGGTTCATAGTTCAAACGTGTGTACACCAAGTTTGAACCCCAGTGCTAGAGGTCTGTGTCCAACTGTGCTATCAATTTGGCCATAGAGACAGATGATTATTATATCTCGTAATCAGATGGCTCTAAATTTACAGAATATTTCTTATTAGTGCTCTGTTTTTGTGTTTTTTTAACAAAGTTTCGAAAAGCATCCTAGTACCAATTTATTCCAGGTAAAACAATACAAAATAACAATATATATGACACAAGGACCTGGATTTTTTTTACAGATTATAGCATGAACAATGTATTGCCAAATAGTTGATCTGGGTCAAAAAACAGGACTCTCAGTGTGTGGTGGGGTGGGTTATCTGGGCTAAATGACAGGACTCTCATGGTATGGTGGAGTGGGTGATCTGGGCCAAATGACAGGACTCTCATGGTATGGTGGAGTGGGTGATCTGGGCCAAATGACAAGATTCTCATGGTATGGTGGAGTGGGTGATCTGGACCAATCGACATGACTCTCATGGGATGGTGGAGTGGGTGATCTGGACCAAATGACAGGACTCTCATCATGTAGTGGGTGATTTGGGCCAAATGATGTATGCTTAATTGTAATTGGTGTATGTCATTAGGATGATATTTTAATTTAATATGTTGAGTTTCCTTAAACAGTAGTTAAATTAACACTGACTTGATCATCATTAAACACTACCAGGGTAAAGCACCCTCACCTGCATCAAAGACCCCCCCCCACGCAGGTAAATAATATATGAGTGAGCATTCATAGGAGGGTTCCACAACAAGGCAAATAATCCCTTTTATAACGGGCAAATAACAATAACGGGTGAATAGTCTGTATTCTGTTTTATTAGAGAGCCAAAATTATTGTTTACCAAAAATCTAAAAGGAATAAAGGACATTATCAATGAGTCACTTTAATTAGATCAAATCTTTCTGGATTATTTAATATTTGATCAAATTTCAGAATTACCAAACAGTAACACAGACTGAAATTAAATGAAACAAGTTATAATTAATGACAAATGCAGGAAGAGGAATAGAGTAGACATTGGTATTTTCGGACACTGACAGAATTCGGACACTTTCAAATTCGTTTGAGGCACTTCATTTTGACTATCTCGCAGTCTCTTCTTACTCCTATTTCATCTGTTTTTGGCCAAAACATATTGACTAAGATCAGATCTATTCAGATGCTGCCATTTTTAATATAATCTTAAGTGCGATATGATTCGTTGAAGACACCACCCTAAATTGAAATATCAGCTTTACAATAAATAAAATAAAGTACAATAGAGTTCAATAACATGAAATTAATCAAAGAAATAATGAATAACACAATAAATTGCATGCATAGATACAAGATATTATTTGATAATTAACAAATTATCTTTATTATATTCAGAAGACCCCCCAAAAACTATCATCAGAAAGATGAACAAGTACCAAATTGTGATTAGTGTCATTCTAGTTGTCCTTGTATTTTATTTAAATAGAATATGACATTCATTAATAGTTCCTCTGGATGTTTTCTCGAATTTACAATTTATTAAAAGAAGTACTGAAGTGTCCATATTCTGACTGGTTACCCATATCTAATCAAGAATGAAATGCATATTCATGGGAAGCTTGAAGTTTGATAAATGTTTTGAAGTGGATTCTACTTTTCTAATACAAAAACTAAAAGTTTTGTGGTTAACTCCATTAAACTTTTGTAAATTTACATTCAGAATGAGTATTCAATCACCAATGTATTAACGTATTGTCACAATGTCAAATGTGTGTTGCTATAAATTATTTTGTATAAGTGGATAAATCAAATTACTTTTTTTAGTGAATTACGTTATGATTATGTCTATGAGAAGGGGTTTAAACAAGAATAATATATATTATAGATCTATCTGTCACACATTTTACGATTTGTCATCTATTGATTTAGAGAAGAGACGTCTAGTCTAGACCTATCATTCTCACCAGCAACCCTCTCACTGCCTTTGTTATCAGAAACACACACACACATACATATATATATTAACACCTACAATAAACAGAGGAGATATGGTACAATTTTGAAGTGATGGCAGTCGTCACACAATAATAGCTTGAGCACACGGATACGATAGCAGCAGTGTTAAAAAAGCAGACGATCTTAAACTTCCGGTACATGGCGCAGCCAACGAATATACAGTAAACAAACAACAACATATATACATATTAAAACACAGTAAAACATAATATGTGTTACTAGATATAATCTTGAAAATTATTATCATCATACTTTTTGATAACATAGCGCAATAAAGGAGTATTTTAACTTAAAGTTGTAATTGCCATATTTGGACTATATAGGTCATTATGCATCACATGATTAGCCGAGGCCGGTAAATCAGGTCACGAAAAGAGGAAGTGAAACAACAAAACAATGTCTTGCTGCTGAGTTGGGAAATATTCTGAAATAAGGCTTTCTTTTCAACGATACTGACACTGGAATAAATACAAAAATTTCTGATAGAGTGTTGACACCTTTAGTCCTGATATTAGTTGGTAGGTAAGGATTACTGTTTGTTATGTGATTTGTTTATGACACATGGATGATGGTCGGTACTGACTGGATTAGATCTAGATCTAGACCTAAGTCTCCTAGACCTAGTCCTAGAGTAAGACCTAGATACCAATTAGATTTAGATCTAGTACCAGTTCTGAGTTCGGTTTGATGGCTTTTAATTAAATTATTACGAACATATCTGATTCTATAAGTTTGCACAGGAATATGATGATACAGTTGTTTTTGTATTTTGTTATGATGAATATTATCAAGGTTTGTGTGTCACTTGATCAGTATCACTCATTCACTGTGACTGTCAGTATCACTAATACTAGTAATATTATAGTAATATATAAATAATACTAGATCTCTAATGCTATCTAACTAGATCTATCTTTTGACGTATATTAATATTTATTATTATAAATATAATGATGATATGGTATATCGGTTATAGATCTAGTACATATATTTGTAGATCTATAATGATGCCTGCTTTTTGTTATGTCCTAATCTCATGTTCATCATGGATTGTTTTAGACCTACACTGTTAATTTTATGTTCAGTTTATTTGGTGTTTCTAAACCTGCTTTCTACATTTTAATATTGTGTATGTTATTGATAAAACTGACCATATATATATATATATATATATATATATATATATATATATATGGGTGCCTCTGTGGTCTAACTTGTAACGTATTGGATCACAGATCACTACTAACTGAGTTCGAATCTTGGCATATCTGAACAGTGTTTAATTTTTGACTTCACTTCATTACTGTTGCAGATCGCTTGGCCCAGTTAGCTTACCATGTGCACAAAAATGGCAGTAACATATCATATATATATATATATATATATATATATATATATATTAGTAAAAATTTATATCAGTTCAGCTTTGACATTGCTCATTAGTGGCTTGCCTGTTAAAAACATAGTGTTGTACTTTAAGTACAACTAGTAGTTACAGACTAATATATTTAATTAAACCTGATATAACTCTGATCTCCAAAGAGGAAATATATGGTGTACAGTGCCAACACTTCACACAAAACTTCATATTAAAATACTTGACCCCATTGCAAATGATGGATTGCAATATTTATTGTAAATAGCGCTGTTAAATTGTAACACAGCCAGAGTTTTATATTAATATTGGCTGCTAGAATTTTACTGGAAAATGTCACAATTTATAAATCAGAACAGTAAATATAATAGTTTTTGTACAATTTGCTTCTGCCTGTTAAAGAAGCACTTTCATGGATTTGCTTGATCTGTTCAGCAAACCTATGATTTCTGAACTGTAATAGGAATATATATACCTCATGTCAGACTCTGACAGTTGGAGAGAATGATGCATTTCAACAACTGTACCATATTCTACCATCAATGGAATATCAAACATTGCTTATCAAGTAAATGATGCTCATATTTTGAAATCTCATTGGCTAGAAGGCTGACCTCTGTATTTGCTCTACTATTTAGATCACCAAAGCTTAATGCATATCATAAATTTCTCTCTTATGTGGTGGAATAAGACCATGACTAGTATGATACAGTTAATAGTGCCATGTACCAGGTAAGGGGTCAAATACATTCAAATGTATTTAAATACAAATACTTTTCTTTTGGTCAAATATAAATACATTCATTTGTAAATGTATTTAAATACAAATACTTTTCAAATGAAAAGAACAAATTTATTGTTTTTCCTTAGCTTCTGATACACACATTACATAACATCACATCATCAACTAGATTTGTCATTTTGGATTTAATTAAATTCTCTGAATCTAAGTCTCAAATATTTACTAAGTGCAGAAAGTTGTAGGAATGTCAGGGTGTATCAGCTGGAATAATGAATGATATATGCTGGAAGGTTAGTCATTTTATAGGAAAGATGAGATCTGCTCACAAGATGAGTATAAATAATCTGATATTTCATATTATCCTTTGATCCCTTCTAATTATACTACATATAATTGAGGATAATCTCCCTTTGATTGCAATTCCTTATGAGCACACACAGAAGACAATTCCTTCATGGCTGTGTGTGTGCAATTCAGTGATCAGATTATTTCCTGAAACAAATCAAGTTGGTGACAAAATATTCAGATCAAAACATGAAATAATTTTAGAAAAATCAAATACTTTATGAAAGTATTTAAATACAAATACTTTTCTTTATGGTAAGCTCAAATACTTGGAAAAGGTATTTAAATACTTTCAAATACAAATGTATTTGACCTCATACCTGCTATGTACTATGTATTTTAATGGTTAGTGCTTCAATCCTAGATTTATCCATTTTGGTGAGGCATTGCATCTAACCACCTCATTTTCCTAGTAAGTAGTGAGGCAGCCTGGTAAGCCACAGATCTCTATAACCTGAATCCAAATCTTGGTTTAGGAATGTCTGAAGGGTGTTTCATCTTTCACTTTGCCTTTCAAACATCCACCCTAGAGTAGCCCCTCAACCATATGTCGTATATGGGATAAACACTGAACCTAACCATTAAGAATCACTCCTTATGTGGCCCAAGTAAAGGCACTTTGGCCACTGATTTTAATAAAGGGAATTTAATAAGAGGAATGTATACATTCTCCTAGACTTTACTAGGCTAAACTTCTTTTTTGTTTTATGTAATATATATATATATATATATATATATATATATATAGTTCATCACCAAACCATAAAAGTAAATGTTATCTGTTAATAAATGTTTATAGTTTCATAAGTACCTAGATCCATGTCTATGTGTATTTTGATGATGTAACTTTCACTGATTTCCAATGTATATTTTCCACAGCATTTTGCTGTAAGGCAATATGCTCTTCTTCACTGCCTCAGTAACATACTAAGAGTTTTTGCTGTTCATGATAAAATTTACAGTTTCCAGACAGTACATCATCTGCGAGTAATTCCTGCTGTAATCCTAATTTACATATAAATATAACCAAATGTCAACATATTTCTGTGTGCGATATAATTCTACCAATACACACTTTATTATAGATTCCATGTGGACAATTCTCCTTGAAATAAACTGGAAAACAAAAATGCTGGAGATTTGAAATAACAAATAATTATTGCATTAAAAAAATTTCTTCAGAAACTGTACTGCATGCAGAAGTATATTAACTGGTGATCTTTTTTACTGTCCACACACCTTAGTGGTTTGTATGCAGTATATATCTTTTCTGGTTGAGATAATTTCGCTTTTGACATTACAGAAAAACAAATGTTTTAGTATTTGGAGATGTTCATATATTACACACACACACACACACACACAGTTTTGTTGTTCTGGGAGAATCCCCAGGCTGTTGCTTATTCATCACAACCTACACACACACAGTTAATAGGCTAGTAAATAAAAGAAAGTTTAATTCAGTAGACTGAAAAATTGAGAAAAGTTTATTGTTTTACTGCGTCCCCTGCTCACTGACATACCAGAACCCTTAGAAACTGAGACACATTTGATATGGAAATTATAAATTGAGCTCTTAATAAGGGAAACTGATTGTTATCAAACAGGTGCCTTTTTACTGATAATGCTCATTCCAGCCAGAGAATATTGTAGCTTTGTTCATTAGTAAAGTAAACGATCATGTTACTTTGTGTGTTTAAATGGGGAACTCCAGTTACTCTGTAAAGTGATATTATTGATGTTTTCGAACAATCATTTGATACCAGATAGTCTTAATTGTGAGATTATTTTCCAGTGACTGAGGTGATGACTATTCATGATTGTTGCCGCCAGTCATTAATAATAGTATAGTAATTACTATTGGGTCTTTATCAGTATTTGTGTTCCTTTTTGGTGGTTGAAGCTTGTTTCTTGTCAGTTGACCTGGTGGTAAATTTGTTTTAATTATATAAAGTAATACAAAGTTTTTATTTTAAATACTGCTACAAATATAGTACTATCACTACTACTAGTACTAATAATTATAACGTCAATGTGTTTACAAGCAGTAACAGTTTTATGGGCCTAGCTATTTGTTTGGTGGGTCAGTGTGTTTTTTTAGCAGTGTAGGAAAAGGCACTGGCACACATAATTACAAAATTGTGAATAAAACATCTGGATGAATCATTAGGGTAAACATATTATGGTAACAACTTTTCATACTGAGACAGGAAATGTCTCACCATTGTGTGTGTGTGTGTGTTATTTGGAAACATAGTTATTTGTAATATTGTTGTCAACCCTACTCCCACTCCTTCGAAGCCACCCCTCTCCCTCCCCATGATAGTGACCGTTCATCCGTTTCCGTGACTTCTCTATCAGGATCGGTAATGTTCTTTCTTCCACTCTACTGGATATCATCAACCCATCACATGACAGTTGACGACATCATTGTTTCTGATCTGTGGAAGATCAGCTGATTGATGTTTCAATTGTCTGGCATACTTCTGGAAATGGTCTAGTCAATGTCCTGTCTTATTATTGGTTCATCTGACCACTGATGACCTTAACGGGGAGTGGGAATTTGTCCACATTGTGGCTGGTCTCTGAAGCTCCATGAGAAAGGTCATGCATCAGATGTGTTGCTGGAGATAATGCTAGAGCCTTTTATAGAAGGCTAAAGCTAACTGAGCTTCGGCCTGATGTGGCACCGTCCAGAAAACTGATCAGTAAACTAGATTTATTATCTGTTTTGAGCGTATAGCTTGGTTAGATGGCTGTTATATAAAATCCTCCTCAAAACATTTATAAAAGTACCAATATTATCAGTATAATAGTAAGTAACAATGTGCGTGTTTGTGTGTCCACATGCCTTTGTACACATGCACCAATAATCACTATTCACAGATGCTATAAGAGGGTCAAATACATCATTTGTATTTGAAAGTGTTTAAATACTTTTAAAGTATTTCATATTTGAATGTGAAGTATTTGTTTCAAGTAATTATCTGAATCTTTGCCACCGACATGACAGCACATACTCATGATCTCTGTGATGATATCTGAGAATATGTATGTTATTTTGTCATTAATAGTACAAAATGTATGTGTCAAAAGAAATAAAGGGGGAAAATTATAATTCTCTTTATAATATTTGAAAGGTTTTGGTACTTTCAATACTTTTAAAAGTATTTATATTTAAATACATTTATTTGTATTTAATCTGATGAAAACTAGTTGTATTTGAATACCTTTTAATGCATTTGACACCATCTCTGCCATATGATAAGATACCATTACAATGTCCATTCCTACAAACTAATTTATTGAATAATAAATTTTTGTTGCATCTTCACACTAATTATCACCATATGGACATTCTTCAAAAGCACATTATTGTTCCTCAGCGTACATCACTTCACAAACTTGATGAATCATGCTTACTATCCTTGATTATTAAAGTTTGGTATTGTTCACATTAGTAGTAGTAGTAGTAGTAGTAGTAATATTTAAAGCTTTACTGCTATGACTGACTTCCCTGTGTGAATCATCCTTCATAATATACACACACTTTTGTTAGAAAGGGTTTAGAATCTGCACAGGATGTGTTATTTCCTGCTGAAACCAACATTATTATTTCCATGGAGGTTTATGAGTTGTTCTGAAAATAATATTGATATTGTATTTTTTTTCTTTCTAGTACTAATTATAATTGTCATAGACAATGCTGCCTATTTAATTTTCTTCTTCATCAGTTTGGACTTGTTTCATGAGAGCTTTTGTTTACCTGAAAGGCACAGTCTACCACTGCTACTTAGCAAATCAAGCTAGTACTGTCTGTATACTGTGCTTACCCGTATAAATGTTTGAAAGGGTATCTTTATTATTATTTTAAAGGTCTTTTTAATATGGTGTATAGTGTCCCTCGGCTAAATATATGGTTATCTGGCAAGGTTCCTCACACGGGAGCCTCCGTGGTCTAGCGGTTGCGTGTTGGACCACAGATCACTACCACCCGTGTTCGAATCCCGGCGTGGGCATATCTGAAGGCTGTTTCGTCTTTCACTTCATCTCATTACCTTTGGAAGTTGCTCGGCCCATTTAGCCTACCTTGTGCACAAAAGTGGCCGTAAAACATCAATCATCATCATCACTTGACTAGACAACTTTTTACCATGTCATGACTTGTTAAATAATAATATGCCAGTTGATCAAATCTTTGTTGATAGATCATTACATAATATATTTAGGATTGATTAACACTTGTTTTTAAGTATAATCAGCAAAAATATTATCATGAGACTATCACCAAATATTATCCTATTTGCCATGAAGAGTTTTTTGTTATATATGGTTTACACATATACGTACTGTTGGATGATTCCAAACTGACTTTTAGCTAGATATTAAATGTAGGCTTTCCCCTTATTAACATCAAGCATTAGTGGGAGTCACTTCCCTATCTTGCGGTCCGACAGGAAATATACTGTTTTGGCTTCAGATGGAATTTTTAGTTTAAAATATTCCCAACCCAAATTTGGATGGATGATTGTCACAGCTTATGTTGATATATGTCTTGTCTGTTAGTTGGCTCTCATATCTTAATAATTTGTTCTTGACTTGTTTTAGGGAACTGATGAATGCACTACAACAATTGTTTTGTCATAGAATAGCCAAAATATAGTATCCGTGTGTGTGAATGGGTATTTTAGCAATGGGGAATAAGCCAGTGGCACAACTAATCTGACATGAAAACAAACTCTGGATAGATTATCACAGTTCTGGACCCACAGCAGTGATCTTTCAACTTGTCTAATGTCTCAGCAGTGTATGTGTGTGTTCCTATATAAACATCAGTTTGTTCACCTGTACAGGTATTAAATATTTATGTGTACAGATCGCACATGTTCAGATACATCTTGAGTTTATCTCGGATTATCTCCATGGTGAGGTTTAACTCACAGATGAAATGTTACGGCTTTATTGAATTTAAAAACATGTATTTGATGTTAACTTATTACCACAGATATGGTGGCCTGTAAACACAGGTCACCATATCTGTGGTAATAAGATAAAATTTGTATATACTTGTTCATTTCCTCTGAGATTTAGTTAGTGTAACGATATTCTGGAGTTTTATAGATGATATAATATTATCCTTTCTGGTGGTCATTGATGTAAATTATTTGTTTTTGTTTTTCAGGTGTGTGAGTGGGTGGCATGGGGAATTTGTTGCGAGTGCTCTATACCAGTCGAGATGAAAACTCACTGGCCAAAGTAGATATATTTGTAGATTTTGAAAGTAAGTATGGCACGAGTTACCTTAGCGATTAATTAATTGTTTTAAAGAGAGTTCATCCATGGAATTGTAGAAGTTTATTCCTTGCCAGTCTTTTGATAACTTCGTTTTTCGTAAGCTGCGTATTAAATAATCATTTTCAATGATAGATAGTTTATGGCAGGTCACTGTTTTGTACATTAGTATTATTATTCACTTTATGATAATAATCACCATGTTGTTAAGTAAATTGAGAAAAATAGTCAACAATATTTTAGTTTTTTACACAAGAATGTGCTGACATTGTCTTATAGCCAACAAAATGGCTTTTTGTTAGTTCCAAGAATAAAGAGTAGTTTTCTTGTTCTGAAACTGTCACTTTTACGTTCTTGGTCATTTTATATTGGCAGCCTGTACTTGTAATGTATTGCATTTAAAAAAGTTTCCTGTATGGGGTGGGACAGGATATCAATTATTTTGCTCTTCCTGCTTACCGTAACGCACTGATTAAAACCCATGCACACACGCATGAGTTTACTTTCACTTTCGTCTCAGTGGTCAAAAAGAATTTGTAGCTTTTATAATAATTTCGTAACATGATGCATCCTGCAGATCTCGTGTATAAAGACGGTTACAAAACAAACAGATCACTGTGTCTTCTTGTTATAATTAGACTTATTTGGTTTATTTGACGAATACATACGCAAGCAGAGCTCATGTTTCACATTTAGTTATCATTATTCAGGTGACGATGGATGAAGCTGATTAATTTACTGCAGTCTGTTTGGCTATTAAAGATTGTAGAAGAAAAAGAGTACCGGTCCATAGTCTTGATATCACATTTTAGTTAAAATTTAAATAAAAGTGGGTGGATCAGAAAACTAGAGGAGGCTGTACCATAAACATATCAATAATGTTCCATAGATTTATTATATGTATGCTTTTTCACACGTATCTTGATTTATTACCTTTAATTCTTGTATACTTTGACCTGGAAAATGGTAATTTTGTCTTGGAAAGTAATATTTTCTTGATCATTTTGTTCTGTGTTATGTGTCAGTCATAGATGATTATATGGCCAACGTATAGCAACCACTGATAACATGAAATAGTAACATTAACTAAATTGTACTAATATGTATAACGGTATTATTCTGTGATGCCTATTATTATTATAAACAATCAGTTTATTTCTCAAGAGTAGTATGTGTACTCGTTAAATCTTAGGCTGATTTCAATATAAACGAGGTAACATTTGTTATTGAATTAAACTACTAAAAAATGATTACTAAGTGTATTTATTATAGATCAGAAAAGATATTCATTTATACTGTAGCAGCTGGCTGTCCCAAAATGGAGTGTGCGAGATTCCATTTCCAAATTTTGCCAATTAATTTAGTTACTGAGTGATATCAAACATAAGCTTAAGTTACTCCACATTCAGTTAAACATTTGATCAATATGAGGAACAATACTGGTGTGTACTCTTATGAAATTAGTTGAAGTATTGCGGTGGATTAATACTGGTTTAATGTCGGCATAAAGTTTGTAACAAAAAAGTCAGTCAGTCAGTAGGTGGTGTGGGGGTGGGAGGTGGATGTGTCAGTCACAGTTAGCTGGGGCCTTTGCTTTCAGTACCTGGTTGATATTCTTTGGCATCAGTTCTGCATCTGATTATAAAAGATTTATAGACAATGATGAAAGATCCCATCAGCAATCTCAGCCGACTAAGTGTTGTTTGTGTTGTGCTTAGCGCGGGACGTTCCCATTCCATTACACGGTAGTGTGGTAGTAGAGCTGATAGGCTTTGTCTAAAAGCTGTCATTATGCTTTAACCTTATTGTGAGTGGTGTCTAATTATATTAATATTTTAACCATTTTTGTTGATTACAGATTGTCAGCCTACGGAAGCCGAGCTGCCCGTATGGAACAGAGTTAGTCACGTATTACAGTATACTGACAGTATACTGAGAGAGTTACATCAGTACAAAGGGGCTGCTAATGAAATTCGAGAGGTTTGTATATATATATATATATATATATATATATATATATGTGTGTGTGTGTGTGTGTGTGTGATAATAGTTGCTCATACAAGTATAACTCTGCTGGCTGTTGTGTGTCCTTCACTGCGATGATGATGATGATGATGATGATGATGATGATTCATCTGTTCACAGCACTAACTGTTACTGATAAGCTCCACTCAGTTAAGCCCCATCACCGATATTAGCTGGCGCAGAGTAGAAATTAAACATGTTTGATGAGATTGGCTGGTTCATCTATTGGAACAGAATTGTTTGTTTGTGTCTGTCTGTCTGTGTGTCTGTCGGTGTGAAAAGGCGCTCGCATAGAGACTGAGATATTGTCATTAGGAAACATGGAGAATCCAGCCGAGGATTGAATCTGGAATAGTCACTTCTCACATCTCAGCCTGGGGGCGCCTCCGTGGTCTAGCGGTAGCGTGCTAGACCACAGATCACTACCACCCGTGTTCGAATCTCAGCGTGGTCATATATCTGAAGGTTGTTTCATCTTTGACTTCCCTTCATTATCTTTGGAGGTCGCTCGACCCATTTAGCCGACCATGTGCACAAAAGTGGCCGTAAAGCATCATCATCATCTCTCAATCTGAACTTGTTGTATATTATGAAATATGTCCTAAAATCAAATCTCATACATAAGCTAGATAGATAAATACATAGATTTATCCATTTCTTACTGGTAATTGTTTTGAGGTATTAATAGTTCCACGCACAGGTGCAGTGAGTGACACTAACACTTCTTAAAGCCAACCTCATCTTACTGTATGATTCATTAACCTTTGACAGTTGATTGATTGCTATCACATCTCGGATGTCTGGCATAACAGTGGTAACGAACTCTCTTATATTGAATGACAATCGGCTAATATCGGCTCATTACTGCTCTTTATCCAATGACAGCCACACTGAACGTGGACTCTTCCAGAATGAGGTGGGTTTGGCACTGGTGTAGAATAGCTATGGGTGTACTGCAGACCTTCGCGTGTCGTGGCATCAAACCTGAATATTACACATGTACGAGAGATGTTTCATACTGCATAAACATCTTTGGCCGTATCATCTCGTACGGCCTCTGATATGACCGATGCTGAGACTACAGAGATCCGCATATAGTGATCTGGGACAAGGTGGACGGTGGTCAGGATATCACAGCCGTGAATCATTGAGGTGTTAGTGTGCGTTCAGGTTACTGGTGGCTCGCTCCTGACTAATAATCGTGCTTTAGCTATGGTACGTAATCCT
Source organism: Paralvinella palmiformis (assembly GCA_025642065.1). Classification (NCBI taxonomy): domain Eukaryota; kingdom Metazoa; phylum Annelida; class Polychaeta; order Terebellida; family Alvinellidae; genus Paralvinella; species Paralvinella palmiformis. The sequence goes on along the minus strand of JAODUP010000068.1, from coordinate 345,227 downwards.
CAGACGGTTTAGTACCACGCATAAACCTGCCATTCTGACTAGTATCTGGAATAAGATGCGAAATCACCGGCACTGCCCACCTCGTAGTCCCAATCTCTCTCCCTCCTCCCTCTCTCTGGGCAGAATTGTTACTTCCCGTTCTAGCCCGGAGTCAGATGATAGGTGAGTCCGGCCGCTGACATTTAATCATATTGTGTAATGGAGCGGTTGGCTACTGGTGCTAATGCCCATCTGACAGGAGTTTAATAAGCGAGCGTGGCTTACCGGAAGCCCTTCCACACCTGACATATAAAGGTTGTAAGTGGATCCCGTTCTGCTCCCGCGCTTTGATATAGCGCTTCCCGTTATCTCGCTCTGTTTCTGACACGGTTTCCTATCTGCCAAATATTCCCCCCCCCCTCCTCCTCCCACCTTCCCCTCTCTAACCTACTATCTCTCCGTTATCTCCAGCCGGGAATAAATGACGTGATGTATATATTCCTTACGGTCTGCGTAAAGCCTTATGACATAGTGCTCGTGTGTAGATTACTGGTCAGAGTTTAATCTGAAGGTAATCAATTTTGCTGTTTTGTTGTGATTCGAAAATTATATAAACTGAAGTCTTTGAGGGGTTCTGGTGACATTTAAACAATGACTTAATGCGCACTCACGTCTGTCTCTCTCTCTCTCTCTCTCTGTGTGTGTGTGTGTGTGTATAAACAGGCATGTACAACTAAAACAGATCATTTTCAAAACAATGCTGTATTGAACTCAGTTTTATAGTATTTTTAGCTCTTTGGTTCACATCCTGTGTATTTACAGTGTTAGTATGAATGCTAGATTTAGGTATCGTTTACTTTTGATATACACATCCACATACGCTAATTATTCCCCAAACAAAGGTCACACACGTTCGTGTTCATGTATCACCGGATTGTTGGACTGGTTACTTTAAAATTCAAATTTGTTTGGCCAAAATGTCGGAAAACTTTGATGCTTTGTGCAAATATCCGTCTTTATATGTCATGAATTTTACCTAAACTGTATTTTTTTCTATTTATTAATATGCTTTTTAAAATATGGTCCTGCTGAAGACGAGTCGTCGTCTCTTCACGTAAAACATACATCTCACAGTTTAAGATGTAGATGATAGCAACTCTGTCTGGTAAACTTATAGTAATAATGATGACCATTTACGAGGCAGTTAATAAAAGAGATCAAAGAATACCCTTCCCATTGAGGCATCTTCCCCAATACTGTGTACGGATCCGAAGTGTGCCAAAGCTGAAACGGAAACGTATTTTTTTTTCTAAACGTGAATCCATATCTTCCAAAGAATCGTCTTCTACACGTTTACATTTCGATACGGTAGTCATTCCTGGGAAGGAAGAGCTATGACTCAGAATGACTGGCAGTAAACCTTATTAGAATCGTTACCATGTCGACGAGGAATCCTTCCCCTAGTCTCCATTTCCAAGGACGTCCTGCTGGTCCGTACAGCTAGTTGCCATAATAAATAAAATGACTATTCCGGATTCAGGGGCCACCATCTGAGACGTTTTTCCTCATCAGCTCCTACAGAAGCCGACCTCGCCGTGAATCAACTTTCAGATATTAGTTCATAAATTCCATAAATATCAGATTGTTGACAAACTAACCGGCCGAAAGAAGGTACCTGGGGGGGGGGTTATGATGTACATCCAGCTACGAAGCGATGTTAATTACCTTTCTTGGTGTCGGTGTGAAGATTTACCGATTTCGTTGTTAGATTTCTGTCAACTGATCGTGAAGATATGTTGACATGATTTGTAGAATGATTGTGAGTCACTTCGGGTGTGAGTAGAGTGTCTTATTTTAGACACGTCTGAGTGATCGTTATGAGGCTCTCATCGTTGGATAACTGATAATTATCTTAATCAATCTACTACACCTGTATAAGGGAATTGATAGGTGAAGCAGTAGATTTAGTCTGGTATGTTGAACACATTAGTTTGTTTACTTTATCCTTATTGGCTATATTGTGTAGAGAATTACATATGGTAGATCACCAAATAGAAATAATTATAATTCTCCAGAGGACGGTCTCTAGTAGACAGAATTAGTTTTTTATTTGATGATGATGATGATGATGATGATGATGATTGATTGATTGATGTTTTACGGCCACTTTTGTGAACACGGTAGGCTAAATGGTCCGAGCAGCATCCTAAGGTAACGAAGCGAAGTCAAAGATGAAACATCCTTCGGATATGCCCACGCCGAGATTCGAACACGGTGGTAGTGATCTGTGGTCCAACACGCTACCGCTAGACCACGGAGGCGCCCTAGTTTTTTTTGTGTGGACAAAATGAATGAAATTTGATTGACCTCAAAGGCGTGTGTGTGTGTGTGTGTGTGTGTACGAACGCGCTTATACACCAATGCATTCATGCATGCCATAGCCGTATATGTTAGCAAAAAAATTGTATTTAACCATCCTTCAGCCCCTTTTTCAATTCAGTATATATCGATTTCACACATGTTCGTGACTGTTCCACCATTTTAATAATAATCCAGTCCGTTTTGATCAATAGCGGGGGGCGGGGTAGAGTTGTTAACGAAATGTCGACATCCTTATCACGTGGTGACAGAACAGCGATGAGACACGGCCAAGTTTTTGAGGACAGCTCGGGTCCCCGAACACATCACCCGCCGTGATTTCTCTAGCCGCCTCCAACAAGACCCACAAGACGGTCTTAGTTGGTCGTGTTTAGACATCTGACATATTAAATAATTAATTGCCCAATGTCCCTCAGTCAACAAGCCACTGGTAATCAGTCTTAATGGAACGTCGTCTGTGTGTATGTCTATATTCTGTTCACTTTAACCCCTCGGCCAAGTGAGCGGTGTTTCTACTTCGGCCGATTCCGTTCTGTTGAATTGGTACGTAAGCCGCTGCTCTGTTCGGATGTTGTCATCCGGAATGGCCACTGCATCGACCATTTCTGACATCATCGAGCCGGCAATATCGTCGGTATGTTGGACGGGCGGGCGGCGCGGTGTATCCGTGACGATATGATACGGATGACGGGAGACTTCAGTCGATTACGGGATCAGGTCCGGATTGTCGCTCCTGGACAAAAGAACGTTTGCCGTTTTTTTTCAGTCTCATACAAAGATGTCTGTGTGTTGTTACTTCAGACAGACAGGCCGTTGTTATCGGCAAACGGACGAATGTGTGATGATTAATTATGAACCGCCTGCGGTGTCGGGTTCGGGTGGAGTTTTTGGTGTGGAGTACTCCGATGGAATGGATCTCTTCCGTGGTTGACATCTGGAAGTGGTATTATGTCCATTCCGGATCCGTCTCCCGGGGATTTCTATCCGCTGCCACGTTATCGATTGTCTCATTGTTCAGTTGGCATTTTCAAGTGAGCGATAAGAGGTTAAACATTATTATGTGTAGAACGTTATCCCGTTACTGATCGATGTGTGTGCGTGTGTGTGCGCGCGCGTGTGTGTGTCTTTTTCATCCCACTTTAGTTGGCTGATGTTTATCAAGGCGTTATAGACGGAGAACAAATCACATCCTACTCGTCACACAGTTTGCTCTTCCATCAAATGGCAAACTGATAGCCACTTCTCTCTTACGTCTTCTCGATCAATAGATTTATTCACTTCCCGTCTGTCTAAATACGTTCGTGTAGTCATGGTTCGGGCATCCTTGAACTGGTCTCTGTTAGAAATGACCCGTTATCGATATAGATTATAGATATAAGAAAAGTCAATAATCTACAATATTGTGGCTTCAGGATTTGACTTTTAGCTTTATTGCCTGCAAGTCGTCCCCCACCACTACCACCCCAGCCGGGGGGGGGGGGGTACAATGACAGCCGTGCTTATATTGATCCGTAATGTTACCAATAATTATACTTAATGATGTTATGATACGAAGTAATTTTGATGGAAGTCTAACTAGCTATCTACGCTTATATATTTCAGGCTATTTCGAATCCCCAAAGTGAAGAATTCCAGGATAGAGCGTGGGAAGCTGTTGTACCTTTAGTGTCACAACTTAAACGTTACTTTGAGTTCTCCACAGCATTAGGTAAGACTTCGGGTTAACAGGTGTAGCCTACCAGTCAGGTCAACCTAACCTCTAACAGTCTGATAATGATGAATCGAAGTCGAAGATGAAACAACCTTCTGATATGCCCACGCCGAGATTCGAACACGGGTGGTAGTGATCCGTGGTCTAACACGCTACCGTTAGACCACGGAAGCGCCTCGCGCGTCTGAGTCAAGTTTGTTTAGACTATAAAAAGGATGTGTTCGTTGTCATTGTGATGACGACTTGTATTCGTTTAATGATATCCTTATTGAAAATAATGCGGGACATTCGGTTGTTTTTTTTGGTTGGCTGTAATCGATCTTGTTTTCGTTCGGTTGTAGCTGTTGATGCGTGGTATTGTGGTCTATTAGAATTCGCCATCCAGCCCAATACCTCTGATTTCGGTTGGGATTACCTCAGTCCTTAGTCCGTATTAGTCTTGCCTCTCTCTACCCATTGACCAGTCCAGCTTGGGTGTCCCTAACAGAAGCCAAAGTTCCCACTGGCATACGGGCGCCGTCGTGGTCTAGCGGTATCATGTTGTACCACAGATCGCTACCACCCGTGTTCGAATCTCGGCGTGGGCATATCTGAAGGGTGTTTCATCTTCGACTTCGCTTCATTACCTTTGTGTAAAAAAGTGGCCGTAAAACATCAATCATCATTATCCCGCTGGGATAGCTCTCTGGGTCACTGAGATATACAAGCTAACATCACCACGTCAACGAATGGACTATGAGGTGGTAATCGATCTATTTCAGTAATCTTTATCAGCTAGTGACATTTTTTGGGGAGGATTTTGTCCTGTTCTATATTTTGTCTCGATGTTGTAAGTCAACTAACTGTGAGTTGAATACTTGATAATTAAAGAAATACTTTTAAATAGTTTATACTGTCCCCGTTTCTAGACATCTTTAGCTGATAACACGAGGAGAGATGCTCTTACTGAATAGCTTCAACCTTATCACTGTGAGATGATGTAAATATGTGATGTAGAACCTTCATCGAAATCAATCAATTCACGTCGATGGCGTTTGGACAATAGGGCGTAGTTTGAGAAAGAAGCCGCTACATACGAACTAGGTTGAAGCTAAACAACGTTAATTGGCGACAGCCTCAAATATGGCTTACTTTATGTGAGTTTGTTCCTCCACCCCTTACCACCTCACCTCAACAACACAGCCGACCAATAACGAGGCTTATGCCATAGATCCAGTCATCCGTGTTATGAGCCATCATATTTATAGATCTGTCGACGATTATTCGGCAGAAGTTACAACAGATCTACGATGATATGTTACATCGCATTTATTGTTATCTTTTTCGGGACGATATTTCCGATTCGCCGGTCGTGTGTGAAATCGCTGTACGCCACCGATTAGAGGACTATCCCAGATTATATAATAATAATAATAATATGTGACATTTATATGGCGCCCTATCCAGCTAGATTGCTGCTCTAAGACGCTTTACAGTATTATTATCCCCGATTCAGATCCTATCCAATCCAGCACACATCTCAACTCCCGAGGGAGCATACAACGCATCCTACCATTAAAGGCGCAAAGCGTTACCCGAACACATATCCATCACGTCCCGTCGGGTTCCCACTGATACGGATGAGTGAACCAGTCGCCACACGACGACGGCATTGCAGCTCCCCGAGCCTCGAACCCGCGACCCTTCGGCTACGAGTCCTACCCTCTAACTAACTGCGCTATCACGGCTCGACAAATATCGCGAGGCGTCCGATAAGTCACGGTTGCTAGACGTCCAGTTCCAAACACCATTTTCTCACCAACAGAAAAAAGTCTCTCTCTCTAATAATAATAATAAAAATATGTGATATTTATATAGCGCCATATTCAGCTAGAAGCTGCTCTAATGCGCTTTACAATATTATTTACAATAATTATCCCTGACTCAGACCTGTATCCACCCTGCACATATCTCAAGTCCCAAGGGAGTATACAACGCACCCTGCCATTATAGGCGCAAAGCGTTACTCAAACGCATAGTCATCGCGTCCTGTCAGGTACTCATTGTTTTTAATGGATGAGTGAACCAGTCGTCACATGACAGCACTGCAGCTCACGGAGCCTCGAACCCGCGACCGCTCGACTACGAGTCCTACGCTCTAATTAACTACGCTATCACGGATCTCTCTCTCTCGTTTGGGTTAAATATGCAGTAATTTTGTTGGTTATCAGAAGACTGGCTGTCACTTGAGGATATTGCTTCAGCTCGGTTTTTTAGATTAACGATGATGATTGTGTGTCACAGATCTGATGGTCATAGTACAATTGAGTGTTATCTGTTGATGACATAAAACGTGTTGTATCACAATATTTAAGCAGGAAATATTTCTCTGAGGTCCGTACTTACTGAGTGAGGGGGGAGTCGTGATGAAATGTGATCATGGCTAGCTCAACTGATGGAAGAGGCGGTTGTTAAAAGGCATCAGAATAGGTGAACAGTTAGGTTATTATTATTAATATTATTATTATTAATGAGCCATATATAGACCTCAGTATTTACAATCCGGTAATCTATACGGTCAGCGTGTGTAATTATAGCCTTGTGACGTCAGCAAATGACACCGTTATCCTCTTAGTACAAACCCTGGTTTACATCCCTCCCCCAAACAGATATTATTACACCAGACGACTTCGCCGTGATATTTCTGGGTGATACAATATCCCTGTGACTTACATCCCACTAAATATGGTGTGTTTTATGTATGGGATACGTCGAACGTCAGGATATTGACTTATTTCATTCAATGACCTATTATTTTGTAGCTCTTAGCGCGCATTTCTGCTGCTAATAATATTTTGCAGAGCCACCTCTGTTGTCGTCGATGACTCTTGAAAAGTACAGGATAATTAATTACCGATTTGTTCTGGTATGTAATCAGATACAAACACAAAGTAATTAAATCAGGGAAGAGGGTGTTCTTGGCGTCGCTCTACACAGTGGTGTGGCTCGTGTATAATTAATGAACTCAGGTACGCCGAGAGACCCAAAAGGCATTTGGCTGGAAATAAATTACCGATACTGTCGGGACCAGGATTGGAATGTGGTATTTCGGTACAAGTGGACTACAGTGGAATTATGTGATGTTTCATTCCTTTTATGGTGTGCTAGTCGTTGGAAAATATTCCATCTCAATCACAGTCTCGTTGAGAAACTATACCACCAGAAGCCGCTGAATGTATAGATTTGCACTGATGTGATGTGATGTGATGTGATGTGATGTGATGTGATGTGATGTGATATACCAACATTTAGGTTTTACAGCGGAACATAGGACATGAATAAATATTTAAGGAGTGAGTGAGTGAGTGAGTGAGTGAGTGAGTGAGTGAGTGAGTGAGTGAGTGAGTGAGTGAGTGAGTGAGTGAGTGAGTGAGTGAGTGTCCAGCCAATATAGAAGTGTCAGAGACTCTTGAAAAGTACAGGATAATTAATTACCGATTTGTTCTGGTATGTAATCAGATACAAACACAAAGTAATTAAATCAGGGAAGAGGGTGTTCTTGGCGTCGCTCTACACAGTGGTGTGGCTCGTGTATAATTAATGAACTCAGGTACGCCGAGAGACCCAAAAGGCATTTGGCTGGAAATAAATTACCGATACTGTCGGGACCAGGATTGGA